>CM042843.1:11208522-11624266 GCA_023653725.1 Bungarus multicinctus
CATGACTTGGTGTTCAAATGGAACAGCTTTCCCAGAAGTCTCTGGTGCTATCATCTGATTGAGACAAGGCTCCCTTTATTACTCAAACAGAAATGGGAAACCTGCTATGCTTTAGAATTAGAAGTCACCAGCATCTGGCTTGTTTGCCAGATATTGCATTAAAATTCTGAGGTTGATAGTTTATATGGAATGGAATAGGAATAGGAATTAGAATGGAATAGAATAGAATTCTTTATTGCACAACTGTGATTGGACACACAAGGAATTTGTCTTGGTGCAAATGCTCTCAGTGTACATAAAAGAAAAGATAAATTCGTCAAGAGTCAAGAATCATAAGGTACAACACTTAGTGATAGTAATACTAATAAGCAATCATACTAGGAAACAGTCAATAAAAATCGTTAAAATAAAATCCACAAGGTTACAGTCATACAGTGATAAGTTGGAGGAGATGGGTTAACGGAAGGATGGGAGGATTAATAGTAATGAAGACTTAGTAAATAGTTTTGACAGTGTTGAGGGAATTATTTGTTTAGCAGAGTGATGGCATTCGGGGGAAAAACTGTCCTTGTGTCTAGTTGTTCTGGTGTGCAGTGCTCTATAGCGTCGTTTTGAGGGTAGGAGTTGAAACAGTTTGTGTCCGGGATGTGAGGGTTCTGTAAATATTTTCACAGCCCTCTTTTTGACTTGATAGTTTATTTGGAGGGCTCTGTCTGGGTGTATGCGCTGTCTTAGTGCATGGGTGTCAAAGTCAGGTCACGGCGATATCATGTGATGTATCAAAGACTTTTTCCCCCATCGTTAAATGGGGCATGGGCATGGCCAGCATGTGATGCATCCGGCCCATGGACCAGGAGTTTGAGAGTGATTGCCTTAGTATGATTTCTCTACCTGAAACTGGATTGGTGATTAATAGTTAAGTTTCTTTCATATGCCCATACACTTTTAAATTAAATTGCACTACAGTCACTGTTTTCACATAACACTGCATGCACATCAGAAGTTCTCAGAGCTAAGCCACTGGCCACTTTGTACATTGGGGCAGGATGGGGAGGATACACAATTTCTTGAAAGAGTGCCATTGTTTTATATTGTTTTTCCACAGGGAATATTTATTTACATTCTATCCCAAATTTTCCTACTCTTCTAAAGTTGGTATGAAGATTAACACCTTTAATTTTTTTTAAGCTTCATCTTGATGTGTTGAGTTGAATGTCTTCTTTGGTATCTTTTTATGCATGAAGTATTTCATCCATAAGCTTTTCCCAGCTGGAATCTGAAATTTATGGAGTAAATTTCATAAACAAGCTTATTTCCTTTCCTTAAGTTTGTGTAAACTAAAGCCAGGCCTTAATTCATGGAGTGGGGAGCTCAGGGGTCTTCTTGAGATATCTAGAACTATTGTTCAAAAATACCAGAAGATCCACAGGTTTTCAACTCCTGACATGAAGAATACTTTACTAATACTAAACATTGCATATTTGATTCATATGTACAATACATATATAATTTTGCTTAATGAATAAATAAAGGCATTTGTGTTGGCACCAAAAGATAAAGGCATTCAGCCTGATAATGAAAAAAAAGGAAATAGAAAAATCTTCACCAAGATGGCAGAAAAATCTTTCCCCTGTCATATCAAGCAGCTCGGTTTTTTGGTTGTTTTTTCCCCTTTCCATCCTTTCTCTACCACTATTTTACAAATATTGATAGCCTGCCTTAGAATAAAATGCTCACTGGGACAAGCCACATAGAGATTTGTTGAAGCTTCATTGTAAAGATGTGACTCATTCAATCGCTAGCTTTCCAGTTTTGTTTTTTTTAAAAACTTTATAAAATTCACAAATGCATTCTTTTTCCCTCTGACTTTCTGGGGCTTTCTGAGAACCAAGATGTTAAGATTTTTCATGAGTAACTGCAGCAATCTAAGGAATTTAACCATCAGCCAAGTCTATGTTCATCATAATAAAGAGGTACCTCAAGACCATTGTGGGATTCTGTTCTCAAATCTCAAGTACAGTTCCAAGCTGAACTATTTCACCTTCATTATTACCAGTCTCAACACAGAATGGTACTAAGTTTCATAAGTTCTCCCTCCTACTGATCAAAGGAGTGCCCAAAAAAATTAAGACCAGTGATCTCTTGTCCTTCAACTATCTTAATTCAGGATGAGGGGTCATTAATTGAAAAGGTATCCCCGTACTTAAAAGTGCCTGGGAAAATGTGAATGGGAAGTTGACTTAAATTCTGTGCGGAGAAGACACAGTCCAGAAGCAAGGATAAATGGGGATCTGGAGATTCTCAGTCATCCAGGTCTAGATTGTACCAAAGATGCTTTGTCAAATGGCAACTGGACTTTCTTTGTTTTTCCTTGAAGATGTTTCGCTTCTCATCCCAGAAGCTTCTTCAGATCTGACTTCATTCTTCAGAACTGAAGAAGGTTCTTGAATGAGAAGCAAAACATCTTCAAGGAAAAATGAAGAAAGTCCAGTTGCCTTTTGAAAAAACATCTTTGGGACAAGGATGAAACAGGTTTTCAATAATAACAGCTTCTCTTCATCTCAACGTTGCAGGCAATTTGAATTACAAATGTGATTCATTGGTTCCAGACATCCTACATCTGAATTGTCAAAAAAATGGGCTCGGATTCGGAATATTGTGAGATTATTGAGGTCTTTAATTAAAGGAGTAGTACAAAGGGACTGGGTCACTGCAGCCTGAAAGGACATGGTGGCTCATTGGCTAAGACGCTGAGCTTGTCGATCAGAAAGGTCGGCAGTTCAGCGGTTCAAATCCTTAGTGCTGCGTAATGGACTGAGCTCCCATTACTTGTCCCACCATCTGCCAAACAGCAGTTCGAAAGCATGTAAAAATGCAATTATTAATTTTATTTATTTATTTTATTCAATTTATGTACCGTCCTTCTCCCAAAGGACTCAGGGCAGTGCACAGCCTACTAAAACAACACATATACAAAAGTTAAAATTAGAAAAATAGGGACCACTTTGGTGGGAAGATAACTTGAGTTCTGTTCGCCTTTGGCGTTTAGTCATGTTGGCCACATGACCACGGAGACGTCTTTGGACAGTGCTGGCTCTTTGGCTTTGTAACGGAGGTGAGCACCGTCCGCTAGAGCCAGAAATGACTAGCATGTATGTGCGAGGAGAACCTTACAAAGACTGGGCATGGAAGTGAGCTGTATCTGCCGTTGCTGCAAAGTTGCAATCAATATATTTTGAATACTGTAGTGATTTTGAAAGGTGATTTTAATCTTCATGGAGTTTTTTTTTCCATCTCTTTAAGGGAAGGTTAATGATGGCTTTATGAAACGAATGTGGAGAGTCCTGCAGTGTTAGCTTTTGAATATGAGATGGATTTGTGCAATACAGAGCATTCTCGAAGCTGCAAAGAAGCCAGTGCATTTTTGTCGCTGTTATTGCATGGCATGGTATCCAACTGGTCGGGTAATGGCTCAAGGAATCAGGCACACACAGAAACTCACTGCCCCGCCGGCTTTGTTTCAAAGGATGACTTTGAACATACCAGTAATAAATAATGTTTTGCATCTGGTTGTCTGCTGAGTCCTCATTGCTATCAATGTACTGACTGTCAACTCATAAAATATTTCTCTGGTCTTTTAGAGTTGCCAACAGAAAGGGAGGGAGGAGCAGTGCAGCAGCTTGCAAAACCGAAATTGCATTCCAGAAATGTTTTCATAGGTAGTTTCCAGGTGACCGAAGTTTCTGCCTCAGGAAAATTCTAACTGGAGAGCATGATTGATGACTCTGGGCTATGGATGTGTCCCATTGGAGAATATGAATTATGATACACCCAGCGGGTTGGGGGAAAACCAGGTTCAAGGGTAACAATGAATTATGTGTCTCAAGAGTCGGCTACACCCAGGTAGCGCCTACTAATGTCTACTAATAAATCTTTAAGCTTTAAAAATCTGGCTAGAGACTCATGATGTAAAGAGGGTAACTACCAGAATCCTGACAGCAAATGATAGTGGGGGGGAGGCATGGGGGAGAATCCTTGAATGTCAAATGCTGGTGCAGAATAGCAATAGCATTTAGACTTATATACCCCTTCATAATGTTTTACAGCCCTACGTGGTTTACAAATTCAACATATTGCCCCCATCAATCTGGGTCTTCTTTTTATCGACCTCAGAAGGTTGGATGTTGAGTCAACGAGCTGATCAGGGTCAAACTCCTGGCACTGGGCACAGTCAGCCTGCAATGCTGCATTCCAACCACTGCATCACCCGGAGCGCTAAATACCTGCTAGAAAGATTTGCCATGAAAATTTGAAGTTGGGTGGCCTATTCGTTCCAGCTCCTGCAGCTTTTCTCCTAGGGGTATAAAGAAAAAGTTCCCTTCGTTTGGGCCACCTCATCTTTTCCTATTGTTGCACTGTTGTCACATGGAAGGCTGGCTGCCATGTGGCATAACTGAGCCAAGTCTCAGTCTCTGCTTGCTAAATGAGGCCACCAATTAGTACTGATGCATATTCTCACGACACCATTCTGCAAAATGCAGAAAAGTAAGCCAGAAGGAATCAAGGAATGATACAGAATCAGAAAACGCAAATCAGGTATCCTCATTAACTCACATTTGTGATGAAGTTCTTCTTTTCATGATCAACCCTTTGTATATCTGCCTTGTACATGAAAGATGGTTATCTCCTGACCCATCTCGTAGCGATCGCAGGAAAAGATGTTATCAGTCCATGAGTGCAGGCAAGAATGGAAGAAACCTTCCTCAACTTCTTGAGGGTCAATTTAGTGCCCAATCAGGATTACAGATGTAGCCATGTGACATGAACTACATTTCCCAGGATACCTTTAACTACATTTCCCATGATGCATTCCCTTCAGGGGACAGCTCATAATTCCTAAGTAACTATCCCATTCCCATAGACTGGCTGGGACAGCATACAACAAGTCTAATGTACACCAACACCACATCCAGCCCTTGCAAACCATTCTAGCTTCTATTACAGTTTGTTTTCCTTGCTTAAAATGCAAATATATATATATATATATATATATATATATATATATATATATATATATATATATATATATATATATATATATATATATATATATATATATATATATATGCCTAATTGACATCAACAGCATTCACTCTACCTCGGTCCCTGGACTACATTCCAGTCCTTGCAAACCATTCTTGTTTCTATTCTATTTCTCCTTGCTTTATATATTACTTTAAACTTCACCTGTTGTTGATGATCCCATCAGCTCCATCTTGAAAGCCACATTAGTGTAATGCCGGTTGTTAAAGTGCTGCCCTACAAACTAGGAGTCAGAGTTCTAGTCCCAGTTTAGGCATGAAAGCTGGCTGAGAAACGTTTGGGCTGGTTGCTCTCTCGGCCCAACTTACCTCACAAGGTTGCTTTAGGGAAAATAAGGGGAAGAAGAAGTTCAGGTGAACCTCAACTTATGACCATAATTGAGCCTAGATTTTCTGTTGTTAATGAGACATTTGTAAACAGATAACAGATAATCAGAGTTGGAAGGGACCTTGTAGGTCATCTAATCCAACCCCCCCCCCACCCAAGCAGGAAACCCTACACTATTTCTGACAAATGGCAGTCCAATCTCTTCTTGAAAGCCTCCAGTGATGAAGTTCCCACAACTTCTGAAGACAGCTGGAGTTTTGCCCCATTTGACTTATATAGTGATTCACAATGCTTTATAGCCCACTCAAATCAGCTTACAGAGTCAGCATTTTGCTCCCACCAATTGGTCCTTATTTTACTGACCTTGAAAGGATGGAAGGCTGAGTCCACCTTGAGCCAATCAGGATCGAATTGCCAAACTGCCAGCAGTCTGCAGTCAGCAGAATTGGCCTGCAGTACTGCATTCTCACCACTGTTCCACCACAATACCCAAATTCACCTCTGGTCTAATTTTCCTTCATTTGTGTGTAACTTGCAATCGTTAGTTTCCTGTCAAATACAGCTATTTGTATCTTTGAGATGTTAATTTGTAAGTCCTTGTTGCATCACAGAATCTAATACTTGCTTCAAAGCATTTTGATTGTCTGTCAACATGACGACAGCAGGGAACTTAGGTAGCACTTGGCAGTCAGGCAGAGCACAATATGTCGCTCTCTTCCAACAGAGGAAAATGGCGGAAGCAGAGAAGCAATATCCAGGAGGCCCATCTGACATTTGTGATTTGAAGTGGCCACTTCACTCTGTCTGTGTGTGCCAGGAAGAAAATGTCCTTTTTTCAGCAAGAATATTAGTTGTTCCAGCTGGTCAGGCATAGAAGGTATGTTGCAGACCCCCATCCTATCTTGACTGATAGGATCTAGGAAGAGAGTCTTCTCTGCCATTGCCCTTGACTTATGGAATATTCTCCCCTCCCCGCAGAAGTGAAGCCATCCCACACTCTCCTGGCCTTCCCAAAAAGGTTTAAAACATGAGGATCCCCAAGGAGTATGCAGTCATGCAGTCGGTTGGTGCCATGAGAGCCCTCCCTTCACTTTTGCCAACTAACTTTTAATGGGGTTAATAATGCTTGTCTCGCTAAGTATTTTTTTTTAGATAGATAGATGGAGAGAGAGACAGAGACAGAGAGAGAGATATATAGATATAGATATTAGAGAGAGAGAGACAGAGAGAAAGAAATATATAGATAGGTATTAGATAGATAGATAGATAGATAGATAGATAGATAGATAGATAGATAGATAGATAGATAGATAGATAGATAGATAGATAGATAGATAGATAGACAGACAAATAGACAGACAAATAGAGACATATAGATATTAGAGAGAGAGAGAGAAACAGAGACAGACACAAAGAGACAGAGAGAGAGAAATATATAGATATAGATATTAGATAGATAGATAGATAGATAGATAGATAGATAGATAGATAGATAGATAGATAGATAGAGACAGACAGACAGACAGACGGAGACAGAGACAGAGAGACAGAGATATATAGATATAGATATTAGATAAAGACACAGAGATATATATTAGATAGAAAAATAGATAGATAGATATAGAGATAGAAAGAGAGAGAGAGAAAGGTAGGTAGGTAGGTAGATAGATAGATATAGATAGACAGACAGAGACAGATATATATATATAGATATTAGACAGACAGACAGATAGATAGATAGATATAAATTCTAAAATGTAACTTTCCCATTTTAATTTTTATACAGGTAGTCCTTGACTTATGACCACAATTGAGCCCCAGATTTATTTTTGTTAAGTGAGACATTGGTTAACTGATTAAGTGCCCCATTTTATGACCTTTCTTGCCTCAGTTGTTAAGCGAATCACTGCCGTTGATAAATTAGTATTTTCTGTTAAGTGATTCTGGCGTCTTCGTTGACTTTGCCTGTCAGAAGGTCATCAAAGGGGGTGTCACATGATCCTGGAACACAGCAATGGTCATAAATAGGAACCCAGTTGCCAAACATTTTGAACACGTGATCATGGGGATGCTTGGAAGGCCATGACTGTGAAAAGCGGTCATAAGTCACCTTTTCAGTGCCGCTGCAACTTTGAATCAGGTTACTACTGGTTCTGTGGGTGTGGCTTGGTGGGCATGGCTTGTTGGGCATGGCTTGTTGGGCATGGCTTGTTGGGCATGGCAAGGGAAGGATACTGCAAAATCCCTATTCCCTCCCCACCCCACTAACCTGCTTTCCAGCTCCGTTCTCCTGTGCAGGCCAAACAAAGGAGACCCAGCCGATCAGCTGCGACTCGATGGGAGGCAGAGAATAGATGGGGTTGGTGGGGTCAGTCAGAAGTGGTATTTGCCGGTTCTCCGAACTACTCAAAATTTCTGCTACCCGTTCTCCAGAACTGGTCAGAACCTGCTGAATACCACCTCTGCTTTCAATGGTCATTAAAGGAACTGTTGTAAGTCAAGATCTATCTGTAAATATTTTTATATTCTCATATCTTATTGTACACTACCCGAGGTCCTTCTTTGAAGGAGAAATGTGAAATGTAAGTAAATAAATAATAAGTCTAACTCGGAAGGCAGTGTCCTGATCTTCTTCATCCCCTCCTGCTTTCCTACCCAATGATATGCAAAAAAAACCCTCAACCCTGGAGTTCTTCCAGGAGAAAATCTGCTCCTCAACAACATAAAGAACCCGGATCTCCCCCTCTCCACACCTCCCAAATTGTCTTGCAAGACCCTGACTGAGACTGGTGTGCCATCTGCTGTGTCTATACAAATAAAATTGGCATGTCAACTAACTGATTCTTTCATTATGTCTCTCTCCCTCTCTCACACTCCTGGTGTTATTTTCTAACAACTCGTATTTTTTTTTATATATAGAACCATAGCGAGTTGGCCTCTTTTTTTCCTCTCTCTCTCTCTCTCCCTCCCTCTCTCTCTCTCTCTCTCTTTCAAAGGTTGAGCCAAGCAGATGGAAAACTCTGCTGGTTTTTACTATGTTTTCCCCTAAGTTTGCAAACTCACATTTTAATAAGTACGTTATTGATGAAGCGCGTTCGCTATAGCAATGCCACAGTATCAGGATTTGAGGAGGTGGTTTAAGTGAGAATTGCCTAGCCAAAGATGGGAATCCAAAATAATTACAGTGGTGGGGCTTTGGGGCTATTGGGAGACCTTGCTGCCGAAGCCTATTGTATGGGTACAGAAATAATCTAGTCAAATATATACCCTTTGTAATTGAGCAGCATGTGAAGTTTGATTAGTTTTAAACCGGGTTTGTTTGGAGTTTGGCTTTCTGTATGAACCCAGTCCTTTTGTTTGGTTTATGATTCATTATATTATAAACCCATTAATTCAGTCATCACCTTACATATTTTAGGGAAACCCTGGATCTAGGATTAGTACAGGATTTGGGCCATCAATTCCCACCCACAAAACTGGATTAATTTAATAAAATCAAAGATAAAAATAACCATGGCTGGGCTATGAATGCAGTGTCTAATTAGCACATTGACTGAACATGTGAATGAGTCTCCTGGTAATTTTTGTAAGAATGAAAAGAATTCTCATTGTACAGCACCCATCCTTGAGAATTTCAGTAATTTCCTTAAATAGTGTTCCTCCAAAGCAGAATTAAAAGTGATTCAACCATCTGAGTATACTCAGAAAATCAAAGAATTAGGCAGTCTGCATAAAGAAAAAAGGCTGGAACTGAGTATTTTTTCATGCCTCCAAGGTTTGAAGCCCAGGATATACTTCCAAGAGTAGGTCAACATACTTATCTTAAAGGGATTCACATTACATTGAGCCAACATCATGATGAGACCATGCTATAGATGGAAATACAGTAAAAAGATAGAATATACCGGGGTCTTCAAACTTGGCAAGTTTAAGACGTGTGGACTTCAACTCCCAGAATTCCTGAGCTAACATGACTGGAGAAGGAGTTCTGGGAATTGAAGTCCACAAGTTTTAAAGCTGTCAAGTTTGAAGACCCCTGGGTATATTCCATGTTTCGCAGGGGCTCCTGGAGTCAACTAGGACCTGTCCATGGTACTGAAGATTTTTGCTCATCATGCTCTATAATGCCCGTCAATAAGAGGACATCAAAGAGACAAGAAGGAGGATCTCAATCCTTGGTGTTTGCACAATCCACAGGGTTTCTGCACAACCCCCAAGTACAAAATTAGAAATCATTCAAATTTCCCTTTTAAAGCTCCATGTAAATAAATAAATAAATAAATAAAAACTGGCACCCTACGTGAATCAGATTACCAGCCTACTATAAATGTTTTTAAGGAAAGCTTGAGGAGAACTTATGCAAAGCTTTCTGAACATTTCAAAATAGCAACTTTGGAGGCAGGATGTAGCAATGGCTCAGATGTGCTCCAATTTGGGATCAGAGCTCCTATTAGCCCTAAGGCTGTCTTGGGTGTAGATTGAGATATTTTTTTCTAAGCACAAAATAGATTTGATAAGTTGAAATATCAAAAGCTTTCCCTATTTCCCCAAGCTACTGTAATGAAAGCTGTCTGACAGTTTTCTCCTCCTAGTAAGAGTATCCTTTTCTGAAACTTGGAAATAGGTGCAGGGTTGGAGGTAGGATTGGTTACAAATACAGCAATATACTCTGTTAAGCAGGGATGGGATCCAACCAGTGTAACTACTGGTTCGGTGATTTATGTTCTGTGTGCGTGTGTGAAACTTCACCAGCTTGCTGCCTGGACAGCTGAACAGTGCTATGTGCAGGGAAGCAGCATTTGAAAAAGTCCTTTTTTCCTGCTTTTTCAACCACAGCTGTGCCACGCAAAGCAGATGAGGTTGAAAAAGCAGGAAATAAAGGTCAGGTAAGAGCCCGGGTGGACAGGCCAAAACAGCAGCAGACATAGAACCGGTTCTATGTCTGCTGCTCTTCAGAGCTACCAGTTCTACAGAGCCGGACAGAACTGGTAGAATCCCACCCCTGCTGTTAAGGTATTAGGATTTAAGAACTGACCAGCAGTGAGTAGCTGCAAGATGCTATGAAGCTGATGTAATAGGCTAATGTAACAAGAGTGATTCAGCAGAGTATGGTTATTTCCCTTTAAGACTGGAGAGTAAATTTCCCCTTAAGAGGTGTGTATATAAAAGGCAGCCATTAGAGGATGTGGTTTTCTTTTCTTGTGACCAGTATTCAGTGCAAAAGTTCTCTGTGTGTTAAGAAGAAAGCTTGCTTGTAAATTAATTTTGCCTGCCACGTTATTGTCTGTATATAACTGTTGTATATTAAATCACCGTTAATGTCTACGTCTCTGTGTCCTCATCAATGTTATGACTGCTGTTTCGGAATTAAAAGGTAAAGGGAAGGTTTCCCCTGTCAAGACAACTCCAGGTGGCAGTGCTCCCTCTACCCGAGGGAGTCAGCATTATCAAAAGATCCTTCTGTGGTCATGCAGCCCGTATGACTATACACCAAAGCACATGGAACACTGGTACTTTCCCACCAAAGTGGTACCTATTTATCTACTCACATTTGCATGCTTTCAAACTCCTAACAGTGTTCGTCTTAGTGTCTGAAGAATTAGAGCCTCATTGATGGTATGTTGTGGGAGACTGACCAAAATAATTTGATTGCCTTTCATGTTCATTTTTGATAGCGATAAGCAAAAAAAAAATTGGAGGGGGAAACTCTAGTCATGTAGACATGGAATTCTGAAGATCATCCTAATCCATCTAAAAGCATCCAGTCTGAGGAAACTAGAGTAACAGGATCTAGGCTGCAAAACTTTGGATAATACATTGTAATCATAATCATTGCATAGTAACAAAGAATTTTCTGTCTGGATTTTTTTGGGGAAAAAATCCAGGTTGCCCTAAGGAAGCTTCTCATAGACTTAAAATTCCAAGTTTGATGCCTTTTATGAATTCCAGAGTATTCATTCATCTTTATCCTATGTATCTTAGAATGTTTTTACATATTCTTTTAATAATGCTATCATTTAATTTAAAAGGAAGGTGTATGCAGTTAGAGATTTGAACTTGTTTTAGCTTCAACATCCAAATGGGTTTTCTGTAGCTGACCATGCCTCAACAAGAGAAACATTTTATAAATGAGTACGTCCACTGAGGCAATCATTTTGTAACCACAGTCATAAGATGTCTGAAATATAGCCATCATCACCCAAAAGATTGACGTAGTCAACCTTAAACCTGATGGACAGGGTGACTTGGTTTAAGGCAGTTTCCTAAGTTGGCACAATTAGAGAACGTTTGGTGAAATTTTACTGTGTTGACCTTTTACTTTCAAACAAGCCCGTCTGAATTACTGAAGGGAACCAACCAGTTCTTTCAACCTTGAAGCTACCCACTTTCCAGTGAGAATTTTGTGTGGGAAAAGGCCTTGGAAATGAAATTAAAAATTTGAGATTATCACTTATTCTTTGGAGAGATCTCTTCAAACTCTATTGCTTGACTTGCCTCAAGGTTCTTTGAAAGTATATCCGAAAGAATATTCTTTAAGAGCAAACATCCAGCTTGGTGACCAAATTAAATCGAACATTTCATTCATCATTAGAACTCATTGCTGGGGGACGGGGGGACGGGACTGCTATTAAATCAACTTCTGAGTAGCAGCTGTTGAAAAGGAAACAATTGGAATATAACATTTTCCTTTGACACAAGGCATCTCCAAAATGTATTTCCTTTAAGTACTACTATAAGAGTTTCTGCTAAATTATATTGTGTAAGTGAGCTTGGAGGATAACTCCCAAGATTCGCAGAGAAAATGCCGGCCAAAATGTATGTTCAGAAGTGTCCATCCTGTGGCTGTAGAGAAGACCACATTGAAGAAATTGTTTAATTATTTGGTGCTTACTTTTAGTTTCACTTCTTGTTTTAACTCAGTATTTCCTTCTTCCAGTGTTTCAATCTGGAACTTGATTTAAGAAAGTGATCAGGGGCAGCTCTGTCTTTAGGCAAATTGAGGCAGCTGCTAAGCAGAAGATGTTGATGGATTCAGAGCAGGTAAGGTCGTTGGAAAGCAACGTCTTGTGGCTCATCCTGAACATTTTAAACTGCTGTCGGTTAAGATTTTTTTTCCCCACCATCAATATTAAAATCAGATTCCACTTCCAGTCTAGTGACCTTCCTTCTGTGAGAAGACAAAGGAAATCACCGTGACCTAGGGCAAAGTGAATCAGAGCAAATGATTGGAAGGTAATCTTTGCTTATTGGTGGGTGACTGTTCCTTTCTTCTTTTAATCATAAAATGACTCCAATCCCCATTCTTCTCAATTTTGCAAGATCACTTGACATGGTTGGGCACCATTGAAAAGTAGAAGGAACAGGAGCAAAGATTGTCGAGTGATAATGTAGGGCAGGAATAACGCCTTTACAACCTGTGAGCTTCAACTTCCAGAATTGATTTACATTTGAACCAACTACATGATATAAATTAGCAAGAAACTGTTGTAAAAGGGCCATAGTTACTTACTCCTAATGTAGAGTAATAATCCACTCTGTCAAGTTATCTGTAAATATTAAGTAATCTCAGGGGTGGGATCCAACCGGCATAACAACCGGTTTGGGGAGCACATGCATGCGTGTCAAATGCGTGCTGCATGTGCGTGCCCACTACCAGTTCCGGCAAGCATTTACCATCTCCAGCTGACAAGCGACACTCAGCTGTGCCACACAGAGGAAAAGGCAGCCACTAAAGGTCAGCCTAGAGCCAGGGCAGGCAGGTGGGACAAACAACAGACCAAAACTTCGTCCCAGTGAACCAGTTTGGTGTCAGCTGCTCTTTGGAGCTACCGGTTCTATAGAACCGGTCCAAACTGGTAGGATCCCACCCCCCTGAATAATCTTCACCCCCCAAAAAAGTTCACAGTTGGCAGTACTTTGGGTCAATCTTGTTAAGACCGGGGTGAGTTTCTACCGGTTCTGTCCACCTCTGTAGAACTGGTAGCTCTGAAGAGCAGCAGACATAGAACCGGTTCTATGTCTGCTGAAATTTTTGCCCCCCTGCCCCCCCAGGTTCTTGCCTGACCTTTATTTCCTGTGTTTTCAACTTCAGTTGCCGTGCGAGGCACAGCTGCAATTAAAAAAAGCAGGAAAAAGGGGGCTTTTTCAAAGGCTGCTTCTCTGCACGCAGCATGCTGATGACGGTTTATAGGTGTGCGGCCCGGCAGGATGCAGGGAAGCACATTGTAAATCACCGAACCTCGTAAATGACCGAACTGGTAGTTAACCCTGTTGGATCCCACCCCTGGTTAAGACTCTGGTATTTTTAACAGCTGCAGAGATGTATATTTTAGTGGATGCAAATGTCTTCATTCAAAAGACTCCTGGTACTTTAGAAAATAGGTTGACCCTCTCTTCTTTGTGGTAATCCATCAAATATTGGAACACTGCTATCATGTCAACACAAGTCCTTCTTTTCACTAGACTAGACATACCCAATTCCTGCAACTGTTCTTCACGTGTTTTAGCCTCCAGACCCAGCCAAGTGTTGGCCAAGTAAAATACTACATCATCTCAACTCTCTGCAAAGTTCTCCAGTTCTAATCCGACCTAGGACATCACTTACATCAAGTCCGGGAGAGTAATTTGCATGTTTGTACCTTGATTTTATGCAAATATTGATACTCTTTGGTTTTGCATGGGCAAAGTGACTACCTTACTCATAATGCATTGGAACAAAGGGAGAAGGAGAGCTTTTATCATTGAGATATATTATCACAGCTGCTGGAGCTGATAAGTGAAGATGATGTCATGGAAGTGACCCTTTTCCTTCCCTCCATGCCTCCCTACCCCCACAAGCAATAAAAGAAGGCTGGCCTCCTCTGAATTGCTTTTCTGTTTAGCAGCAACCTGATAATCCACCTACCTCCATTCTGAATCCAAACTTCACCTCTTATCTCGTAGCAGCAATTTCCAGTAAGAGACAAGGCTCACAAAATGGATTGCAACCTTGAGGCTGATTCCTTGGACTTAGAATCGCTCCATGAAATGTAATTGGATCAGGTGGAAAAAACAACAACAACCAAACCCAGTTATAGTGGAGGGATTGTTTGCTAGCATACATTTCTAATCAACACCAACAAAATAATGTTCTTCCTTCCATTTACAGGAACTCCACTATAAGCGCAGCAAGTGACTAACTTTGCTTGATGTCAAAAGAGCTAAGTAGAATCAGACTTGATAGGATTTAAATTGGAAACCAACAGGACATTTCAGTGCTTCAGGATAGTCTGGGAAGCTGAAAAACCATTTCAGATTTTTAAATATTAACCAAGAGGTAATTTTTGACTTTAGAATAATTTTACTTAAGGTATAAAGATAAAAGTAAGATGCTCTTCCTGACCTCCATGTGGGGTGAGGAAGGATATCCGGCAGGGGTTGGGTTCAATTTTTTTTTACTACCGGTTCTGTGGGCATGGCTTGGTGGGCGTGGCAGGGGAAGGATACTGCAAAATCCCCATTCCCTCCCCACCAACCTGCTTTCCAGCTCCGCTCTCCTGTGCGGAGCAACCAAAGAAGATCCAGCCGATCAGCTGGGACTCAGGAGGCAGAGAAGAGATAGGGGCCGGGCCAGTCAGAGGTGGGATTTGCCAGTTCTCCAAACTGCTCAAAGTTTCCGCTACCGGTTCTCCAGAACTGGTCAGAACCTGATGAATACCACCACCTCTGGTATCTGCCCAATCCAATTACTCTACCCCAAATTAAAGGATTACAGGGTCTTTAAAAGGGGAGAGTAAAGGAAAAAGTTTACCTTGTCTAGTCATGAGGGCAATGCTTATCTCCATTTCTTAGCTGAGAAAGAGCCAGCATTGTCCAAAGATATTTCCATAGTCTGGTGGCCAGCATGACAGTACACCGAAGCACATGGAATGCTGTTACCTTCCCACTGAAATGGTACCTATTTATCTGTGACAGGTAATGGGAGCTCACCCCCATTGCACGGTGCTTGAGTCTTTAACACAGGTTGTCAGCTTCCAAACCGACAAGCTGAGCATTTCTAACCGTGGAGCCATCACCCGACACAGTCCGAACTTTATGTATAACCAGTTTCAAGTCAGAGCTCCATCTCAGAGGGAAGCGGGACACAATTATGAGCTGTGGTGGCACAGTGGTTAGAATACTTCACCCCATTCCTAAAAGGTCTGCGAGGGGCGTGCATAAGTGCACAATTGTGCCTACCGTCCCTGTCCTATTGTCCCCATTTGTTCATACCTATTTCCTGCATTCTTACTCGTGTTTATACTTATACCTATTATCTTGTAAGCGATTGAGAAATAAAATAAATAAAATTAATAAATAAATACAATTGGCTACTTCAGTTCAATTCTCACCAGGTTCAAGGCTGACTCAGCCTTCCATCCTTCCGAGGTGGATAAAACGAGGACCCAGATTGTTGGGGACAAGAGGCTGACTCTGTAAACTGCTTAGAGAGGGCTGTAAAGCACTGGGAAGCAGTATATAAGTCTAAGTGCTATTGCTATTAAAAATATTTTTTTTAAAAAAAGAAACAGATGTACTTAAAATTATGTATAAAATGAAAATACCCCAATTTACCTGAAGTAAGGTTTAATTCTGGAGTGTTATTATGCTCTTTTCCTTTTCACTCTTCTTGGCAGTTTGATTATCGTTTGGCAGCCTGGCTTATTGAGTAAAACTTGTGAGCCACTCGTTCCAAACCATTTTAATAAATATCCCGCCACCCACCAAGCCGTTGTCCTAAATTCAAAAGCAGCCAATTGCTTCCACCGTTGTGATTCTAATCAAGCCCAGGTAGGGAGGTGCACAGCAGATTTCACTTTTGCTGATTATTTTTCTGATGGGTTGAAAATGCTGGCAGACATTTGCCTAAAGGGAAATACGATGCGTAACCGAAAGGGAAGAAACACTGAATTGAAGATATCTTACCAGCTGTAGAAAAAAAACAGGCAGATGACTCAAAAGCCTCCTGGCTTCTATTCAAGGATGGGCTGCTACCAGTTCTCCCCGATTCGGGCAAACCCGTAGCTAACTGGTAGCTAATTTTATGGCCCACCCCTGGCTGGCCCCACCCGCCATGGCCACGCCCACCCACTTACTTTGCAGAGAAATTATTTGGAGGGGGGGGAACCCTCATTAAGCGTGGGTGAGCACATGGCTCACCTGTAGCAAATGTTTTGCGGTACAGAGGAGATTGACGAGTTCCCTTCTTTTGCTTTGAGGCGACATTCATGAAGAGGGTCGGGTATGTAGCCCAATGCCAAAAACTCTTCAGGCTCCTGGAACTGCTAGCCGTGGCCCTCAATATAGTTGACCTCACCCACTTCCTAAGAGGGCGTGCGTAAGTGCACCATCGTGCCTACCGTCCCTGTCCCATTGTCCCCATTTATTCGTACCTGTTTCCTTGCATTCTTACCCCTGTTTATACTTATGCCTGTTGTCCTCCTAAGCGATTGCCAAATCAAATAATTAAAAGAAAATAAATAAATAATGTAGCCACTTCCTTTTAGAAGTGAGGGGTCTCCTGCTTGCTCGGCATAGCAGCTTCAAAGAGTCACTTTGTGGGAACCATCCCAACGAGCCACCATTCTTCCTACATTTTCCAAACCCTAACCCTCCCAAACTTGTCGCCTTCCTAGGAACGTAGAACCACTTCCCTCCGCCCTGTGTCAGCAAGCCTGAATGCACAAACAAGCCTCCTTCACATGCGCCTGCACACGTGGCCGTGTGCCAACCAAATGAGTTTATCCAGTTAAAAATAGAAATAAAAGAAGGGGAAATCAGAGGAAGGGGAAGCGGGGAGAGTCATCATCAACGCCTTATAAGCTCAAAATGAACCACACTACCTTGTTGCTGTGTGCGTAAAAGCCAGCAAGACCGTCTGGCGTCTGGTTGGTTTCAAAACGTATCCTGGGAACCAATGAGTAGGGCCAGCCTGCGTCCTAGCAACAACATTTCACTAATGAGCACCCAAGGCATGATGAGTCTGCCTGGATCCTCTGCGAGAAAGGTCCCAATTCTGTAGTAACAAAATCAGAGCATTTATGAAAGAAAGAGAAGAAAGGGGGACTTCCTTCTCTTCTCTTCTCTTCTCTTCTCTTCTCTTCTCTTCTCTTCTCTTCTCTTCTCTTCTCTTCTCTTCTCTTCTCTTCTCCCCTCCTCCTTCCATCTTCCCTCCCTTCTTCCTTTTCCTTTCATCTTCCTTCCCCTCTTCCTTCCTTCCTTCCTTCCTCCCTCCCTCCCTCCTCCTCCCTTTCTTCCTTTCTTTCTTCCTTCCTTCCTTTCTTTCTTTCTTTCTTTCTTTCTTTCTTTCTTTCTTTCTTTCTTTCTTTCTTTCTTTCTTTCTTTCTTTCTTTCTTTCTTTCTCCTCCCTCCCTCCCTCTCTCTCTTTCTTTCTTTCCTTTTTCCTCCCTCCCTCTTTCTTTCTTTCTTTTGTTCTTTCTTTCTTTTTTCCTCCCTCCCTCTTTCTTTCTTTCTTTCTTTCTTTCTTTCTTTCTTTCTTTCTTTCTTTCTTTCTTTTTTCATTCGTTCTTTCTTTCCTTTTCCTCCCCCCCTCTCTTTTTCTTTCTCTTGTTCTTTCTTTCTTTTTCTTTCTTTCTTCCCTCCTTCTTTCTTTTGTTCTTTTATTCTTTTTTCCCTCACTTCCTTCCTTCCTCTTTTTTGATTAAGGCAAATTCTTATTACTAAGATTGCAAAGGTTTCTTTTTTCAGAAAAAAAATATCACTGGTTCAATTAGTTTTCCTATTATCTCCTAGCAAGTAAAAAAAAAAAAAACCGAGGATTTTTGTTATTAAAATCTCAGTAGCAGACACAGGCATATCCACAAGAGGGTGGAGGTGTCCAAAATGTCAAAATGGCAACTGTGATCATGCAGTCAAAGTCTTAACCCCTTTCTTATCCCCATTACATCCTGCAGTTGTGGGCACCATTTACAGTTTTTGATCCCTTCCCTCGTGGATGATCTTGCTAGCTAGCAGGATTGTGTTACCTTTCTCCATACATTAATTGATAACATTCTTGAGATTATTCAGAGTTCACTTGGGAGAGCTATGTACTCCCAATACAGGTAGTCCTTGATTAAACAACCACAACTGAGCCCAAATTTTATGTCACTAAAGGAGACATTTGTTAAGTGATGTTTGCCTCATTTTAAGACTTTGTGTTGTGTTTAGCCAGCAGCAGGTATAGACAGCTGAGGAGAGCGAAGACTCAGATGAGGGGCCAGGACCATTAGGGAGTGGATTGCTGCCTTCAGAGATTGTAGGGGCTGGCAGCAGCGATAAGTAGGTTCCCGAGGGGCCTGTGCCAAGTACGCGTGCGTGCAGAATTGCTCGCAGGAAAGAACAATTACAGCAGCACAGGCGACTCAGGAATAAGGCTGTAAAGTAATGGCCCCTCCTTCAAGCAGATAAAAGCCAGCTGTGAAGTGAACGTTCTTTGCAGGAAGCAAAGATGTTTTGAAACTCAGCCTCATGGACATTACAGTATCTTAATTTGGTATTTGAAGACTCTTGTGTTGTGAAATATTTCTTATCTGTGATTCTTGGCAGTTTCGTACAGTTTTGGCAAGGTTTGTGCTTATCAAAGTTGATTAGTTTGCAGCAGCCTTTTAACTGGGGATTCATAAGACTCATTAAAAGGTTTCTGTTCCCTTTGGATCATGTTTGTTTTATTGGAAAACGGTTTGGGTCAGAACACTTTGCTCGTCCCATTTGTTAAGTGAATCACTGCATTGGCAAATGAGTAACATGTTGTTAAGTGAATCTGGCTTCCCTGTTGCAGAAAGTCACAAAAGGGGAATCACATAACTCTGGAACACTGCAACCGTCATAAATATGAGCCAGTTGCCAACATCAGAATTTTGATCACATGAGTTCGAGACTGGGCGAACGGCGCTGTGGCTGTTCCCCTCCCCCCCTTGGGGCCCCCACCTGTGGCAGAGGTGGTGGGCCCAGGGGGGGGGATTGACTCTGCCTATGACTCCTTTTCCCCCGGGGATCCCACCGGTGGCAGGGGTGGGATGGCCGGGGGGGGGGAGGGGTTTACCCCAGTCTGCCTGGACTTCTTCGTTACAGAGATCATGGACACTGCGGGACCGTCGGGATGGGATGGCCGGGGCCACGGATATACTCAAGGGCGGAGCTTTGGGCCCTGAGGGATGTCCCCCTCTCCCTTAGGTGGCCTTCAAGACTTTCGAAGACATTCCGCTATGAGGGATCCTGGGATCCGGAGCGATGGTGGGGCCGGGGAAGCCGGAAGAATGGGAAGAAGCGCGGGAAACCCGGCATTAGTAGATTTTTAATGGGGTTTTTTAATGGGTTAAAAGGATCCAGGGTGGGTGGGGGAGACAGCCCACATGGAGTTGGGGGCAGCCGACGCGCCTGGGGGACCTCGGGGGTTTCCGTGTCGGGGTGGCAGACCGGGGGTGGGCTGCTGGGGGCCAATTTTATTAGCACGGTGACTGGGAGAGGTAGATATGCCGGGGGTAGAGGGCCGTATCCGGTAAGGGGATCGCGCTCCCGATGTTCGCAAGCGGTAGCGCGCTCCGACCCTCCATACCCATCCTGCAGCCCTGGTTGTCCGGATTCTCAGGCCCTGAATACCCGGCTGCTGTTATGCAATGCCAGGTCCGTGGTTAACAAGGCTCCCCTGATCCATGATTTGGTTCAGGAGGAGGCCGCGGACCTGGTAGGTGTTACCGAGACCTGGTTGGGCCCAGAGGGCGGTGTCCCTCTGGTTGAGATGTGCCCACCAGGTTTCCTTGCATTCCACCAGCCTAGGGTTCAGGGAAGGGGTGGAGGGGTGGCGGTGCTTATAAAGGAAGCCCTTCGTCCTAGGGAGGCCACTGTTCCTCAGACGGCTGGCTGTGAATCTCTTTTTGTGAAGTGAGGACAAGGGGTTCAGATGGGTCTTTTGATGGCGTACCTGGCTCCCTGCCATGTCTCATCGGCCCTGCCCGGACTCCTCGAGGTGATAGCCGGGCTGGCGGTTGAGACCCCTAGGCTTTTGGTCATGGGGGATTTCAACCTGCCATCGTCCGGTGAAACCTTGGGGTTGGTTCGGGAGTTCTTGGCTTCCATGACGGCCATGGACCTGACCCAGTTAGTTTCTGCTCCCACTCACATTGGAGGACACATGCTGGACCTGATTTTTGTCTCTGGGCAGTGGTTGAATGACTGTAATTTTGGGGAGTTAGTTATTACACCCTTGTCATGGACAGATCATTCCCTCCTTAGGTTGGACTTTTGTTCCGCCACCCCCCACCGCAGGGAGGCGGAACCACTTAGATTGTTCCGCCCCAGGCGCCTGATGGACCCGGAGCGGTTCCAGAGGGAGCTTGGGCCATTTCCTGAGTCTCTGGCTCACAGCTTGCCTGGAGACCTGGTGGCCACCTGGGATGGGTTGGCCGCCGGGGCTCTAGATCGAGTTGTGCCCCTGCGACCTCTGACCCGGCACAGATCCCATTTGGCAACGTGGTTTACGGAGGAGCTACGGGAGATGAAGTGCCGGAAAAGACATCTAGAGGGCATTTGGAGGGCGAGCCGTTCTGAGTCTGACCGAACACAGGTGAGATCTCATATTAAGACTTACCTTGTGGCGATAGGGGCGGCGAAATCTTCGTATTTCTCCGCCCTTATTGCGTCGGCAGAAAATGGGCCTGCCACCCTGTTTAGAGTGACCCGCTCTCTACTTGAACCGAGAGCGCGGGATGACCTCTTGCAGGGTAGGGCGGAGGAGTTTTCCGATTTCTGCATGATAAAATCGCTCAGATTCGGGAGGGGCTCGACTCCAATTGGATGGTCCCGGGGGAGGTGCCCAGGGCAGGTCTTGTGAGTGTTATCTGGGGAGAGTTCGACTCTGTGACCGCCGAGGGTGTGGACAGGTTGCTGGGGGGGGTCTGAATGCCACCACCTGTTTATTGGACCCGTGTCCTTCCTGGCTGGTTTCGGCTGCCAGGGAGACGACACGAGGCTGGCTCCAGGGGATTATCAACGCTTCTCTGAGAGAGGGGGTGCTCCCTACCGCCTTGAAGATGGCGGTGGTGCGGCCCCTCCTCAAGAAGCCTTCCCTGGATCCAGCTATTTTAAATAACTATTGTCCATCTCCAACCTTCCCTTTGTGGCGAAGGTTGTTGAGAGTGTGGTGGCACGTCAGCTCCCCCGGTACCTGGAGGAAGCTACTTACCTCGACCCGTTCCAATCGGGCTTCAGGCCTGGACATAGCACTGAGACGGCATTGGTCGCGTTGGTCGATGATCTCTGGAGGGCTCGTGACAGAGGGTTCTCCTCTGTCCTAGTCCTATTAGATCTCTCGGTGGCTTTCGATACTATCGACCATAGTATCTTGTTGCGACGGTTGGAGGGGTTGGGGATTGGTGGAACCGTCCTCTGATGGTTCTCCTCCTTCCTCTCCGACCATTCGCAATTCGTGTTGGCGGGAGGGGAGAGGTCCACCTCTAGGCCCCTGGTTTATGGGGTGCCTCAGGGGTCAGTCCTCTCTCCCCTCCTGTTCAACATTTATATGAAGCCGCTGGGTGAGATCATCCATGGTCTTGGAGTGAGGTGTCATCTATATGCAGATGACACCCAGTTGTACATCTCCACTCCGGACCAACCCAACGATGCTGTGGGGGCTATGTCTAGGTGCCTGGAGGCCGTGCGGGATTGGATCGGCGGGAACAGACTTCGGCTCAACCCATCCAAGACCGAGTGGCTGTGGTTTCCGGCGCCCTGATATAGCCAGCTGACACCTTCGCTGGCTATTGGGGGGGAAATTTTGCCCCCCACAGAGAGGGCTCGCAACCTGGGAGTCCTCCTGGATGTACGGCTGTCGCTTGAACATCACATTGCGGCCATCTCCAGGGGGGCGTTTCATCAGATCCGTCGGATCTACCGGTTGCGGCCCTTCCTGGATCGGGACGCCTTGCGCACGGTCACTCAGGCCCTTGTCACCTCTCGCCTGGACTATTGTAATGCCCTCTACATGGGGCTCTCCGCGGGGAGCACCCGGAGACTCCAGCTGGTGCAAAATGCAGCCGCGCGGGTGATCACGGGGGCGTCGCGTAGCGCCCATGTGACGCCTCTCCTGCGCGAGCTGCATTGGCTGCCGGTGGCTCTCCGGGTTCGCTTTAAGGTTCTTGTTCTGACCTTTAGGGCGACCCATGGCATGGGACCAGGTTACCTGCAGGACCGCATTCTGCCAGTGATCTCCAACAGGCCGGTGCGTTCCCATAGAGAGGGTCTGCTCCGGGTGCCGTCGGCTTCTATGTGTCGTCTGGCGGCGCCGAGGAGTAGGGCCTTCTCTGTGGGGGCCCCCACCCTCTGGAACACTCTGCCTCCGGAGCTTCGTACCGGCACGGACCTGAGGGCCTTCAGGCGCGTTGAAGACCTGGCTCTTTGAGCAGGCCGGCCTGGGCTGAGATGGTTTTAATTGGTCTCCATATCATTTTTAATTTTAATTGGGGTTTTAAGGGGGGGGGGGGGTGGAGTTTTCTTATTTTCATTAACCAGCCAACATTAATTTAATACTTTTTTAACTTTTGTATTCTCTGTGGGGTTTTAGATGGACTGTGCACCGCCCTGAGTCCCTTGGGAGAAGGGCGGTATATAAATTGAAATAATAAATAAATAAATAAATAAATGACCACCGGGGCTGCTGCAATGGTCATAAGTACAAAAAACGGTCATAAGTCATGTTTTTCGGGCCACTGTAACTTTGAACAGCCACTAAACAAACTGTTGTAAGTTGAGAACCACCTGCAAATACTTTGAACCCCAGTACCTTTCCATTTATGTACTCTTGGAAGTGAATCTATGATTACTTTTGCTTCGATAATATTACCTGAGGGAAATGTAAAACACATTTTGCC
This sequence comes from Bungarus multicinctus, assembly GCA_023653725.1. NCBI lineage: Eukaryota > Metazoa > Chordata > Lepidosauria > Squamata > Elapidae > Bungarus > Bungarus multicinctus. The sequence continues at coordinate 11,231,838 of CM042843.1, forward strand.
CCAGCAATAAAGTCCTCTTGATTCCTTTCTTAGTACTCTTATGTAGTTTTGGCATTCTTTTCTAAAACCCCAGTCTTCTGTCTTTAAAAACCATTCTAAAGAGTAAATGTTACCGCGGGGGAAGATTTTATTTTATTTCTAATCCATATACTCCATTTTTAAGTGTTCTTCAGGCTGTATTTCAGAATAAAGTGCATCAAGAGAAAGAAAGAGGAGAAAGAGGAAAAAGCTCTGTCTATTAAGGCGACAAACACTTCAACATTTGAGTAAATCAGATGGAATTGAACAGAGTTACAAGGTGTCATTTGGAATTGCAGGAGTAATTGTGGTCATGTTGCAACTCAAACTTAACTTGCCCAGTGTGGAAAATTCTACTGGCATATTTCTCCCCCCATCCCCCCACCCCTACTGTTTTTCATTAGAATTTGATGGAAGAGAAAAGACTTTTGGAGTTTTAAAACAGGTCTTTAAAGAATAGGATTTGGCTGACATTCCCATGGCAAAGCATTATGGTTTTGTACCTGCTTAGTTGTAAAGTAAGCCAACATTTTAATTTTATTTTAGAACATAAAAGCAAAGGGCTGGGAGGGACCTCAGGGATCTTCTAGTCCAACCTCTTTCTCAAGGCAGGAGACTAATTTTATTTCATTTTATTTTTATTTTTCATTTATTTGTATCCTGCCTTTATTATTTTTTACAAATAACTCAAGGCAACAATGGAAACCAAGTCCAGGCACATTGGATGGAAAGCGATCAAGATATACATAATGGTCTTTTTCACCGCATCTTCATGTCTAGTTTGGAGGAAACACATAAACAAATGCAAATTTTACCAATCTACAACAACCCAGAACCCAGACAGCAGGACAAGAAGCAATGGATGGAAATGAATCAAGGAGAGAAGCAACCTGGAATTAAAGGAGAAACTTCCTAACGGTGAGGACAACTAACTAGTGTAAAAGCTTGCCTTCAGAAGTTGTGGAGGTTTTTAAAAAGAGACTGGACAGCCACTTGTCTGAAATGATGTAGGGTCTTCTTGCTTGAGCAGGGGGCTGGACTAGATGGCCTCCAAGATCCCTTCCAGCACTATTCTGAATAGTTTTCCAGTCTGTTTTTGAAAACCTCCAGTGATGGAGCACCCACAATTCCAGGCGCCAAGCTATTTCATTGATTAATAGTTCTCATTGTCAGAAAACTTCTGACTTCCAGCTTCAATCTCTTTTTAAAGATCCTCCACCTGTTACTTTTGGTCTTGCCCTCTGGTACTATGGAGAACAAGACAATCCCCTCTTCTCTATGACAATCCCTCATGCCGTGGAAGTCTTTTATATAATAAAAAAGACTTCTTTTGTTTTGTTTTATGAAATGTACATACCCTCTCTTCCCATCTTAGTTATGAACCCTGGAATACTCAAAATAATATAATAAAGCCAGGTGTGGGCTCCAAATTTTTAGCAAAGGGTTCTCTACCCAGTTGCTGGGTGGGCGTGGCCATGGTGGGTGTGGCCTAGTCAGCCTCTGGCACCATGGTGGAGGGGTGTTTATGCCATCCCCAGGCTCCGGACCCTTTTATTGAGCCTCTGGGAGGGTGAAAGTGGCCTCCCAGGGCTCTGGAGCAGGGGTGGGATTCTACCGGTTCGCACCTATTCGCTAGAACCGGTTGTTAACATTCTAAGCAGTTCGGAGAACCGGTTGTTAGAAGAAATTACTGGCCTAATCCTGTAAGGAAGGCAGGAAAGAAACATTCTGGTGTTGCTTACAGCCTCTCTGTTAACCCTTATTACATTCTTGGCAGGACTAGACTTCCTGTCTCTGGAACTTCTCTGGAGTTTTATTTCCCTCCTTTGCTGGTACTTTGCTTGTGTGGAGTGACCATTCAAAGTGACAATGGCACTGAAAAAAGTGACTTATGACCGTTTTTCACACTTACGACTGTTGCAGCATCCCCACAGAGAGGCCAGGCGAGGAGATGCGTGCCTCGATATGAGTGATATTGAGTTGGCCACACCCAGCCAATGGGTGTGGCCAGCCAAGAGTGGGATTTGGGGGGTTCTCCGAACTGTGCAGAATCTTAGCTAGGGACTCTCCCAAACCCCCAGCAGCCCACCCCTGAATAAAGCCCCTATAATAAATCAAGACAAAAGCAGAATTAAAATAATGCCAACACAATAGGCAAGGCGCCACCTATACAAACTGCCTTGTCTTCCTCTATACAATAATTTCTCCAGTGGTTTGTCTAATAAGCCTTCTTGGTTTCCCAACCTTCCGTTCAATCCATGGAAAGCTATCAGGAGGGAACATCTCCCCTCGAGTTTTGCAATACGATGTGGCTGTTTCCACTAAGGAAGTGTCCTGACTTTGAGAAATGTTGGAAAATTCCTCCTTTTTCTGAAGAAATATGAAAAAAAAAAAAAACCCTCCGGCTCATGTCCCTTTCCACAATTTTCTTGTAAAATGTCCAAAGGCCATTTATACGCAGCGCTATAGTTCTTGGCTAACCTGTTAAATTCTCCTCTCTCTTTTTTTTTCTTCCAAAAAAGCCACTGGGTGGAACTATTGGGCTGCTTACGGTCTGCTCAATATGTTCTTTATTAAGACTGCTCCAAATTGAAAACCCATTTGGAATATAGGACTGTCCTTCTCCTCTTGAAATATTGTTCATTTTCCAGAAAAAGAGTGCGGGGGAAGCTGGTATAAACCTGACACAGAACAACCAAAAGAGAAAGGGAATAAAAAAAAAACCTGTCATGGTGCCTGCTCTTTGGAATGAGGTCCCCACAGCTTGAGATCCAAATGACCCTTATCCCATTGGCATTCTCAAGGACCATAAAAACCTGCTTGTTCTCCAGACTTTATGTTAAGGTGGTTACAGAATACCAGAGTTGGAAGGAACCTTGGAGATCTTCTAGTCCAACCCCCTACTCAAGAAGGAGACAAACAAAAGCAGCTCCGGTGACCTAGAGTGGAGCTCTTGCCTCACAATCAGGAGGCTTTGAGTTCGATCCTAGGTAGAGGCTAATATTTAGAATATACTGTTCAAGCAGGGGGTTGAACTAGATGACCTCCAAGGTCCCTTCCAACTCTGTTATTCTATTATCTAAGACCTACACCATTTCAAACAAATGGCTCTCTGGTCTCTTCTTAAAAATATCCAGGGTTGGAGCATCCACAACTTCTGAAGGGAAGTTGTTCCACCGACAATTAATTGTTCTCACTTTGAGGGAAATTTCTCCTTAGTTCTAGTTTGCTTCTCTTCTTGTTTTGTTGCCATTCGTTGCTTCTTGTCCTGCCTACAAGTGTTTCAGAAAATATATTGCCTGCCCTCTTCCTTGTGGCAGACCCTCAAATATTGGAACATCGCTATCATGTTTCTCCTAGTCCTTCTTTTCACTAGACTAAACATACCCAGTTCTTCCCACTGTTCTTCATATATTTTAGCCTCCAGACCCCTAATCATCTTTTTTGTTCATCTCTGCAACTTCTCTGTGGTTGATGCCCACCTTGCTCTATGCTAGTAGCTGGTGCAATTTTTGAGGTTTCCCAGATTCACCATCTTTCTTCTTTTTCTTGTCCCAGTCTGGTTTTGTTGTCTGTTTGCTTCTCTGATTTAGCTTTTTAATTGTTTAGTGTGTTGTGAGCCTCCCAGAGTGGTTTAAAGATGGACAGCATCAAATGGATTCTTCTTCTTCTTCTTCTTCTTCTTCTTCTTCTTCTTCTTCTTCTTCTTCTTCTTCTTCTTCTTCTTCTTCTTCTTCTTCTTCTTCTTCTTCTTCTTCTTCTTCTTCTTCTTCTTCTTCTTCTTCTTCTTCTTCTTCTTCTTCCTCCTCCTCCTCCTCTTCTTCTATTTCTTCTTCTTCCTCCTCCTCCCACTCCTCTTCCTCCTCTTCTTCTTCCCCCTCCTTCCCCCTCCCCCTCCTCAATTAGTTGGAATGGATTTTATGAGGCAGACTGTTGCTCAAGATTTCCATGTTTTGCAAAGGAAAAATTACTAAAAGGGATGGTTTCTAATGCAAACAGTTTACCTGCTGCTACAGAGGACTAGCTATCATCCAAATTGGTGTTAAACGGGGCAATGCCAAGGTCCTTTTAGAGAAATACTTGGCCATGTCACGGAAAAACAATTATGCAAACATTCTAAACTCACATCCTGCCCTCCCAGTTTCTGAATATAATAACTCTTTTTGAGTCCTACCTGCTTATGCCCAATGTGGAAAGACAGATTTAGCTTCTAATGGAGCAGTAGGCCATGGAAATATCCTGAAATGCACTTTCTCAAGAACATAAACTATCCCTAATGTAAAAATGAGGAAGAAAAACACTGTATAAATTACTTAAATTTACTATACCAAGTTACATTTATAGCTTACACTGCAGGAATTAGAAATTATCCCTACAGAAATCTCTATAGAATCTTGTAACTTTCTTTCCTCGCATAGACATTTTATTATGAAAGAGATTTTCAACAGAATAAAAAAAATACGGAGCTTGAACTACAGAGAAAAAAGAATAAGGGAAAGTAACAAGGAAGTATAAGAAAGAAATTGAAAGAAATAGAGAAGAAAGAAAAAGGAAAAAGGAGTACAGATGGCTACTAATCTTGTTAACAGCAGTTTTAAGAACATTCATCTTTTAACCTCTCTGTTTTAAGGTTACATTATAATTTTCTTCTTTTCATAATCTATCCTTTATCATCTTCACACTCATAAATCACCACTTCATATTCCTTTTTAGCAAAAAAAAAAAAACTCCATATAAGTGGATTCCAGTCACTAATGCATGTAGTCATTGCTTTTTCTCTAAGCAAACAAATTAATTTTACCATCTCTTCTAGTTCTATCATCTTCACCAGAATCTTGTAAACGTCTAAGGATTATTCTATCAACTTTTCTTTTTTCTTTTTAGGTCAGACTCTTATTCTGAATTCTTACATCACCTTAAAGCACTTGCTGCACTATTAAATTGATGTGGTCAAGTATGTTTGAATTGGACAGACAGGCCCTAAGTGGTAGACTAACAACCTTCTGATACTCTCTGAACCCCTTTCAAATATATTGCCAAATTTCCCTGCTGTAATGAGCCAAAATTGTCAATTTTGAGAAGGAAAGTATATGAAAATTGTGCAGTTACTATAGGTAAGAAGGAAGGAAGGAAGGAAGGAAGGAAGGAAGGAAGGAAGGAAGGAAGGAAGGAAGGAAGGAAGGAAGGAAGGAAGGAAGGAAGGAGGGAGGGAGGGAGGGAGGGAGGGAGGATGGAAGGAAGGAAGGAAGGAAGGAAGGAAGGAGAAAGGAAGGAAGGAAAGAAAGAAAGAAGGAAGGAAGAAAGGAAAGAAGGAAGGAAAGGAGGGAAGGAAGGAAGGAGGGAGGGAGGAAGGAAGGAAAGAAGGAAGGAAGAAAGGAGGAAGGAAGGAAAGAAGGAGGAGGGAGGGAGGGAGGGAGAGAGGATGGAATGAAGGAAGGAGGAAGGAAGGAAGGAAGGAAGGAAGGAAGGAAGGAAGGAAGGAAGGAAGGAAGGAAGGAAAGAAGGAGGGAGGGAGGGAGGAAGGAAGGAAGGAAGGAAGGAAGGAAGGAAGGAAGGAAGGAAAGTTATCTACACCAAACAGGTCATTCTTCCTCTTCCAAATAGATTTGGAAGATTCAAAGCAAAGCCTGACAATAGAGTTTCTGGCTCAAGCGGAAGTTTGGGCTAGAAGAACCCCAAGGTCCCTTAGTTCCAACCAGAGGTGGTATTCAGCTGGTTCTGACCAGTTCTGGAAAACCGGTAGCGGAAATTTTGAGTAGTTTGGAGAACCGGCAAATCTCACCTCTGACTGGCCTTGCCCCATCTATTCTCTGCCTCCCGAGTCCCAGCTGATTGGCTGGGTCTTCTTTTGTTGCCCTGCACAGGATAATGGAGCTGCAAAGCAGGTTAGTGGGGTGCAGAGGGAATGGAGATTTTGCAGTATCCTTCCCCTGCCATGCCCACCAAACCACGCCCACAGAACCAGTAGTAAAAAATTTTGAATCCCATCACTGGTTCCAACTCTGCTCTTCTGTTAATTCTTCCATTACGTCCACTGATTGGAAATGCACAAAACTTCAGCAGCAGCAATGGTCAAACAAGTGGCGACTTCAAATCTCAACCAACAAATGCTCTGTCTTACACATTGGCAAAAAATAAAATAAAAATCAGAACATAAAATACAAGCTGGATGGACACAACCTTGTAGACAATCCCACTGTAACAACATTGCCAAAAAAGGCATTAAGAGTTGTTAACCTAATTTTGCGTAGCTTCTTCTCTGGTAATATTGTACTGCTAACTAGAGCATACAAAACATTTGCTAGACCAATCCTTGAATACAGCTCATCTGTCTGGAACCCACACTGCATATCGGACGTTAATACAATTGAGAGAGTCCAGAGATATTTTACAAGAAGAGTCCCCCACTCTTCTCCTCTCAACAGAATACCTTATACCACCAGACTTGAAAATTTGGGCTTAGACAATTTAGAACTACACCACTTTCGGTCTGACCCAAGAACATAAAATTATCTGCTACAACATCCTACCTGTTAATGACTACTTCAACCACAACAATACACAAGTACACAATAGATACAAACTTAAGGTAAACCGCTCCAAGCTCGATTGCAGGAAATATGATTTCAGCAACAGAGTGGTCAATGCCTGGAACTCATTACCTGACTCTGTGGTTTCTTCCTCAAACCCCCAAAACTTTAAGAGGTCTGTAAGGGGCATGCATAAGCGCACCAACGTGCCTACCGTCCTTTTCCTAATGTTTCCTTTTTATTCGTATCCATTTCATGTATGTATTAATAATCATGTTTATAGTGCTTATATCTATTGTCTAATACATACTTGGCAAATAAATAAATAAATAATAAAATAAAATAAAGGCCCTCTTGCCCATTGATGAATGCAGCCTGCATGAAACCTAACAGATTTGTTCTGACTCACAGGGCTGAAGATGTCCTGGAAACCCCAGTATGCTGAGTCAGATTATGGGTTTTTTCTTGTTCAGAGTAAGTCACATCAGCTTCAGAATATATTGCCTCTGTCTTGCTTCCCAACCCTAGACATTCTGACTCCTCTCTTGATGGGTTACCCTGAGAAACAAGGCACTGCCTGCCAAAACTCACATTTTGCATAACATTTTGTACCTTATAAGGTGTTTTTGCACTGAGATGCAACCTGTGCATACTTCCACATTGGTGGGGGGGGGGAGGGGGAAACTGCCTCCCTATGTTTCCTTCTGCTTTGATTCTTTCCACCCACCATGGAGAACTGGCAATTCCCCAGCTTCAACTTGCTGAATGATGCATCCCAAACCTTTATTTCCTACAATTTGCCGAAAAGTGTTGAAAGCATGAATAATCCTACTTTATAAAAGGGAACATTTACGTTTTCCCTCTGATTCAGTTTGACTCCTGGTGATTAAATGGACCCGTCCTTGCAATGTTCATGGTAGCAATTTGGAAATGGTTCACCACTACTGCCTCTTGAGAGTTGCTTAAAACTTGCCAGCCTAGTTACAGCCAGTGGTGGGATTCAGGTTTTTTTTACTACCAGTTCTGTGGGCCCTGGTTTAATGGGTGTGGCAGGGGAAGGATACTGCAAAATCCCATTCCCTTCCCATCCCACTAACCTGCTTTCCAGCTCCGTTCTCCTGTACAAGACAACAAAAGAAGACCCAGCCAATCAGCTGGGACTCGGGAAGTGGAGAATAGGTAGGGGCGGGGCCAAGTCAGAGGCGGTATTTGCTGGTTCTTTGAACTACTCAAAATTTCCGCTACTGGTTCTCCAGAATTGGTCAGAACCTGCTGAATACCACCTCTGATTACAGCCCTGTGATTTCCTAATGCCAGGTTTAAAAAAAAAAAAATTTAATCATGATATATGTAAGCCAAGATATCCTGGAGGAAAGATGTCGCAGGATTTCAATGTTACAATCTTATGGTCACCTAGCAAAATAGATAGCTAATAATCTTTTATGCTGTCAAGACTCTATACAATAGTATTAATTTAAAACCCATTTTTAAAAACACAAAATAATGAGAGATTTATTCTGAGGTAGGAATTAAACAATGGCTCTAATGGGATGAATCTTTTTTCCCCAAAATGCTTGATTTATCCCCATTGAAAAATTGTCAAGGGGTTCAGAATAATTTCTATCTCAAATGGGAAATTTAATTTTTAAATAAGGGAATGGGAAAATAATTTCAGGACAGGATTTGCAACCATCAGGTTGAAGCGCTTTATGTACTCTGATCAAGTTTAAGAGCCTTATTAGCAGTGAAAGGAAATGCTCACATTCGTTCTGCAATACATGATGATGAAGATAATTTACAGTAGATGGGGAAATTAGATTGCAAGGTGACATTATAATTCTGTCCATTTATCTGAACTGAAGCACCTGAAGATTCAGTAACTATCCCTTAATCTACTCCCTTTAAAAAAAAAAAAGTATGTTAAACTATGAACTTGGATTTGATAAATCTGTCACAAAACCTTAGGTATTGCTTAGGTCATTGTATAAAAGATCACAAGATGATGATGATGAAGAAGAAGAAGAAGAAGAAGGAGAAGAAGAAGAAGAAGAAGAAGAAGAAGAAGAAGAAGAAGAAGAAGAAGAAGAAGAAGAAGAAGAAGAAGAAGAAGAAGAAGAAGAAGAAGAAGAAGAAGAAGAAGAAGAAGAAGAAGAAGAAGAAGAAGAAGAAGAAGAAGAAGAAGGGGGATATGTTTTAAGACCCAAAACTCTGTGCAATGGAGTGAGTTCCCATTATTTGCCTCAGCTCCTGCATACGTAGCAGTTCAAAAGAATGCTAATGAGAGTGGATAAATAAATACCACTTCAGTAAGATATTAAGAGCATTCTGTGTGCTTTTGCCATATATCTATGCTGTCCACATTTATTTTTATTTCATTTTTATTTTTTTATTTTATTTTGTCAAGCGATTATAAGATAACAGGTATAAGTATAAACATAGTTATGAATACATGAAATGTATACATATAAGAAAAATAAAAAGAAACAATAGGACAGGGACAGTAGGCTTATGCACACCTCCTACAGACCTCTTAGGAAGGGGGTGAGGTCAATAGTAGACAGTCTAAGGTTAAAGTTTTTGGAGTTTGGGGAAGAAACCACAGAGTCAGGTAGAATATTCCAGACATTGACCACTCTGTTGCTGAAGTCGTATTTCCTGCAGTCAAGTATCTATTGTGTGCTCTTGTATTGTTATGGTTGAAGCTGAAGTATTCATTGACAGGTAGGATATTGCAGTAGATAATTTTATGTACTACACTTAGATCGAATTATCATGGAAATTGTTTTTAGATAATGTTGGTTTCCTCGGCCAAGAAACAAAGATGAGCAGAAGACCAAGAGGAGGAGGGGAAGTGGCATAATAATAATATAATAATAATCACAAAGCATCAAGATCTGAAAATTGAAATTGAAAGATGATGGCATAAACCAGCTATGGTGATTGTAGTGGTTTTCGCCACACTGACTACCCTACCCCCCAAAAAAAACCAAAAAACCAACCTTGGATAGAACTTAAAAAAAATATGTGCTTTAACCAAATTTCCATCTGTCAGTTTCAAAAGGGTTTGGATCCACACTTACGCTAATATATTACAACATCCTAGATTTTTGGGAAGAAGTCAATGTGTATGAAGGCCAATACCACTTAATAACTGGCAGCTGTGACCTCACATTATTGTGAACAGATAATAATAATGCTATTTAACTCTCGTAACTTTGCACTACATTTTCATGAGTTGAACAACATAATCTAGAATGTAGTTGTGTAAAAGGTAAAAGTTCTCCTTGCACATACAGTACGTGCTAGTTGTTTCTGGCTCTAGGGGGTGGTGCTCATCTCCGTTACAAAGCCGAAGAGCCAGCGCTGTCCGAAGATGTCTCTATAGTCATGTGACCAGCATGACTAAATGCCCAAAGGCGCACGGAATGCTGTTCTTTCCCACCAAGGTGGTCCCTGTTTTTCTACTTGCATTTTTACATGTTTTCAAACTGCTAGGTTGGCAAAAGCTGGGACAAGGAACAGGAGCTCCCTCCATTACGTGGCACTAGGGATTCAAACCGCCAAACTGCTGACCTTTCTGATCGACAAGCTCAGCATCTTAGCCAGTGAGTCACCACGTAATAAAAGTAGTTCTAGTCTTCTTCTAAAGTTGATTTCTTGGTTTGCTCTACCTGGTGGGGCTGAGATCAGTTGTGAAATTGAGTGAGAATTGGTGGCACAAACTTCAGGAGTGTTTTTCCCCCATGGTACTGCTATGGAACTTACCCAGAGTTCCACGATGGAGGAAAGATATCATGCTTTAAATAAAATAAAATCCAAAGGAGGCATGTTCCCAGTTGAAATATACTTTGTGTCCTTGGCTTATCATCGATATCTGTTGAACAAACTTCTTTTTCTTCTTTCTTTTTTTTCTACCGCCCCTTCCTTTCCCAGGTTTCAGATGTGACCATCCATTCATACCTTTGGTAGCTGATACTATACTTCTCACCTCCTGTTTCCAGTTTCTACAGCTCTCAAAGGGCCTACAGAAAGAAGCCCTGTGAATTGACCACTGAGTGCATTCCTACAAAGCATCTATTCATAGTTTGGTCTTTTAAAAAAAATTATACAAACTCCATGACAGAGCAGTGAAATAGCTCTTTATATACCAGCTTGAGTTTAAAAGGTCAGTATAATTAAGATTCTGCCCCCCTAACGATTACTCCTGCCTGTTCCTTTAAGTTACAAGAATTTCTACGGGTTGCTAGAAATATGCAGATGGAAAGGGGAGGCATCATGAATTGTTATGACCTTGCACCAAAACCTGTCTTCCAGATTCCTAAAAAAAATTGGGTAATGAAATATCTGCAAAATATCTATGGAGATTCTCAGTCATCCAGGTCATGATTGTCCCAAAGGTGTTTTTCAAGAGGCAACTGGATTTTCATTGTTTTCCATTGAAGACATTTCGCTTCTCATGCAAGTAGCTTCTTCAGTTCTGACTGAATGGTGGAGAAGGGAAGGGTTTATATTCCTTGCAGTCATCTGGTCCCTCTGCAGAGGGAGTGCTAACTCCTTTCTCCACCATTCAGTCAGAACTGAAGAACCTTCTTGGATGAGAAGTGAAATGTCTTCAAGGAATAACAGCAAAAGTCCAGTTGCCTCTTGAAGGAACACCTTTGGGAGAAACATCTGCAAGCAAACAATCAAGCTCAGAGAACTCCAAGGACCCCTCATTTCAACCCTGAGCTACAAATATTCTCCTTTATCAGCAATCATCTATCTCAGAATTCTAGATTTTGTGGACAAGTTGACATGCATACAAACCATGGATAGAAAAATATAGTTTAGCTACAGTCATTTGCACTTCTACCTCTATAACTGTCTGGTTTGGCTCTGCAACCCAATAAGACAGACACAGACTTCAACAGATAATTACAACTGCAGAAAAAACAATTGCTACCAACCTGCCTTCTATTGAGGACCTGTATAAAGCATAAGTCAAAAAGAGGACTGTGAAAATATCTACAGACCCCTCATATCCTGGACATAAACTATGTCAACTCCTACCTTCAAAAATGACACTATAGAGCACTGCATATCAGAACAACTAGACACAAGGACAGTTTTCCCCTGCATGCCATCACTCTGCTAAACAGCTAACTCCCACAACACTGTCAAATTACTTAGTAAGACTATATTACTATTATTCTTCTCATCCTTCCTATTACCTATCTCTTCCCACTTATGACTATAACCGTGTTGCTTGTATCTTTACAATTTATATTGTTTTATTTGTTTTCCCAGTATGTTTTGATTGCATATTAGTAACCTATGACTATTGTATCTTATGATTCTTGATGAATGTATTTTATTTTTTCTTATGTACACTGAGACCGTGTGCATCAAAGACAAATTCCTTGTGTGTCCAATCAAGAATTCTATTCTATTCTATTCTATTCTATTCTATTCTATTCTATTCTATTCTATTCTATTCTATTCTATTCTATTCTATTCTATAGTTTCCCATAGTGCTTACAGAATGAATGATGTCAAAGACCATTGTGGGAAGTTAAAGCCATGTTGAGATTCAACTCCCTGATACGATCTGATGTGGTTGGGTGAAGAAAGTGAGGACCAGCCACACCGATGGGCTCTGTAAAGGTGACAGCGAGTCGTGTTGTTGATTCTGGCAGCGGATGAGCAGAGAAACTTTTCCCTCTCAGTGTCTGTTAAAACCTGCTATTATAGACAGGGCTTTTTTAGCCTGTAATGAAAAGCACATCTGTTGCATCCAGTAGCACAGTGAGGACGCCAGGAGAAGGAAATTGTTTCATCAGCCCAGAATAGGTCTGTTAGCAGAAGAAATGGATATTTGAGCAGAGGCATACACAAAATGTACTTTGTGTGTGTGTGTGTGTGTGTGTGTTTCTCTTTTAATTTTTACCGGAAAGGCAAACAGATGCAGAAACTGAACAGAAGGCATGAAAATAGGGAGGGAAGGAAAGTAAGCTTGGAAGCATTCGCTGCATCGCCTTTGTTCCAGCTGAAGGGAAATACACAAAAAGATGAAGCAAAGGCCCAGGAATTCTTCTAAACATCTCCCCCCACCCCACTCTCAATCTTCATCTGCTGCAGATGCCAGGAGAGCCAGTTTGTTCTAGTGGTTTAGGCACCAAGCTAGAAAGCAGGAGAGAGTGAATTCAAGAATTGAAAGCCAGCGGGGTGATCTTGGGCCAATCAGTCTCTCTCTTTCTCAGCCCAACTCATATCACAAGTCTGTTGCTGTGGGGAAAATAAAAGGTGGAAGACATGTTGGCTATGATATGTTCACCATCTTATTTATAAAAACAATAAAAAATGGGATATAAATGAATGAATCAATGGATAGATAGTAATAGCCATAGCACTTAGACTTATATACTGTTTTACAGTGCCTTTCAGCCCTGTCTAAGTGATTTACCAGAATCTGCCTCTTGCCCCCAACAATCTGGATCCTCATTTTATCAACCTCAGAAGGATGGAAGGCTGAGTCAACCTTAAGCCTGGTGAGATTCGATCTGCCAAATTGCAGTCAGCTGGCAGTCAGCAGAAGTAGCCTACAATACTACACTCTAATCACTGTGCCACCGCAGCTCATGATGATGATGATGATGAAGAAGATAGATGATAGATAGATAGATAGATAGATAGATAGATAGATAGATAGATAGATAGATAGATAGATAGATAGAAAGAAAGAAAGATAGATGATAGACAGATAAACAGGCAGGCAGGCAGGTAGGCAGGCAGACAGAGATAGATATAACATCCCAGCTGTTTCAGGAGGCTAAAGCATTCTCCCATGGATGGTATCACTAATAGATATTTGTTCCATATTATTAGACTGGTTGTTAAATAGTTATTTTTTGAAGTTTGGATTTGCAGCCTTTAAAGAGATCTTGGGTTCTCCTGGGGACACTCTTTCTGCTCAGGAAGACCTTCCTTGATGTAGAGAGTCTTACAAAGCAGAAACTTCTTCCTTGGAGAACAGAATTGTTTCGCCAGCCCAGAACTAAGCCATTTTATTAATACATAAGGGTGTGGTGAAGGCAACTCTTTTTTAGATGGTGGGAGGAAGGAAGGGTGCACTTTCTTCAATAAAGGGACAATTGACGGATGCAGACTATTATCAGAGGAACTAGGGTAGGCATTTTTGATCTTTCATTGGACTGGGGGATACTATCTAAGAGTTAACATATATGTTTAACTTCTTATTATAGAGACAAGTGAAAAAGCTTAATGTTCAAATTTGACATTTTGCTGTGGACATTTAGTAATTTGACCTGGAACAGTTCAAGGATGAGTAGACAAGATGATGAAGAAGTGGTCTAACCCTCCATGGCAACAGAGCCACTACAACTTGTTGAGAACTGTTCCTGCTATCCTCAGAAAATTGTGTCTTGGGCTGGACTTATCAGAAATCATTCTGCCCAGGCTCTTTGAAACCTGAATGTGGCCATGGGAAGGAAAGAAAATGCCAGGAAAATCTTCATATTAATTTGCGTTGCTTCTCCATAATTGCAACCAAGAAGGTCTGGAGAGTAAAAAAAAAAAGGTCAAGATGGCAGCCATCTTGAGGACTTGAGGACTCCGTTCCTTTTTGTGCAATTATCTCATGTCTTTAAAAAGAAACATGTAGTTGCAGATTCTGTCTTGACCTTTTGGCCTCGCCTCCCACCATGGATGCCCACTGCCTTAAAGTGAGTTTCAGTTGGGGTGGGTGCAGTTCAGTGGTGGGATTCAAAATTTTTTACTACTGGTTCTGTGGGCATGGCTTGGTGGGCGTGGCTTGGCTTGTGGGCATGGCAGGGGAAGGATACTGCAAAATCTCCATTCCCTCCCTACTCCTGGAGGAAGGTTACTGCAAAATCCCATTCCCTCACCACCCCAGCTCTGTTCTCCTGTGCAGGGCAACCAAAGAAGACCCAGCCAATCAGCTGTGACTTGGGAGGCAGAGAATATATGGGGGCAGGGCCAGTCAGAAGTGGGATTTGACGGTTCTCCGAACTACTCAAAATTTCCGCTACTGATTCTCCAGTACTGGTCAGAACCTGATAAATACCACCTCTGATGCAATGGTTTTAATGAACTATCTCTGTCTAAAGACAATTAGTTCTGAAATGCCAGGGGAGCCAATAAACCAGGTTGGATTCATAGTGAAAAGGATTAGACCTGCATCCAAGATAAGGTTTCTTGGGTCTTCAACAGAAGAGCAATCAGAGAAGAATCTCTAGAGAACATTCCTCCTGAGTTCTATACAGATGGCAGAGCCTCTGACTATAGAGGGATACAATCAAGATCAAGGGAGGTACTAATACCATCTATAAAGCCTTAGTAAGACCACACCTAAAGTACTGCATCCAGTTTTGGTCACCACATTACAAAACAGATGTTGAGACTCTAGAAAAAGTACAGAGAAGAGCAACCAGGATGATTAGGGGACTGGAGACTAAAACATACAATGAACGGTTACAGGAACTGGGCTTGGCTAGTCTAGTAAAGAGAAGGACCAGGGGAGACATGATAGCAGTCTTCCAATATTTGAGAGGCTGCAACAGAGAGGAAGGGGTCAAGCTATTTTCTAAAGCATCTGTAGGCCAGACAAGGAATAATGGATGGAAACTGAACAAGGAGAGATTTAACCTGGAAATAAGGAGAAACTTTCTGACAGTGAGAACAATCAACCAATGGAACACCTTGCCCTCAGAAGTTGTGGGAGTGTCATCACTTAAGACTTTCAAGAAGAGATTGGACTCGCCACCTGTCAGAAATGGTGTAGGGTCTCCCGCTTGGGTGGGGGTTTGGACTAGATGACCCACAATGTCCCTTCCAACTCTGATTATCTGTTATCTGTTATCTGTTACCTTCTTTTAGAAGCTAACCATGGATACCTCATGTGCATCCAGAGTGCTCCTCCTGGCCTTTTTGGCACTCCAAGAACAGAGCCACTCCAAGACACAGAGTTTGGATAGTAAGACTGTAACTTCTAAGAGTCTTCCAAAGACTGTCTTGTTCTGTGGAGAAATGAAACAGTGTTCCTTCAGCTCCAGCCTCTCTGGCTTTTTCCCACAAACACGTGATTATGTCATGCTCTCTGTGAGATGAGGCATGTACCCCTAATGTTAAAGAAGCTTCAGCTGTGCCAGCCTCCTCTTGCAAAGTCAGTATGAGTAGCATATGATGTTACATTTCCCGAATTGCTGAATGTATGTGTGTGAATCTATCTATCTCTGTCTCTGCTGTCCCCCACTGCCTTGGAAGACATTTTCTTCCAGGCTGACCTTGAAGTGTATATACAACCAGAAAAATTAAAAACAATCCAACACCAAATCTATTTCATCAATCGTATAACACCTTTTGCTTTTTACATTTTAAGGGGTAAGGGAAGGAGTGGCCCAAGATTCCTCTTTTCATAGCATTTTATTTATAAATAGGAAAGGTTTTTTTTTGTAAACTTTAGAAATTCTATCAACGTACTAATGCCAACAATCTCTGATAAACAACTTGGTTTGTACTCCCGAATAAGGAACTGACCTCTTTTGTTCCCCCATACATAATTGCCCTGAGTCAATTGGAGTCAGACGGGGTCCAAATTAAAATAAGTAAATAAAACATTTGGAGTGTTTTTAACCTCTTGTTCTTCCTGATACTATGAGTCATATTTATGCGATGCCTTCCTATTGGGTGATTGGTGTGTTGATGGCTGGCGATTGGCTGTTCTTGCCTTGTGCTGCCAAAGCCCTCGGCTCCTCATTAGCTGGTGGTAAATCAGCACTCCTATTGACTGATAAGGGGCCTGTTTCCCAGGCTTCAATCATTTCCCTGGCTTTCTTTGTACCTGCTCGGCCAACAATCTTAGTAGCTGCGAAACTGAATATCCAATTGTTTTCAGTACATTGCAGAACTTCCTTCAAATCCCCACTCTCTTTGAATCAATATCAGGAAGAACAAGAGGATAAAAACTCAAAAAGCACCAAGAACCCCCCAGAACTCTCTCCTGCATGGCTGGGTTAGTTTGCCTGCATAAGCCATCCAGGCTGAGAAACAAAAGGAACAGAGAGGGATTAACTGATACATCTGCTCTCTGGGACAAAATCCACCTATCTTGTTACAGGGTTTTCCTTGAAGGACCAACATATTTTTTTAACTGTTCTTGCTAGTATTATTTATTGGATTTTTCTCTTGCCCATTAGGGAGTTTTCCAGGTGGTGTGATGGATGAACACATTGACAGTTTAGTATGGGTAAAACCCAAAAAGTCTTCTGAGGGGAAACATTAGAACTGCCCTGAAAAATATTGTCTGCTTCATTGAAGCCTCTTCCAGCTTCCATCAGAGTTCTTTTTGTTCTACCTTTCACTCAAAGCAATGTTTTTGCAGCCACTTGGAACAAAAGGGAGCCTATTGCAAGGGGCTGGTTGAAGTACAGGGAAAGGTATGCCTTCCATCTCTGCCTGTTTCCACAGCTCCATAATTACTGCCACGTATGAATCAGGAAGCAAACGCTAAAGAGAATAAGCAGCTCTGTCCTGTACAGAGAAGGATGTCCAAACCCCAACCCAACATGATTCATTGCTCGTGTTTCTGTTAGGAAAGGCAGCATAAATCCTGCAATGCAGGCAGAATAAGAAAAGGAGAAACGGAGGGGGGTGGGGGGGGACTCTTTTATTTCCTCATCTTTCAACAGAAGGTCTGGGCCTACATTTTGAACACGCCAAGCCCAAACTGGAATTCTTTGGCCAGCATCTGAATTCCTGGTTCTGATTTCCCAATTGCAGCATCGCTAAGACTGCAAGAGGTCCAGCTGAAGACAGGAAGCTGGTTCCTTTGCACTCTTTGGAGACTGACGAAGAGTCCCTTCTGTGGGTGGGAGGGGTGGGGAGGGGCGTTGACATTTTTTTAAAGGCACCAATATCTAGCAAAGCAAACATTGCTAAACATGCTGAGAAATACTCCATTAATTACTAAGTACCTGCTGTAAGTCATTTAATCAACCCAGCTTGGCAAGGGACTCGCTTGGTAAAGGTCAAAGGGGTTGAAGCCAAAACAAGGCCATTTGTGGGAAGTATCAACAGGATCAGGAAAAGCACAACATGTGTGTGTGTATGTGTGTGTGTGTGTGTGTGTGTGTGTGTGTGAGAGAGAGAGAGAGAGAGAGAGAGAATAGGAGGTATGACATGATAAGTGTATGTGTGTCTGTATATAGGGTACCAATTCTTCCCAGTGATAGTTGAACATGTTTCACCCTATGAAGTGACTCTGGGTGGGTTACAAGTTATAAAATAAGTAAAGATTAAAACATTAAAACTACACATATTATGATTTTTTAAACTATACTGCAACCAGCAGCAAGGCAGACATGGAATGGGGATGAGGTCTTCTTGACTCATCACTTTCATCTCTGAAAAGTTTCATGTGAATGGGTACAATGACATCTCCCAAAGGTGCTTTTTCAGGAGGCAACTGGACTCTCTTGTTTTTTTCTTTTGAAGACGTTTCACTTCTCATCCAAGAAGCTTCTTCAGCTCTGACTGGATGGTGGGGAATGGAAGGATTTATATTCCTTGCAGACAGCTGGTCATTTGCATCCATTGAAGCACTTGAAAGTTGATCTGTTCCCTCCAAGTGCTTCAACGACCCTCTAAAAGGATGCAGATTGCCAGCTGTCTACAAGGAATATAAATCTTTCCATTCCTCACCATCCTGTCAGAGTTGAAGAAGCTTCTTGGATGAGAAGCAAAACATCTTCAAAAGATAAAACAAGAAAGTCCATTTACCTCCTGAAAAAGCACCTTTGGGACAACCATGACATGGTTGACAGAGAATTTCTACAGACTTGTACAATGGCATGTTTTTTCACCAGATAAGACCCAATCAGCAGCTCCTGAGCATTTAGAGTTGCATACGTGAATTATCTATGAAGATTTTCAGTCATCCAGTCCTAGTAGTCCCAAAGGTACTTTTTAAAAAAGCAGCTGGATTGTTTTCCCTTGAAGATATTTCACTTCTCATCCAAGAAGCTTCTTCAGAAGAACAAAGTCCAGTTCCCTTTTGAAAAAGCACCCTTGGGGCCATACATGAATTATTTCTTAATTGCTCATCAAAACCATCTCCGTCATTATCATCATATCACCCAATGCAGCTCTAGGATGTAAATATAAATGGTTAACTTGGAATATTAGAATTTTTTGCAAGGGCAACATATAATAAAGTCAAGAGAATATCTAGTAGTAACGGTTCTCTTGTATATAATTATTCTAAAAGTTTAAATAAGATAAAAAAAATGTATGTTTTTGAACACTGTGAGATTGAATTTGAAACAGAATTGCTGTAATTGCCAAACATTGCTAAAAGGAATAAACTTCTGTTGAAATGGAAGAAAAGGTGAAAGAATGTGTAGGAACTATTGTACCCTATGACTATTATTAAGTGTTGTACCTTTTGATTCTTGACGAATGTATTTTTTCTTGTATGTACACTGAGAGCATTTGCACCAAGACAAATTCCTTGTGTATCCAATCACACTTGGTCAATAAAGAATTCTATTCTATTCTATTCGAAAATGGGGTATACATTTTGGATACAATATACAATGGGAAACTATGTGATTGAAAGGACTGGAATTTATATTATATTACCACTCTAAGGAGATTTTTTTTAATAAAATACTATATTATTAATACATGTCACCAGAAAAATTGTCTTGAATGTATAAAAGCAATTCACATTTCTGTTGAAAATGTGAACAACACAGAGGGACATTTTATCATTTTTGGCAGATACGTAAAAAAGAAAACCAGGAAATTTTGGGTGGCTTCATACATATACTGCTTCAAAAGATTTTAAAGATTGACATACAATTGAAACCAGGGGCTTTTATTTTGGAAATGGATTGGTGGGGAGAATTGTGGAACTTTGTATTTACACATCACAACTGCAGTGAGATTATCATACACACAAAGATTCAACATAACCCACCATGGAGGAATGGTTGGTGAAGATGAAGATGAAGATGAAGTTTTATTGTTCCACATATTTATTGTTTTAATCTGTACAGCTGTGCACCGCTCCGAGTCCTTCGGGAGAGGAGCGGTATATAAATAAATATTTATTATTATTATTATTATTATAGATAGTAGAAAAAACACGATTTTTTTGTAGAAGAAACTACATACAGTTGGAGGTAATTTTGCATGTAAAGGAAATTGGAAGCTCCTTCTTTTATTTCTTACCATTCTTTTTCTTTTTTAAAGTCTTCTAGCTTTTTCTTTGTTCTTTTTCTCCTTCCTTTCCCCTTCTTCCTTTAATAGTAGTCCTTGTTATTTTTTTTATCTTCTTATACTTCTTAAGAAAATAAAAATAATGCATCTCTCAGATTTATACAGTTACCTTATATGTCTACCAAAAAAGAATAACAAAATAATAACACATACTCTTCCTTCCTTCCTTCCTTCCTTCCTTCCTTCCTTCCTTCCTTCCTTCCTTCCTTCCTTCCTTCCTTCCTTCCTTCCTTCCCTCTTTTCTTCCTTTGTCCATGCCTGCCAACAGACCATGTTGCATCTGGTTTTAGTAACAAAGGAGAGAATCCGGTGACCACATTTTTATGGCCGAGTTAATTTCAATAAATTTCACTAAACATACTAGTTGTGTGGTTTGAAGCACATGCTCAGAATTCATTGTTAGTAGCCTTAAAACTGAGGGCTTTTTAACTGTGGTCTTGTCAGATTTTTTTTTAATGGAACAAGGGCCTGGCAGCAGGAAGCCAAAGTTATTATGATCCATAACCCAAAAAGTATAATGATTGGGTAAGATTCCATGTTTCTTCTTTCCCCTTGAATCAGCATTCAGTGACTAAAGTTACAGTTTTCACTTTGGCAATGGATCTAGAAATCCCAAAAGACAGATCAGTTCAAATTTGTGCTGAGACTTATCCAAAGAATCAAGGGATTCATGCCTTTCAAAATTAGAGCATTTGCATCATTAAAAGGATTTTTTTTAAAGAAAAAATTGCAAAAACATTAAGAAGCCGAGCTTTCGTGATTTTCAAAGGCTAGCGTAGTTAACCTAATATGCCAATTAAATCAATCCACTATATATTTAATATCTATATTTAACCAAAATCTTGTTGGTGAAATGCTGAGAATTTGACCAGAGTGGACCAAGTTAGTGGGAAATTTGATTTGCTTTTTTAAAAGCAGGCCAACTGTTAATAAAACCTCCTCTTGCTGTCTAAATATAGTTTAAATACATGCAACTTTTATGTGATGCTTCCTTACTTTCTGCCAATTCATTTTCTACTCTTCTATCACCTTGCCAAATATGGTACTTTGAAGCAGTACATAAAAGGTCATAAAGAATAAAACCAATAACTGATTATTGACAGGTATGCCTAACATTAAGAATAGGATGGAGGGAGTATCTATAAAAAGGTTTTTTCTGTCTCTGTATCTTTGGTAATCTCAATGACACCCATCTAACCTCAGCAACAAACCAGCTTGTACATAAACTTGAATAAAATTGTTATTGCCTACTGTTGGCCTAAGGAAACAAATGGGAACAAAACCATTATTCTTTTGGAAGATAATTCCAGAGTCTAGGAAAAGTGACTCAAAACCGTAGAAATGGTGGTAGACTTTAGAAGAAACCCTCCCATACTACTACTACCTCTTACAATACTAGTCAACACCGTATCGACAGTAGAGACCTTCAAATTTCTAGGTTCTACTATATCACATGACCTAAAATGGACACCTAACATCAAAAATGTCATCAAAAAAGCACAACAAAGAATGTTCTTTCTGCGCCAACTCAGAAAGCTCAAACTGCCCAAGGAGCTGCTGATACAGTTCTACAGAGGAATCATTGAGTCTGTTATCTGCACCTCTATAACTGTCTGGTTTGGTTCTGCAACTCAACAGGACAGACACAGACTCCAGAGAGTAATTAGGACTGCAGAAAAAACAATTACAGGTCCTTCAATCGAGGACCTGCACTGGTCAAAAAGAGATACTGCACGAGTCAAAAAGAAGGCTGTGAAAATATTTACAGACTCCTCACCTCCCGGACATAAATTGTTTCAATTCCTTCCCTCATAATGATGCTATAGAGCACTGCACACCAGAACAATTAGACACAAGAACAGTTTTTTCCCAAAAGCCATCACTCTGTTAAACAAATAATTCCCTGAACACTGTTCAACTATTACAAAGTCTGCACTACTATTACTATTATTGACTGTTTCCTAGTATGATTTGATTGTTGATTGTACCCTATGACTATCATTATGATTCTTGATTCTTAACGAATGTACCCTTTTTTATGTATACTGAGAGTATTTACACCAAGACAAATTCCTTGGGTGTCCAATCACACTTGGCCAATAAAGTATTCTATTCTATTCTATTCTATTCTATTCTATTCTATTCTATTCTATTCTATTTTGTTAATCTTCTAATCACTCCTTATCACCCATCCCTTCCCACTTGTGATTGTAGGACTGCAACTTTGTCACTTGTATACTTACAATTTGTATTGACTGTTTCCTAGTATGATTGATTACTTATTGTACCCTATGACTATCATTAAGTGTCATACCTTATGATTCTCGACTCCTGATGAATGTATCTTTTCTTTTATGTATACTGAGAGTATTTACACCAAGACAAATTCCTTGTGTGTCCAATCACACTTGGCCTATAAATGTATTCTATTCTATTCTATTCTATTCTATTCTATTCTATTCTATTCTATTCTATTCTATTCTATTCTATTCTAAGAAGCTTTCTTGCATTACCTCCAAACAACTTTTATTGAAAATATTGGAAAATTTTCCCATAGTTTTCCAGCTATTGGAAACTATTGTAATAGTTTTCCAACTACTGAAAACAGACTGCTGAAGGTACAATAATAACCCTTTCAGTGTGTAATTAGCCCACCTGAGATTTGGCTCTAACTCTCCATTTTCATGTATTTCTCTTCTGCTTTCTAAACCCCAGACTTCTTTGCTTTGGACAAGTCTGAAAGTCTTATATGCCATTGAAGATTTAAAATGTACTTGTATAAGCAATGCCTCTTTTATCAAATAGCAGGTTCTCTGACCCTCTGCATGTAGCTGACTTGCAGATTAACTGCTTTGCTAGTAAACCGCTGGGCAGGGGTGCAATTCAATCGCTATAACAACTGGTTCGGTAAGCGCACGTGTTCCGCGTTTAAAAAAGCTAATACTTACCTTCAACGGCAGCTGAAGAAAACAGCTGAGGCACGGTAAGCTACTGTGCTGCATGAATCAGCTGCGCTCTAACAAAAAGACATACAGCACAGAAAAAACCAGGGGTGGGCGAGCAGGCCCACATGCTCGTTGGAGCGAACCGGTTAGGAGCCAGCTGATCGTCAGAACAAGGGGTTTGCCCCAGGGGTGGGATTCAAAAACCCCAGCAACCCGGTTGGTGGGTGGGTGGGGCCATGTTGGGTGGGGCCTACCGGAACTTCCTGTTTCTGGTTTCCGATGGGCCTCCAGAGTCCAGGGAGGCCATTTTCACCCTTTCAAGGGTCTGGGCCTCTGGGAGAGTGAAAACAGACTCCCCCGGCCTCTGGAAGCCCTCTGGAAGCCAGAAACAGGCCTGTTTCCAGACTTCCAGAAGGCCCGTTTTTTTCCCCCTCCCAGAGCCTCCACGGAGATCCTGCACTTATCTCCATCAAAAATGGGCTCCATGGAGACTCCTGGGAGGGGAGGGGCAGGAGGGGTGGGGCCAGACAGTCGGTTGAAATACCGGTTTGGAGAACCAGTTGTAACGTTAACATCCAGTTTGTCCGAACTGCTCTGAACCAGTAGAATCCCACCCCTAGTTCGTCCAAACAATCCAAACCAAGAGAATCCCACCCCTGGACCTGGGTCACTTAGAAGAGGTGAGAGGTGCAGCTGAAGAGCAACTCATATCCCCAGTCCTTGTTCTCTCTCATTCCAGTGCCCTACTCATGTTCTGGTTATCCCAGAGCATTACCTGTCCTTGACAGAAAATCATGGTGCATAATTTTCAGTAGAAGAACAGAAAAGCTCAAGGTATCTAAGATGAAAATCAGATCTACAATAAAAGGAGAGAGATTCATCATATTTAGCAATAGCACTTAGACTTATATACCACTTCACAGTGCTTTCCAGCCCTCTCTAAGTGGTTTACAGAGTCAGCCTATTTCCTCCAACAATCTGGCTCCTCATTTTACTGACCTCAGAAGGATGGAAGGCTGAGTCAACCTTGAGCTGGTGTGGATCAGACTCCTGGCAGTGAGCTGAATTATGCTGCAATACCGCATTCTAATCATTGCAGCACCATGGTCCATATTTATGGACTCTTTAAAAATTCTTCTGAACTTTTTCTCTCCCTCCCTCCCTCTTCCTAAGCTCTTCTTCCCCAAAAGCTTTTGAAGGGATTTTTCTTCTCACATGGATATCTATTCCAGCTGGGAAGCCTGTTGCCAACACCACAGATGTTCCATGAGGAGGACAGAAGAGAGGCAGACTTTCAACTGCTCACTCCCTTGATTCATGAAAAAAAGATATAGCTCCTAGTGCTAGACAGACAGTTCAGAAGAAAAATGTCCATATCTCATTGCTACAGGAGGCCTTTCATCGTAATTGAGGCCAAGGGGCCAATGGCCTTCTCAATTACAACGGTCTTTACCAACATCTCCTAAAATAAACAGTTCCTATCCAACACTGGTCTCAAAATATCAAATGAAGTTACCTGAGGAGTAAGGATGGCTAATTTTGGACTCTAGAAAACAAAATGGGAGACCTATAAATATAACTGAACATGGGCCTCTTTTTAAAAATAAATACAAATGAAATTTTGTGCAAGAGATATAATAGACATATTGACAACTATAAAACGTGTATTTTTGCTGCACAAAAAACTAATTGGAGAGCATGATTGAGGATTCTCGGCTATGGATGTGTTTCGTTGGAGATTATGAATTATGATACACCCAGTGGGGTGAATTACGTATCTCAGAGTCAGCTATGCCCAGATCATGCCGACATGTTGACTTCTAATAAATCCTTTGAAGTTTTGAGAGCGTGGCTAGAGAGTCATGATTTAATTGGAGTAACTGCCGGAATCCTGACACATATCTCCAAAGAGCCCTGGTCAAAATAAAGTCATTGACACATTTTATGGTGATCATCATCTTCTTTTAATAACCCCCCAATCCCTTGTGGGGTGGAGTCTGGGCAACTGAATGGAACTAGCAAAGTGTTTACAGGCCAGATGCCCTTCCTGTCGCCAATGTGGAGTTTTGTTCAGCAGATATGTTCTCATTGTGCCCAGAGAGAGAAATATCTGCTCTCTACCTGGGATCGAACTCATAGCTTCCTGATTGTGAGGCGAGAACTCCACCTCTAGGCCACTGCACTACTCCTTGACACATCCTATGGTGATGTCCATCTAAATTGCTCTGATGGATTTTGTTCCCTACTTATTGCTTGAACAATTCCACAGGTAGGGAACTTCAGGTAGGATGAGGGTAGAGGTTTGTTCTCTGAGCTTATTGGTTGGTTCTGAATGTTTAGGCTAGTAGACATCTTCAGAGGAGTTGAGAATCAGAGTCAGTGTTCTTCTGTTTATAAATGACTTCTGGTGTAGAACAGAGGTGGGATCACGTGACCAATGGTCATAAGTGTGAAAAATGGTCATCAGTCGCTTTTTTCAGTGCCATTGTAACTTTGAACAGTCACTCAAATTGTAAGTTGTAAGTCAAGGACTAATCTATATTGAAAAGTAAAATAAAAATAAACATAAGGTATTTGTAATAATTAGGAAGGATGAGTAAATAGATATGTTTTATTTTGTTCTCCTGAACTTCCTTGATGATGATGATGATGATAATGGTGATGATGATGATTCATCTCACAGTCAGCAAGATGTTCAGATTGTGTTTGGCATTTTTGTCTCCCTATCGAGTCCTTACCAAGGACCTGAGATAGGCAAATCTAGATGTTTGATGGTGTTACAGATATTGCACAGGATGGAAGCTGTTCCAAGTAAAGATGCCTTCTGCAATTGATTGATGGCAAATTTGTCAATGCCTATGGTGTTCAAGTGTTGCTCCAGTTGTTTTGGAATTGCACCCAAGACGCCTATTACTATTGGTACTACCCTTGCTTGATGATGATGATGATGATGATGATGATGATGATTATACACAAAAAACAACAGTGCACATAGTAAACAAGATAACTATGCTGGGTTTTGTATCACAAATCACTAGTCGAACCCTTCCCAAGTGTTTAGGACTGCTTGATGTATTGGCGGATTATGTGAGCAGATCCCAGTAAGGTGGCCTTCTGCAGCTGACCAATGGTGATCTTGTCAGCGCCAATTGTTTTTAAGTGCTTGCCGAGGTCTTTAGGCACAGCACCCAGTGTACCCAGTACCACTGGAACCACCTGCACTAGTTTATGCCAGAATCTCTGTGGTTCGATTCTCAAGTCCTGATATCTGGTGACTTTTTCAAGTTGTTTCTCATCAATTCTGCTGTCACCAGGTATGGCAATGTCAACGATCCACACTTTTTTTCTTCTCCACAATCGTGATATCTGGGGTGTTGTGTTCCAAAACTTTATCAGTCTATATTCGGAAGTCCCACAGTAGTTTTGCATGTTCATTTTCAACCACTTTTTCAGGCTTATGATCCCACCGGTTCTTTGCTACAGGCAGATGGTAGTTGTGACACAAGTTCCAGTGGACCATCTGAGCGACTGTGTTGTGACGTTGTTTGTAGTCAGACTGAGCAATTGTCTTGCGACAGCTCAGTATGTGATTGATGGTTTCATCCACTTCTTTGCAGAGTCTGTATTTGGGGTCATCAGCAGATTTTTCTATCCTGGCTTTGATTACATTTGTTCTGATGGCTTGTTCTTGGGCTGCAAGAATCAGGCCTTTTGTCTCTTTCTTCAGTGTTCTGTTGGTCAGCCATAACAACGTCTTTTCCTTATCTACTTTTCCTTTTCCTTATGGTTGTTGTTATTATTGTTGTTATTGTTGTAAACTAAAAGGTAATGCCCAATTAATGGGACAACACATGCTGCAAGATATGTTTACAGCTTTGGAAATCAATGCAGAAAGACCCTTGGTATCTTTACAGACAGAATCTTAATCTTTCCACAGTGATAAATTCTATTCCTAACTTGCTAAATTCCTTCCCTTCTCTGCAATCCTTTCTGTGACAGTCCGAAGGAAAGTCACACATTGATTGCATTCCAGAGACTCTCCCTGGTCTGAAGCTGAAAATGAAAATAAAGTGAAAAGGCAGAGCAATGGAGCATGAATGTTGAACCTGGCCAATAGAGCCAAGCAGTATGCCACAGGGACAACTAATATGCTACAGGGTTTTGATTTAGCTGAACGTCTTCTACCGACATAGACCCTTGTGTGTTCCACAAAGGTGAGGAAGGCAAACACCAGGGCTTATGTGTTTATTTGTTACTGTATTTATTAGATTCATTACATTTCTATCCTACTTTTCTTTCACAGTAGTCTCTATTCCACTTTAATTTCCTGTAATAAAAGCCCAGATGGTAGGTTGGGTTAATGAAAGAGAAATTTTCTAGTGAAAAGAAGGACTAGGAGTGACATGATAGTAGTGTTCCAATATTTGCGGGGATGCCATAAAGAAGAGGGGGTCAACTTATTTTTCAAAACACCAGAAAGCAGGACAAGAAGAAATGGATGGAAATTGAACAAAGAGAGAAGCAACCCAGGAGAAATTTCCTGACAGTAAGAACAATCAACCAGTGGAACAACTTGCATCCAGAAGTTGTAAGTGCTCCAATACTGGAAGCTTTTAAGAACAGACTGGACAGACATTTGTCTGGAATGGTATAGGGTCTTCTGTTTGAACAGGGGGTTGGATTAGAAGACTTCCAAGGTTGAACAAGTAGATCTCAAATGTCACTTTCAGCTCTCTGTATTCTGAAATGACGCAAAGACTATCATTGCTGAGACTGAATTTTTACCTGGACTTCATTTGTAATCCAACATCTTCACCACATTGTATCTCAACAACATGATTCCTATGTCATGATGGACATGAAAGGAAAGGAAGATCAGTCCACATGCAAATTGTTTTAGGACAAAGGTATCAGAATTCCAGCTCGCTAAAAAAAATTGGTCATTGAAATGATGTATATATATACGTGTGTATTTTCTTAAGTTTTCGTGGGTATTTATATGTATGGTATTCAGCTTTGTTTGGGTATTTTCCCACATCATTATAGTTGTGCTTTTAAAGTTGTAGCGATGTTTCGACAGAATCTCATCTGCCATCATCAGGCTTGTGTATTGGGTTCGTCTGTGAGTCAGGCTTTCACAGCCATTTTGGTTTTAAATTTGGTGTTAGCTTACCGCTGTGTTGGAATGTTTTTTTCTTCATCCTGATTGGTTGGGAGTCTTGATCTGTGTTTATTGGTCTTGGAATTGGCTGTGTTCTGCTTGATTGGTGTTTCTAATATCTTCTGTCTGTTTTGTAGTGTTTTTTTTTTTGTCTTGATTGGCTGGCAACATTGTGTTTCCTATATTGCGGTTTGGTTTCGGATGAATGGCCGGCTATCGTTTATTAGGAAGCTAGATTTCATCTGGGTGGCTGGTTGGGGTGTGTTTGGGCTGGAGGTATCAGGGAGGTTGTGTACATACCTACATACATACTACATATATATGGATATGTATTTTTAATTTAAGTGACTCTATCTAATTGGGAACTAATTAGATAGATAGATATTAATCCTAATGGTGAGGACAATCAAGCTTTGGAATAGCTTTCCTTCAGAAGTTGTTAGTGCATCACTGGAAGCTTTCAAAAAGAGGTTAGACAACCCTTTGTCTAAAATGGTGTAGGGTCTCCTGTTCAAGCAGGGAGTTGGACAAGAAGACCTCCTATTATTCTACACACAGGTGATCTTGATCAATCACTACACTAACCATATGTTGGCAGGAAGAAAAATAGAAGAGGCAGAAGGTTTTTGCCTCTTTAGCAATAACCCTGCTAGTTCATATAGGAAACTCATATGCTTTGGGTCATAGAGTTGGAAACTCATCTTTAAGGCAAAATGATTGATTGCAATTGAGGGGGAAAGTATTGGGAAGAAATAGGCGATGAATAAGAAGTGCAGACAGCAATATGCAGAGAACACGTTCTAAGGTCCTAGAACAAGCATTCATTGTGAAATGAGCATACCAGAATTTCCAGTACTTCTGCAATATGTTGTCCTGGGGGTTACTGCTTGCTTGCCAGATTCTTGTGGACACCAACTTCCTGGCTGAAGCACCTAAAACAAGATGTCCCCAAATACTTCTCTCAAAATGAAGAGCTATTGAACCACAGAAACCATATATTACTTTACTACCTTCAGAAATTGTCTTAATGGAAACACAAGTAGAGTAATGCTTTCCGTGACATGACATGAAGCCTTCTGTGACAGCGTTTCTCAAGTTTTGGGCTGCAGAAACATAATTCTTTATTGGTTTCTTTAAAAACTCATCTATCTTTAATAAATAAATTGCTCTGCATCTTAGAATTTCCTTAGAGGCACAGTATTGCAAATGCTCACGTTTGAAAATTCTACCACTTATCCACTTTATCATTGGAATGATGGTGGATTTAACATTAATCAAGATAAGTCTGTCTTCCCCTGGTGTAGCTCTAAATTTTCTTTTCTCTCTCTGGGATAGTGTTCTGGAAAATACCAGTTCTGCAAGGTTTTATGGCAAAAGCCATCTGTAGCCAATTATAGTTGACTAACTCCTCTGCCATCACCAACATACGCCCACACAGTAGGAAATTGTCATGGCCAACAGGCTAAGATCTTTCTGCTTCAGGATTTAGCCCATAAGGGCATCCTGCATATGGAAAACTACTTACTGCCAAATAAAGTGAGCCTGGGACTTGAGCCCAGGAGAAAATGCTTAATTTGAAAATAGATGCTACTGTTGTAGTGATGGAAGTGCTAAAATGTAGCAAAAATACATATGAACCCAGAGAGAAATTATTTCATGCAAAAAGTAGAAATAGCACTTAGACCTCACAGTATTTTACAGCGCTCTCTAAGCGGCTTTCAGAGTCTGCACATTGCCCCCAACAATCTGCGTCCTCATTTTACTGACGTCAGAAAGTTGGAAGGCTGTGTTAACCTTGAGTCGGTGAGAATTGAACTGCTGGCAGTGCGTAGAGTTAGCCTGCAATATTGCATTCTAACTCTTTTCATACTCTACATAAATGACCTCTGTGATCATATCAAGAGCAACTGCATTCTCTTCGCTGATCATGTAAAGCTATTCAAAACCACAGAAAATGCCGCTACCCTTCAAAAAGACCTTGACTACGTATCAGAATGGTCAAACAAATGGCAACTTCAGATCTCAACAAATAAATGCTCTGTCCTACATATTGGCAAAAAAAAAATCAGAAAATACAGGCTGAATAGTCAAGACCTTGTTGATGACCCAAACTCTGTAAAGGATCTTGGAGTACTCATCTCAAATGACTTAAGTGCTAGAGCCCACTGTAACTACATAGCCAAAAAGGCGCTAAGAGTTGTTAACCTAATCTTACATAGCTTTTTCTCTGGTAATATCCACTAATAACTAGAGCATACAAAACATTTGCTAGACCAATACTCGAATACAGCTCATCAGTCTGGAACTCACATTACATATCTGATATTAACACAGTTGAGAAAGTCCAGAAATATTTTACAAGAAGAGTTCTTCACTCCTCTACTCGTTGCAGAATACCTTATGCCACCAGACTCGAAATTCTAGACCTTGAAACCTAGAACTATGCCGCCTTCGGTCCTATCTAAGTATAGTATATAAAATCATACATTGCAATGTCCTACCTGTCGATGAATACTTCAGCTTCAACCATAACAACACAAGAGCAAACGATAGATACAAACTCAAGGTTAATCGCACCAAACCTGATTGCAGGAAATACGACTTCAGCAACAGAGTGGTCAATGTCTGGAATATTCTACCTGATTCTGTGGTTTCTTCCCCAAACCCCAAAAACTTTAATCTTAGACTGTCTACTATTGGCCTCACCCCTTTCCTAAGAGGTCTGTAGGGGGTGTGCATAAGCACACCAATCGTGCCTACTGTCCCTGTCCTATTGTTTTTTTTATATTTTATTTTTCTTATATGTATCCATGTATTCATAACTATGTTTTACTTATACCTATTATCTTGTAAGCAATTGACAAATAAATAAATAAATAAATAAACTACTGCTCAACCACAGCCTTGAACAAAATTAGCCTGAATAAACACAATGAAAAGTTTACTAGAGGAAGAAAGAGTGTGAAAAAGATTTTCAGAAGCAGCCATAAGTGTCACAAATTATATCATTTGCATGGTAGCTTCACATTGTTCATGATAGCATTGTGACTTCTAGGGTGTGTATGTGGATGAAGTTCAGTGCAGTCCATTGTTGTGGATCAATAGCATGGAGCTGTCCAAAGACACAAGTATACAAAAGATCTCTGAGGGGATCATTCTTATTTTCATTTTCCTTACATTTTACATTTCTTTTTTGCTTTCTTTTTTGTCCAGCTGTACCTCAAGATGGAAGTAAATGATGCAATTTAGACACAGAATTGGGTTTGTCAATATTGCAGCCATTTGATTGTCTGACATTCAGACAAAGGACAAAGCACACAGACTCACTTCACAACCTAGCAAAGCATACAGTATACAAAAGCTGCTGTTTGTTTGTTTGTTTTTTTCTTTCACCAGAGGTATTAGCAAAATTGTCTTCTACTTGGGAAATCTCGGGAAACTAAGCAGAATTGAATATGGTCTGCACTTTGAGGAGAAACCACCAGGAAAATACCACATCTGTTGATTAGAGAGGAAAGGAAATTTGAACAAATGAAGAAAGCAACGGCAAACTATTTCATTTTATTCCCAACATGGTTGTATAAGGCCGCAGATCAGATTTACCATATTCCATTTGGGCACAATGGCTCAGCGGTTAAAGACACTGAGCTTGTCAACTGGAAAGCTGACTACCTAGGCTCGAGACCCAAGCATTGTGTGATGGGATGAACTCCCATTCCTTGCCCACCTAGCAATTCAAAAGCATGCAAATGCGAGTAGATAAACAGGTACCACTTCGGTGTGAATGTGTTCCGTATGCCTCGGTGTATAGTCATGCTGGCCATATGACCACATAAAGTGTTTGCGGACAATGCTGGCTCCCTCGAATAGAAAATGGAGATGAGTACAGCGCCCTAGAGTTGTACACAACTGGACAGGGGAAATCTTTACCTTTATTTGTTATAAAAAAAACGATACTGAATTTCCACAAGGCTCAAATCCGTAATTCAGTGTACTATGAAATTCAGCTACATTGTCTTAGAGGATTGCATGAACCAAGGTTTCAAGTTAAGCTTTAATTAGATTTTTGCTTGTTTGTCTGTTTGTTTGATACAGCACAGGAATCCAAGAAGTTCAGTATGGGCCACTCAGTGTGGGGTACCTAAGAAATGCATACCTGATGTGTACCTTACCTATTGTTTGTGAGAGCATATTCTCCTCTTACTTTATCAATGTTCACACTGCATTTTAAATGAATTGAAAAATATAATGTCATGATTTTTTCTTCCATTGTCAGGCCTCTTTGAGGCTTATTCAAAGCCAGTCTGTGGTTCAAGGAAGTCCTCAAGCAAAGGACTTTGTCAAGGCACTTTGCTTGAAATTAGCCTTGAGCAGGTTTCTAAATTGCCTGACAACAACAAAAATTGCATATACTTTCTATTGTATTTTAAAGCAGGGTAGAGACTGATCAAAGCCCCAGGGAGGTGGCTGTCTCTTTGTAAAGAATACTGCTCCTTCTCCCCAGCTGTCTACTCAATGGAGCATTTGGGTGATATTTCCTATTATTCCCACATGTATTCTTATCTATGGAGATAAAACAAATAACAGATTTTCAGAGTTGGAAGGGACCTTATAGGTTATCTAGTCCAACCTCCCCACCCAAGCAGGAGACCCTACACCATTTCTGACAAATGGCAGTCCAATCTCTTCTTGAAAGTTTCCAGTGGTGAAGATCCCACAACTTCTGAAGGCAACTTCTGTTCCATGGGTTGATTGTTCTCTCTGTCAGGAAATTTCTCCTTATTTCCAGATTGAATCTCTCCTTGTTAGGTTCCACCCATTATTCCTTGTCTGGCCTTTGGGTGCTTTAGAATATAGCTTGACCCCCTCCTCTCTGTGGCAGCCCCTCAAATATTGGAAGACTGTTATCATGTCTCCCCTGGTCCTTCTCTTCACTAAACTAGACACTTCTGTTCCAGCCAAGCTAATGATGAATGCTTCCACCTTTGAGGCTGTGCTAACCAGAGCAGCTAGATAGCCACATGCTGAAACAAGCAACCTTTGGTGAACAGGGTCAGGCTTTTGAGTTCTTTGGCTCCAAGGGCTGCAGTGGATAAGGAATAATGCCATACAAGAAGGAAAGGATGGGGTTTCTGGGTTGATCTAAGGAGTTGCAAATATTTGTTCTGTGTTCTACATGAGCCACTGGAAAGAGGTAGTTTATAGATTTAGTTTAGGTTTGTGTTTCAGTCCATATTAATAGGAAATAATGCCCTTGTTGAGAATCTTTTTAGTGTAAAGCAGGCTGGGCATCTATGGCCCTTTTATGACCTCTGGACCTCTATGGCTGGCTCATGAATTGTGGGAGTTGAAGTCCACAGTTGGTAAAGAGGCTATAGTGCCTATCCCTAGGGTAGAAATTAAGGCACCAGGCTAGAAGCCAGGAAAACATGAGTCCTAGTCCCGTCTTAGATACAAAGCCAACAGGGCAATCTTGGGCCAGTCACTCTCTCTTAGCTCTAGGGTAGAGGCAATGGCAAACCACTACCAAAAAACCTTGCACCCCCCAAAAAATCCTTCAGGGATTAGTCCAGGCATTACCAATAGTCTAAGTAAAAAAAAAACAACCTCCAATCAGGGTTACCATTAACCACTGTTGCTATGTTGTCTTAATGCATCTGCTAAATCTTCAACTGACCCAGTCTAGCATGTGAATGGAATCACAGGGAATGCCAGTGACATCATAGTCAGGCGTGGGATTCTACAGATTCACACCTATTCGCTAGAACCGGTTGTTAACATTCTAAGCAGTTCTGAGAACCGGTTGTTAGAAGAAATTACTGGCCTAATCCTGTAAGGAAGGCAGGAAGGAAACATTCTGGTGTTGCTTACAGAAACTGCCTCTCCATTAACCCTTATTACATTCTTGGCAGGACTAGACTTCCTGTCTCTGAAACTTTTCTGGAGTTTTTTTTCCCTCTTTTGCTGGTACTTTGCTTGTGTGGAGGGACCATTCAAAGTTACAATGGCACTGAAAAAAGTGACTTATGACCATTTTTCACACTTACGACTGTTGCAGCATCCCCACAGTCATGAGAGGCCAGGCGAGGAGATGCGTGCCTCAATGTGAGTGATGTTGAGTTGGCCACACCCAGCCAGTCACATGACCCCCAAGCCACACCCACCAACTAAGCCATGCCCATAGAACCAGTTGTTAAAAAAATTGAATCCCACCCCTGCATACAAGCCATGCCCACCCAGTCACATAACCACACCCACAAATTAGGCCATGCCCACAGAACTGGTTGTTAAGAAATTTGAATCCCATCCCTGATTATAGTGAATCATATGAAGGAATGGGGCTTACAATAATGTGAAATGCCTTGTTTTGTGGTCCGATGTTTTCCCCAAACCAGTGTTTTGTTATTCTCACATAAACATTACAGAGGAGTCACCTTGACAAATGCCGTTCAGTAAACCTGGAAAAATATGCTGTGGTCCATTTCTGGCTCAAGTTCTCCCAACACCTGGAAGTCCTGCCTGGCTTGTGAAGGAACTCTTTCTTACAGCGTAAACCTTCATATTGTCCCTTTCCATCCCTTGCAGTCTGGAGACTTTCAACAAATTGCTGAAATTAAAAGACAGAGTTTCCCTTGTTTCTTCTTTAACATTTCCAGTAAGTTCAATTTTTTTGTATACTCTGTTCAGGTATTATAATTAGGTATGAAATAGTTTTCCTCTGTAAATGAAGAAAAGTTTTTTTAAAAAAAAAAAATCGACATACTGGAGTGCTTTCTGTTGAGGGATGTGACCAAATAAAAGAGCCAAGATGCATTGTGTCCCAGGCTCCTGTGGACCTCTGCAAAATATAACCACAAAGCTGGTGTTCTAAAAGCAATGAACCCAAGGTTCAATCTTTTGCCATTTTTTTAGGAAGGGCTAGGAAAGAGCTGTGCTAATGTCCTGGAAAATTTCTGCCAAATGATTCACTTTATTCATTTTGCAGCTGTTTATATCTTACTGATTAACCTGAAAGATTCCAAGATTATTTTACAGATCCATAGAAACATGGTAATTCTTTGCCTTTGACCTGCATCTAAATAGCCATGACATGGATTCGAGAAAGGGGTGATGGACAGACATCCAAATAGACACAAAAGTTACTTGTAGTAGTGAACTACCACCTAAAGATCCTCAGTGTTGATGTTGCCATAGATCCCAATATATGCCTCTTTTCATGTCTCACTGTTCTAAACCCTCTTCTTTTTAGTGTGTGTGTGTGTGTGTGAATTTATTAGCCACCTAACTCCAGTGGACTCTCTAATGGACAAAAGATTAAAGATGTTGGGGA
This sequence comes from Bungarus multicinctus, assembly GCA_023653725.1. Taxonomy (NCBI): domain Eukaryota; kingdom Metazoa; phylum Chordata; class Lepidosauria; order Squamata; family Elapidae; genus Bungarus; species Bungarus multicinctus. The sequence continues at coordinate 11,267,121 of CM042843.1, forward strand.
AAGGGAGGAAATCTTCTGAGTAGAACATTCATTAATATTATTCACCCAAACAAGACTTAACTGATGATGCCGTCTGAAGAGAACAGAGAAAGGAGTCAAATGAATTCATGGAGGAGATTATTATGTTGCTTATTATTTGCTATAATGGCTAAAGATGAAACCCATCAGTTTAGAAGCAAAGTATCAATGACAGTCAGGAAAGCATCAGAAGGCAACTGTTGCCTTCATTGATATCAAGATATTTAGCTATTTTCAATGGGAAGCAGAGATAATGAGCCAGATCAGCCTTAATTTTATCCACAAGACTTTTCCATTCTTATCAGGCTATCTATAACTAATTAAATTGCAGCACTACTATAAAATTATGCCTTCTCAATCTGGAAGAAACAGGTTAATTGTGCTACTTGAGAGAAGACAGTTCAGCATGAGTGGAGGCTGCCCAGATGCCACTGCAAGAGCTGTATAAAAAGAATGAACCACAGGAAGATTCTGAAATTGCTATATAGCTAGTCCTCAACTTACGACAGTTGATGTAGTGACCGTTCAAAGTTACAATGGTACTAAAAAAAAGTGACTTATGATCATTTTTGAGCCAAGTTGGTGCAGTGATTAGAATGCAGTACTGCAGGCTGCTTCTGCTGCCTGCCGGCTGCCTGCAATTTGGCAGTTTGAATCTCACCAGGCTCAAGGTTGACTCAGCCTTCCATCTTTCCGAGGTCGGTAAAATGAGGACCCAGATTGTTGGAGGCCATAGGCTGACTTTGTAAACTGCTTAGAGAGGGCTGTAAAGCACTGGGAAGAGGTATATCAGTCTAAGTGCTATTGCTAAGTGGGAAGGAAGGAAGGAAGGAAGGAAGGAAGGAAGGAAGGAAGGAAGGAAGGAAGGAAGGAAGGAAGGAAGGAAGGAAGGAAGGAAGGAAGGAAGGAAGGAAGGAAGGAAGGACCATGGTGGTGCAGTGGTTACAATGCAGTATTGCACGTTAACTCTGCCAACTGCCAGCAGTTCGGTCCTGAATGGCTCAAGGTTGACTCAGCCTTCCATCCTTCTGAGGTCGGACCCAGATTGTTGGGGACAATAGGCTGACTCTGTAAACTGCTGAGGGCTGTAAAGCACTGTGAAGTGGTATATAAGTCTAAGTGCTATGGCTATTTTCACAGTTATAACTTTTCAAGTATCCCCAAGATCACGTGATCAAAATCCATATGCTTGACAGCTGGCTCATGTTTATGACTGTTGCTGTGTCTCAAGATCACATGATCCCCTTTCGTGACCTTCTGACAAGCTAAGTCAGTGGGGCAGCCAGATTTTCTTAACAACTAGGTTACTAACTTATCCATGGCAGTGATACACTTAACAACAGAGGCAAAAAATGCCATAAAATGGGGCAAACTCATTTTAACAAATGCCTCACTGAACCACAGAAATTTTGGGGTCAATTGTGGTCGTAAGTCAAGGTCTACCTGTAGTTGGCACCCAAACAGTTGGTTGAATAGGCACACAATTCATGCTTCCTCAATTCTCCCCTTAAATTGAGACTGTTTATATTTAAATTCCACTAATGTTCATCTAACCCAATAAATCAGAACACAAGTAGTTCCATGTGGTCCATCTGTTTGCTTTGCAAATTGGACACCTCAGATGACCTGAGCTGACCTACATGGAGTAGTGTTTGGGGTGGCATTTTTAGGACAGGGATGTGGGGGGGAGGGTGAGACTAGATACTCTTTACTAAGTTCCCGGCTGATGATTCAGCATCTCCAGAATTCTCCTGGAGCAGTTCATTTGTATGAACACCAGCAGTTAGGGCAGTCCATCCCTGTTCACAAATATTGACCCAGCAATCTCCATGTCCAGTGCTAGGAATAACATTTCTAGGGTAGCTTCATCAGACCAATCTTTGCAGAAGCAAAAGGAGGGGGAGGGAAATGGGTGCTATCAGTCATTTGGACATGTTTTTAGGATTGCTATCAAAGAAGGCTTGTAGTCCTTTAAATCAGGGCACGGCAAGACTCTGCAAATACTGATGAAGTACAGTTTGCGTATCAGTCATACTTGCCTAGGCTGGTTTACAGGGGTGGGATTCAAATTTTTTAACAACCAGTTCTGTGGGCATGGCTTAGTTGGTGGCTTGGTGGTCATGTGACTGGGTGGACGTGGCTTGGTGGTCATGTTATTGGCTGGCATGGCCAATTCAATATCACTCACATCGAGGCACGCATCTCCTCGCCTGGCCTCTCATGACTGTGGGGATGTTGCAACAGTCGTAAGTGTGAAAAATGGTCATGTCACTTTTTTCAGTGCCACTGTAACTTTGAATGGTCACTCCATACAAGCAAAGTATCAGCAAAAGAGGGAAAGAAAACTCCAGAGAGGTTCCAGAGACAGGAAGTCTAGTCTTGCCCAGAATGTAATAAGGGTTAACAGAGAGGCAGTTTCTGTAAGCAACACCAGAATGTTTCCTTCCTGCCTTCCTTACAGGATTAGGCCAGTAATTTTTTCTAACAACCGGTTCTCTGAACTGCTTAGAATGTTAACAACCGGTTCTAATAGGTGCAAACTGGTAGAATCCCATTCCTGCTGGTTTAGATAGCTAAGAGTGGTACTCCAGTGGTCCCCAAAAGGCCATGGTTTGCCTAATCTTAGACCAGTTCAATAGTGATGAAGCCAGAAAGTTAGAAGATGGATATTCCAAGTAGAAACCATTTATCCTTTTGTGACTTACAGTATCTTCACACCATCATCCAAACATCACTGCACTGATATAAAGGCTTTGTAATTAATAAGGTAAAGGTTCCCCTCGCACATGCGTACTAATCATTTCCAGCTCTAGGGGGCAGTGCTCATCTCTGTTACAAAGCCGAAGAGCCGGCGCTGTCCGAAGACGTCTCCATGATCATGTGGCTGGCATGACTAAATGTCGAAGGTGCATGGAACGCTGTTACGTTCCCACGAAAGGTGGTTCCTATTTTTCTACTTGCATTTTTTACATGCTTTCGAACTGCTAGGTTGGCAGAAGCTGGGACAAATAATGGGAGCTCACTCCGTTACACAGTGCTAGGAATTGGAACTGCTGAACCGCTGACCTTTCTGATCAACAAGCTCAGCATCTTAGCCACGGAGCGACTGCGTCCCTGTGTTTGTAATGGATATAATAGTTTCGATTTGTTTTTACTATTCCAAATTGCTGGCACACTACGTAGACTAAGATAAAGGTAACAGTTTCCCTGTTCAGTTGTGTCTAGGGACGGTGCTCATCTCTGTTTCTTAGCCAAGGGAGCCAGCATTGTCTGAAGACATTTCTGTGTTCATGAAGTCAGCATGTCTATACCCCAAGGTGCACAGAAAGCTGTTATCTTCCTACTGAAGTGGTACCTATTTATCTACTCACATGTGTATGCTTTCAAACTGCTAGGTGGGCAGGAGCTGAGGAAGGAATAGGAGCTCAACCTGTTGCACAGGGCTTGAGTCTCGAACCCGGACTTTCCAGCTGACAAACTCAGCATCTTTAACCGCTGAGCTGTCACGCGAAAATACAAAAGCAAATAAATAAGTTTATTTCAGCACAACAATGCCTGATGCCACTCAAAAACCCTGTAAGTTACTAGCGGAGAAATGACTAGATGATGTTCATTTTCTGCATAAAGACCTTCAAGAAGCTTATAATATGGAAGCATATCATATGACTTTTAGAAACTAGAAACATAGACGCCTCCATATTGAGAAAATTGCCTGAAAATCCCTCTGTGGGAAAAGAACCAATCTGTATTTTAATGGAGATCACACACATTGACTTTCCACTGCCTGAATCCTTGGCTCTGATGGCATGTCAATCATTTTACTTTTTTTTTTTCTCTATTATATGTGTTCTGCTATATTGCTGTTGCTTGTGATTGCTGGTCATTAATATCATTTTATCTTGGACTGTAAGCCACTTGAGAGTGCCAAATAAATCAGTTTGCAGATTTAAAAATGATAGCTAGCTCACAAGAACAAGATAACAGTAGAATACATCTAGAGGCATTAGTGTCTTTGTTCTTTTAATATGTAATTTTCTGACTGGTTTTCCATATGCTCATACCCCATCTTCTATGGAAAAAAACAAATGTTCATGCAATCCTAGCATTGGAAATATTTTTTTAAAAAATATTTAAAAGATTGGAAAAGAAGAGCACAGGTTCCTTCAAAAAAAAAAAACCAAGGGAAAGTCTAATAATAAACCTAACCCCCACCTCTCACCATCTCATAGTCTGGAAATGTCCTGGACCACAGTAGTTCCTTAAACATTATTTCAGTATGCTAATTTTACAAATGACGCTACGGATGGAATCATCTCTCAAATTCATGAAAATATGTGGACTGGAAAAAGGCACCAGAACTGGTGTATATGACTAAACCGACATTCAGTATTTATTTAGCCAAGTAAGTTATAGTTTAATGGTTTTAGTATTGGCAGAACTTAATTTATATCAATAATATGGATGTGGTATTGGCAGGGCTTGTATCTCTATGTTTCTATATAGATTCTCACAATGGGAATTTTGGTCTTTCAATATAGATTCCCACAATGGTATTTTGGACTTAAAGAAAAAAACCCTCAATGGGAGGCTTCCAACCTTCAAATCCATTTTATCCTGGCCTGATTTTGTGCAAATTCTTTTCTTCAGCTTCCAATTGAATTTACTCCGTGTTGTCATTTCTCATTGTTCCACTCACAACTTGACAGCATCTTCAAGAATCGTTAGACCTTCATTGCGATAAAATGAACCATGATTTAGCAAGCCAGAGTTTCCTCAAAAGGTGAGGTGGGTGGCATATAAATTTAATAAGTAAATAAAAATAAATAAGGATAAGCTTCATCACATTTCAGCAATGGTTGGAAGATGCTATGAAGACCAGTAGAGAGATGATCTTGGAATGCTTCATAGATTTATTTGTTTGTTTGTTTATTATGTTAAGTTTATGTAGAGCTGGAGGTGGAGAGAGGCGGAGACCCTTTGAGAGCTGTATGCAACGAAATTTAATTTTAATGTATGCTGATTTCGGTACATTCAAAGTGACAATAAAGTTATTCTAAGTCTTCTAAGTCTTGAAAAACAGTTTACAAGTCCAATCCCTATAAACATAAATAACCCCAGACTGATGAAAGGTATTTCCTTCCCCTCTCTTTTTTCTTGTTTCCGATGTACCTATTTTTTCAATATTTAACTATATTAAAGAAAACTGTGGTTCTGGAGAGAAGGGAGGGTATATCCCATTACTTACATCATTAGTGTTCCCAAATAGCATGTCAGAAAAACAGAAATAACTCCATGAGGTTTGCAGCGATTTTGAACAGGATCTTTATTTGGAAACAAACAAAGCAACAAGTGGATTCTTAAATCAAAGTTCACCCATCAACTTATTTGCTAATTCCATGTTCAGTTCTTTGTCCTCAGTTCATCTTGGTTTTGAGTAGAGGAACCTGAAATATTTTCCCTGAATTTCAATTCCTATTTACTCTGGGATTAAACCCTTCGATCAAAAAATATGGCTTTAAAAGCAGGGACCGTTCTGGAGTAAACAAATATTAGGTGGAAAATGTTTACCTTGCCATTTATTTTAAAATAGAATCTCTAACAAGTGCGTCCTCTCTTTCTCTCTGTATATTTCATACCACCAAATAACTCAGATTTTAAAAAAATCATGGTTAGGCTTATATTAGGTTCATAGGTAAAGGAATAAAAGCAACATGGAAAAAGAGTTTAAAAAACTGTTGTGAGTCAGCTATATATGTTTCCTGGGAAGCATACAAATTATTGAGATAAGCAAATAAATATAAGGAAGGTTTATTCAACTTCAAAAAGCAAAGTCTGAATTCTGCTTTTAAATTCAAACGTGTGAAAACTATAAAAGAGTCCAAACAAATGTCTCTTTAGCCATTTTTTAAAAAAAATATTTGGTATTTGTTATACATTTGTGTCTGTTTAGGAATTACACCTTCTCTACTTGAGCTCTCCCCTCTATTGTTTATAAATTAAAAGAAACTGTATAGATCTGGCCTTGATTCTTTAGCTCACCCTTTTTTCATTTGTGAATAATAAAAAAGTGAACCTCAATGTTTCTGCCTTATACAAGGGATATTGAATTGAAAGAAACTCCCTCAACGAGGAAGGGGGAAAAAAATCCTCCCCCAAAATTAAACATTTGGAACAAAGTAACTTCCCAAGCAAGAGAATGGGGGAACACACATTTAAGCATTGGGTTGATCATACTTTTGCAATCCAAATATGTAGCCTTCATATAGTTATGTTGCTTTGAACTTCTGAAGGAAAGATGGCAAAGAAACAAATGTTTAAACTTGTAGATCGCCCTGCAATACCACCAACCCAACTCCGGTACAACAACTTTGCACAATACATTGGTCTGATTTTGATTCAATGTTAAAAACTAGAACTAACTTTTATAATATTTAAACAATATGGAAAAGCAGTCTCTGAGTCTTTCGTTGAAGTACAGCTCTACAAAAGAAATGATTGAGTCTGTCATTTGCACTTCTACAATTGTCTGGATTGGCATTGCAACCGAACAAGACAGATACAAACGTCAACGGATAGTTAGAATTGCAAGGGGGGGGGGGGGATTGCTACCAATCTGCCTTCCATTGAGGATCTCTATACTGCATGAGCCAGAAAGAGGGATGTGAAAATATCTACAGACCCCTCACATCCTGGACATAAATTGTTTCAACTTCTACCCTCAAAACAACACCATAGAGCACTGCACAACAGAATAACTAAACACAAGGACAGTTATTCCCCCTTGTCATCATTCTGCTAAACAACTAATTCCCACAATACTGTCAAACCACCTAGTAGGGCTGCATTACTATTATCCTTCTCATCTTTCCTATTACCTGTTCTTTATCTTCTTATGACTATAACTTTGTTGCTTGTATTTTACAATTTATATTGCTTTATTTGGTATCCTAGTATGATTTGTGTTGATTGCTTATTTAGTAACCTATAACTATCACTGATTGCTGTATCTTATAATTTATGATGAATGTCTTTTATGATTATGATCATGTTTTATATCTTGTTGCTTGTATGTCCACTGAGAGCTTATGCAATGGAGACAAATTCCCTATGTGTCCAATCTCACTCAGCCAATAAAGAATTCTATTCTATTCTATTCAGCATGTTGTGCAAATGCCGTTTAAGACTGAATGAAAATGTTATTTTTAAAAAAATAGAATGTGCTGAGATGGATAGATTAACACTTAAAATAAAAGACAAGGAAGAAACAGAATATCTATTGACATGGGATTTGTTTTATCAAATAGAATCAGAGATTAGAAATTAACATGATCTAAAAGATAATAAAAACCTTTGTACAGAGGGTTTTGTAAGATGGATAAACTAATTGTATGATTGTTTTGCTATTATTACTGACATGTTTATTACGATTACTGAAGTGACATGTTGATTAATATTATATTGCTACTTAAAACTGATGATATCCAGACAACACGCTATTCAAATTGATATGGAATTTTTAAAAATAATATAAAGGGAAAATGTATTAATGAAACATATTTTTTTAAAAAAAAAGTGAACGGGGTAATATGGGAACATCTGAATAATGGGAACACTGGTTTGTGTTTCAAGCCTCCTCCAGCTTTTACCTTTGCAGAGGAGAAGAGAAACATTTCGTGAGAACAAGCATTACCATGAAACATTCATGGGAACCCATAGCACAGCAACTGTCAGTCACCTGAGGTATTCCCTCTGTCCATCTGCAAGATCAACAGAGCCTTTATTTGTAAAGAGCTGAACTCACAAAATTCTGGCAGAAAAATCAACACAGGAGACATTCTGTATTCACCCATACAATAGTCACAACCTTCTTCCATTGCCCAGTTTCATCGAACATCGGAAGGGACAACAATGCATTCAGCTTTCATTTGTTTGTCCATATTAGCACCTTCACTTTTTTTTATTCGTGCTGCATTCTTAGCCCTGTGATTAGTAGAGAAGTTAAAATGCAAGAGATGGAGAACTAGAAAAGAATGTTGAAGTTGGAACTGGGGTGAAATGGAAGCATTTAAACTAGGTAAAGTAATACGCATCAACCTTTTCCATCCAAGGTATCTTCTTTGGTACTTACCTGTCCCATCCCAGACTTTACAGGAAATAAAAGTATCAAGAGAAAGCAAAATACTAGCACTTCATGAATAAAAATCTTTTTGGAGGAGGATAGGAGAATCCATCCCCCTCTAAGGGAGTATCTCCCTTGACATAAGAAAAAGAAAGGAAGGCAGGAAGGCAGGAAGGCAGGAAGGCAGGAAGGCAGGAAGGAAGGAAGGAAGGAAGGAAGGAAGGAAGGAAGGAAGGAAGGAAGGAAGGAAGGAAGGAAGGAAGGAAGGAAGGAAGTAGAAGAAAACTTTTGAATAAAGCAAAATTCAAAATATTTTGTATACATTATTCAGTGGTATCCTGGAAGGGAATTAATTATCTAAATAATGTAACCTGTAGCTTCATCTTTATTTCTAAGATTGCAAGTTGGCAAACATTGTGCATTTTATATAAATTTTACCTCCTTGTTCTCATTTCTGAAACATTGGCTGTATCCACTTACACGGCATAATTGAGAGACATTAACCTTAACCATTAACCATTAAGCAGAGTTTATCTCGGCTTAGCTTTTCTGTGACTTAAGGCATTGTTTGAACTCAACCTATATGATTCTTTTAAGACTCAACGTATTGTGCAAATCTAGAAAATGGGTTAATCCAACAAATCAGGTGGAATGTGTTGTATGAATGCAGCCAGTGGTTAAGCTGGCAACTCAAGCGTTTATCAGATAAGGCTTCCAGATGCATTTACAAAGATGAAAGATTAAAAAGCTTGGGCTACCCAGGAAGGAAGCAGAGAGTTAACAGCACTGAGCCAAGCAAACAGAAATAAGATTAAGCAAGCTTTTTTTAGTGTATAGCAACTCTCCTCAAAACAGTATCCTCTGAGGTTGCTTCCTTTAAATGAAATGGATCAAATCAAGAATTTCTGACATTTATTTATTTGGAATCTGAATGTGCCATCACTGATTCTGCAGCTGGTTTTTACCGTAGTGTGTAGGTTGCTCTACTTCCTGGGATAACTTTTTGTTTAATAAAAAGACAAAGCATTTCCTGAGTCAAATAATAGGGATGCCTAATGAAAACGTCAATACTATCCAGTAATAGCTCCAGAGCTAGAATTATAGTTCAGATTTAACATTTGTGTAGCATTTTCAAAACCTCCAAGCTGAATTTGCCAAAGAAAATGTTGTAGCCTTTGTTTAATTATTGTGGTGGATTGGAATGGAGATCAATTTATTTCTGCCTTCCCCAGGAGGGAATTCTCTCCAAATGCTTAGAAGTAGAATTCTTGCCTTCAGAGTTTTAGGAGGCTGAGTCAGCATCCTGCACAGAATACATTTTTCCTTCATTAAGATTTTATTCAGAGAGATATAAAGATTTACCTCTTCAGGCTATGTATTCAACTAGTGGATTATGCGGTGTTGCAATGGTTAGAAGCCAAGGGTGGCACAGTGGTTAGAATGCAGTACTGCAGGCTAATTGTGCTCACTGCCAGCAGTTCGATCCTGACTGGATCAAGGTTGACTCAGCCTTCCATTCTTGTGAGGTTGATAAAATGAGGACCCAGATTGTTGGGGGCAATTTGCTGACTTTATAAGCCACATAGAGAGTGCAGTAAAGCACGATGAAGTAATATATAAATCTAAGAGCTATTGCTACTGCTACATTGAAATAATGGAGAGTTGTATAATGGAGAAAAAGACACTACCCATATCTTTGCAATAACTAAGATTTTTTTAAAAAAAAAACATCCAAAGTATTCTATGAATAAGAACATTTTTGGAGGTGGATAGGAGAAGAAAACTTTTGGAAAAAGACCTTAGCAATAATATGTTCATCAGTACCATACATTAGGTTTTCCAATTCATTTTTAATGAATTCAAACCCATAACTCTTTTTATCTAATTTAAATATTTCTTTCAATTGTAAATATATAAACCAGTGGCAGACATGACCTTCTGGTTCTAACTCTTCCTTGGACTTGAGGGTGGGATCACCAATATTAAAAGATGTTATTTTATAATAAGTCCACCAGTCTGGCTTTGCCACCATTTCTTTTCTGAAAAAGACTTCCTGGGGAGACACCCAAACAGGCATCTTTGTAGAAAACCTTATTTTATATTTATTCCAAACGTTTAGAATGGCATGTCAAACAAAATGGTTGTTAAAATCAACATTTACTTTAACTTTGTCATACCATAAATAACCGTGCCATCCAAACTTTAGTTCATGACCTTCTAAATCTAGTAGCTTCTTATTCTAGAAGTTCACCCACTCTTTTAGCCAGACCAAATAACAAGCATTGAAATACAGTTTCAAATCTGGTAAACCCCAACCCCCTCTTTCCTCGGCATCTTGCAGTAGGAATACATTTGCAACTGAGGGTAGGACAAAAAGCAAGAAACTAATCAAGGACAGAAGCAACCTAGAGCTAAGAAGAAATTTCCTGACAATCAGAACAATTAACCAGTGGGATGAGTTGCCTCCAGAAGTTGTGAATGCTCTAATACTGAAAATTTTAAAGAAGAATTTGAACAACCATTTGTCTGAAATGATATAGGGTTTTCTGACTAAGCAAGAGGTTGGACTAAAAGACCTCTAAGGGCCCTTCTATTCTATTCTATTCTATTCTATTCTATTCTATTCTATTCTATTCTATTCTATTCCTTTCTCTTCTTTCCATTCCTCTCCTCTCCTATTCTATTGTACTCTATATGGTAGTTCCAAAGCACCCAAATTTTGAACCCATAACCACGGGGATGCTGTGCCAGTTGTAAGTCACCTTTTTCTGTTCCACTGTAACTTTGAATTTACAACAAATGGTGGTAAATCAAGAAATCCCTGTAATGATTGATGCTATCCACTTATGGGGAAAGCTGGGAAAGGCTCCCCTATAGCCTTCCAATGCATTCCCAGAAAAAGTCTAGTTGGAACGGGGGATTTCCTGATTTTTAACTTAGTTTCTTAGCCTTGTTGGCTTAATGCCTCCTTTTTCTGGCTGGTTTGATGAGTAACTGGAAAGATACAGAAGGGGTTATAAAGACAGCTGGGTTGGGATAGCATTTAAATAGAGCTCACTTTGTAAGGCAGTCCCGTCCTTTTTGGGCATGTCTGCTGCTATTTTTGCCAGTGGATGAATAAGCCACAATATTTGGGAGAGGGAGGGTGCAGAGGAGGGGGTAAGAAAGCTTGTAGCTGTTTATACCTAGCTATGTAAAGTGCCCCAGTCTACACCGCCTGCCATGAGAAGGAGTCTCTTTTACAGCCAGCCGCTGCAGGTTAAATAGACATATTGTCCCAGAAACTTTTGGCTAACAACAAAGTGGTGTTAACAACCTGAAGGCCCAACCCACCTGTGGCTAACGAAGAGGGATCCATCTGTCCCAGATACGAGCATAAATCTGTTGTAAAGTGTTATGACATGGAGGTTTCAATTTTGACTTCAGCGCATGCAACCCAAGAAGTTGAGAAGAATCCAATCAAATCGGACTCACAGACTCCATCTATAACACCTTACCTAATAAAATATCTGGGAAACACTAATATATATATATATTTACATGCAATTACTGTGATCAGATCGGCATGAAGTAGTTCCTCTGAATGTGGCCAAATCCTGCGATAGGGAAAAGTAAAAAAGAATCCCTCCAGATGTTACTCTGCCAGTCGTTGCTGACTATAATGGGAAATGCTCATCTCCATTTCAAGGCCAATGAGCCAGCGCTGTCCGAAGACATTTCCATGGTCACGTGGCCAGCATGATGTCATAGAGCATTGTTACCTTCCCACCAAAGTGGTTCCTATTTATCTACTTGCATTTGCATGTTTTCAAATTGCTAGGTTGACAGGAGCTCACCCCATCATGTGATGCTCAGGGTCTCGAACCTGGACTGCCAGCTTTCCAGCCAACAAGTGTCGTAACCAGTGAGCCACTGTGTCACCCCTGGTTCTGCTATTCTGCTGTGCTGTGTGCAAAATTAGGCAAACTTTAACTGCCCACTGTTAACCCACCACCAATTGCAATATATTATTCTGTCTCTTATTTTTTTTTGTATCATTATGGTTTTAATGCTTTTGTTTGCTGGTCTGTGACAGTAATAAAAAATTGATCGGTTGATTACTGGTCTTGGATCGTTACATGAATGATTCCTTATGAATGATGCATGGAGGTGGCAATCTGGTTTTCCCTGGGCCATTCTTTTTCTTCGGTGCACTACAAATCACGAAGATGAGGATGAGGTCTATCATAAGCGAGCATCAAAAACTATTGGTGGCGACATCAGGAGGTTGTCAGAATAGGTGGAATAAACTATTCCCCCCCCCCTTTTTTTTTTTCCATTTCAGGGAGAGGAAAATGAAACAAAGCAGCTATACAATTTTTGATTGAATGAAAACAAGACCAAAACTGTGCTGCTGAGAGCTAATTTTCAATGGCACCATGCTGGAGGGTCCTGGAGTCTGCAGAAATAGGGAAATGGGTGTCAAGTTGCTCATTCCTGCCCATTCCTGCCCAAGGGACTCTAATATTTAGGAAGGCGATTGACCCTGAACCAAGCAGAACTAAGCATCTAGTCGTCATCCATAGAGAGCCTGCACAGCACTCTTTAGAATATCTGCCTTCTCTTTCCTCCACAATTCACATCTCTGGAATTCATCCACCCAAAAAAATCAGAAGGTTTCTCTAAACCTCACTGCTTATAAAAGAAGATAAGTGTTCTCCCTCTGTTGTCATCGCATCATCCACATCTCTGTGTTAGTTTTAACAGTTCAAAAAAAAAAAAAATGAAACTCAACTCCTGTAAAATTCCAGATAAGCTTCAGAACTAAGAATCATTTAGAGACACTGTCACTCTTCCTAAAGTTATTTGTTTTTTATAAACTACCCAGGTTGACATCACTTTGGAAAACTGACATGGAAAATTCCATAAATGTTACAAGGAGTTGTTATGAATCTATCAGACTTTTCCAAATGATTTTTATTTCCTTGTGAAACATGATTCCGGGTTCTTTCAACCTGCATTCTCATCCTGTTTCAGAACACATTTTCTGATTATTTTATGGTTTGGGGGTCTTATTGGATGATTTCCTCTTACAGATGGAAGGACATATTTGCTTACCATATTTCTGTTGGGAGAGAATTACTTAAGGGGTGACTAATGGGGTGATGGGACAGGTGAGCTGAAGCAAATGATGGGTAGGCAGGATTGTCTGCCAGGGAATAAAAAAGAGAAGTCAAGATGATGGGTGCAAATTAACACACTTGATACACATACTGTAAAAACAGGCAGGATTTCAGACAGCTGAAGATGCCATGTTAAATAATTGTCCCTCCTATGGATGGCCCTGACATGGAACCAATATCCAGAACTCATCTCTTCTCTTCTCCTTCCTTCCATCCTTCCACCCTTCCTTCTTCTCTTCTTTTCTCCTTCCTTTCTTTCTTCTTCTCTTCTCTTCCTTCCTTCTTTCCTTCTTCTCTTCTCCTCTCCTCTCCCCTTTCCTTCCCTCTTCTTCTCTTCTTGCTTCTCTTTCCTTCCTTCTTCTCTTCCCTTCTCTTCTCACAGGTGGTCCTCATTTAATGACTAGCAATTGTCCAGCAACCATTCAAATTTATGACAGCATTGAACTAGTGGTAACAGATAACAGATAATCAGAGTTGGAAGGGACTGTGTAAGTCATCTAGTCCAACCCTCTGCCCAAACAGGAGACCCGACACCATTTCTGACAAATGACAGTCCAATCTCTTCTTGAAAGTCTCAAGTGATGGCACTCCCACAATTTCCGAGGGCAATTTCTGTTCCATTGGTTGATTGTTTTCACTGTCAGAAAGTTTCTCCTTATTTCCAGGTTAAATCTCACCTTGTTCAGTTTCCATCCATCATTCCTTGTCTGGCCTACAGGCGCTTTAGAAAATAGCTCAACCCCTTTACCCCATGGTAATTATGACCATTGCAGTGTTCTATTATTTTAAAGAGTTGGAGAAGAATATTTACATTAAGTGTTCTGTCTCCCCTCACCATACACACTCTGAACTATCTTTATTGGATCTAATCTAAGCATTGATCCAAGACTCTAACATAATAATTAAAGCATAGTATTCTAAGATGGTATTGGCCATCAGTTCAGAAGGTTTTAAAACTGAAGGTGTCTCACGCAAGCATGGATATACTTGTTTTATTGCCTGCATACAATTTTTGAATCACAAATAGCATCCCTTAAATAACATCTTAGAGAGAGCAGAAGTGAAGACTGTTATCTTCCTGTCATTGCTTATAACCTTCTCGGCCACTCTGTGTGTGCATTCATGCAGGTATATGTGTGTGCGTGTGTGACAAGATGTTACAGTAGGAAGGCCTTTAGTATGATCCAGACTCAAAGTTTATTTATTTATTTTATTAATTTATTTTTGTCCATTGTTTACAAGATAATAGGTATAAGTAAAAACATAGTTATGAATACATGGATACATATAAGAAAAATAAAAGAATAAAAGAAACAATAGGACAGGGACGGTAAGCATGTTGGTGCGCTTATGCACACCCCTTACAGACCTCTTAGGAAAGGGGTAAGATCAAAAGCAAGGGTCTTCAAACTTGGCAAGTTTAAGACTTGTGGACTTCAACTCAGGGGTGGGATTCTACCAGTTTGCACCTATTCACTAGAACCAGTTGTTAACATTCTAAGCAGTTTGGAGAACCAGTTGTTCGAAGAAATTACTGGCCTAATCCTATAAGGAAGGCAGGAAGGAAACTGCCTCTCCGTTAACCCTTATTACATTCTTGGTAGGATTAGACTTCCTGTCTCTGGAACTTCTCTAGAGTTTTTTTCCTTCCTTTGCTGATACTTTGCTTGTGTGGAGTGACCATTCAAAGTTACAATGGCACTGAAAAAAGTGACTTATGACCATTTTTCACACTTACGACTGTTGCAGCATCCCCACAGTCAAGAGAGGCCAGGCAAGGAGATGCGTGCCTCAATGTGAGTGATATTGAGTTGGCCAGACCCAGCCAATAACATGACCACCAAGCCACGCCCACCAACTAAACCATGCCCACAGAACCGGTTGTTAAAATTTTGAATCCCACCCCTGCTTCAACTCCCAGAATTCCTGAGCTAACATGACTGGAGGAGGAATTCTGGGAGTCCACAAGTCTTAAAGCTGTCAAGTTTGAAGACCCCTGTTCTAAAGTTCTTAAAAGAAGAGGCCATAAAAAGATAAAAGAATCAAAAGTCTTAAAACTGCCATCAGCATTAATACCAGCTGCTAAATGCATGACCATTGCACAGGTTACAAAGTCAGAGATATCCCTAGTTTAAGGAGATATATTGTAGTTGTATTCATATGTACCATTATTTCTATCCTTGCATGCTTTTGTATGTGCACATTACTGGATACCTAATCACACACAGCATGGCATCCTTTTCGGGAAGAAATTGTTCCTTAGAAGCGATGCCACTTATCCACATCAGCAGTCTCTGAAGCCAACCAAAAGATCTGAAATTCTGCTAACTTTCCTGTTAGGAAGTTTCTCCTTTAATTCCAGGTTGCTTCTCTCCTTGATTAGTTTCCAGCCATAGTTTCTTGTCCTGCCTTCTGGTGCTTTAGAAAATAAGTTGAACCCCACTCCTCTTTGTGGCAGCTCCTCAAATACTGGACTACTGCTATCACATCACCCCTAGTCCTTCTTTTCTCTAGACTAGCCAACCCCAAATCCTGCAACCATTCTTCATGTTTTAGTCACCAGACCTTTAATCATCTTAGTTGCTCTTCTCTGAACTTTTTCCAAAGTCTCAACATCTTTTTTTTTTTTTGTAACATGGTGACCAAAACTGGATGCAGTATTCCAGGTGTTGGCCTTACTAAGGCTTTACAAAGTGGTACTAATACTTCACGTGATTTTGATTCTATGCCTCTGTTTATTCCACCCAGGATTGTATTTAGCTTGCCTGATCTGAGCCACCTCCTTTGTAAGATGCTCTGAATATTTATTTCAAAAGCTTATAGCCAGCTTTGCAGTAATATTGACTGCATTGCAGAGACTCTCTTTTTCACTCATCCCTTCTTGCTCAGAAATTGAGGTTAGATGTAGCTGCTTTTTTTTTTCCCCTTTTCAATTAAGTCGTGGTCCTCTGAATCTTATTCCTTGGCTCACACTTTCCTTTTCAACCACTTGTGATGTACAATCTGGCTGGTTTTCCCTCCAGAGGATCCCATTTTTTGCAAAATCCTTCATTTATGCCCAAGAGCTTTCTTCCTTTCCCTGTTTCTTCCTTTCTCCAAGAGGTTTGGCTCCTACTTTTGCTCCTATTCCTGCCTCCCTCCTTCCCTCCTATCCACCCCCATCCCCACCCACCCCTGCCACTCCAGCCCATGTCTTATTTTTCCTGGATCTTTGCCTACCTGACTCAAAGTTTCAGTCCCCCTTAGTAATCCACCAACTATAGCAAGAGGTATCTAAAGAAGAACAGGAGGAGTCACAAACTCTGCTGCAGACGGTTGCAGCTCAACGTGGACTGTTACTTTGCTCCCTCCTTTCTTCATTCATTTCGACTTTCATTCTAATATTAACCCTGCTGCTGTTTTTGCTGCTTTTCTGACTGAAAATTTGATACACCAGTACCAGGGACTTTCTTTTCTGTGGGGTGGGGGCAGGGGGATAAATCAAGAACAAGGTGACCCCAGAGAAAAAAGCAAGGACAGCTGTGAAGAAGATTTAACAGGGCTGGTCAGAAGTTATCCTGTCCTCCTGAACTCCCTCAGACACAACTACAAGACTTCTAGCCTTCAGTTGGGCATATGGGACTTAACTTCTCAAAGCACTGATTTGTGAAAGGTAAGATGACGCCTGTACTTTCTGCTTTTACATTTTAAGGTACATACTTGATAAGGGTTTTTGTAGTGATCATGGGAAGTTGGGTGCATCATTTCTCTCTGCTAGACAGCATTGGGATTATACAGCAGGAGTGAATGTCTTCAGGTTATGTTGATGCTTCCCTGGTAAAATTGCTCCACTTAAAAAAAAAGGGGGATGTTGGATTAAGCAGAGAAAAGCTTTTCCTTCTCCATATAAATATGCAGAATGTCTTTTAATGCCTACCTTGAAGGGGAGTGGGAATTATTCTCTTTGCCTATTGTTTCAATTAAGTGGCATCCAGGAGCACTTGGCTGCCTCAACAGAAAAAGTTTGTTCATGGGTAGATGGATGCTTATCGTTGCCAGGCAACCAAGTTAAAGAACTTACACCCAACTTCTTTCCTTGATTTTGTTTTGGGGGTAGTGGGAATAGAACTGTAGACAGAAATAAATAGATAATTCGATGATATTGTTTTATGAGGGAGAGGTTAGAAGTGAACTCCCATTAAATTGAGATAAGAGAGTATTGGGGGAGGGGGTTCTTTAGCAGCAAACTGATTTGGTCCAGCTCCAGGACCAATACGCTAAGAAATTACGTTAGTTATTGCAGATTATCATTATTATTATATCATCATTTCTCCTGCTCTGTTAATCTGCTTGGCATGTAACCAACTTACAGAAGCACCACAAATGGGTCCTTTCCCAAATAATCTACCTTTAGAATAGGATCACACTAAGCACTTATTGCTTTAACTGCAGTTTACTGAATCACAAATTCACCGGCTTCACACAATGCATTAAACCCTAGTTTATAAACTACAGCAGCTGGGTTCACGGTCCATCAAACATTATGGCTTAGCGCAATGTATGTTTGCAAAGTGGGAAAGCAGAGATGGAGGGAGGAATGTGGCTAAGTGCAATGGATGCTTTGGAATGCGATCTTTCAAGAGAAGATAAGCGTTTATTGGAGTAAAGAAGTTAACAAGTTTGCAAATATGCAATTAGGATGTAGGCACATAGGCATTTAAAAAAAAAAGAGGCTTAGTCAGTATGATAGCTACTTGCATTATTCATGAGCTAAGCGGTCAAAGTAGCACTAATGTTATGTCATTACTAAGCTTATTAATTACACAACTCCCTCATCCTTTTTGTCGTAAAGGATCACAAATGCCCAAATAGATTTTCCTCCTTTTCTTTTTATTAAAACAACCCTATAAGGTATGTTAGACTAAGAAATGAAGACTCCCTTGGCATAACAAGCTTATTCAGGTCAAGCAGAAACTGCGGAACTGAACTATTTATTTATTATTTTATTTTTATTTATTTATTTGATTTGTCAATCGCTTACAAGATAATAGGTATAAGTATATACATAGTTATGAATACATGAAATGGGTACATATAAGAAAAAAGAAAGAAACAATAGGACAGGGACGGTAGGCACGTTGGTGCGCTTATGCACGCCCCCTACAGACCTGTTAGGAAAGGGGTGAGGTCAATAGTAGACAGTCTAAGGTTAAAGTTTTTGGGTTTTGGGGAAGAAACCACAGAGTCAGGTAGAATATTCCAGACATTGACCACTCTGTTGCTGAAGTCGTATTTCCTGCAATCAAGTTTGGTGCGATTAACCTTGAGTTTGTATCTATTGTTTGCTCTTCTGTTGTTATGGTTGAAGCTGAAGAAGGTATTGACAGGTAAGTCATTGCAATGTATGATTTTATATATCATACTTAGACCAAAGATGGTGTAATTCAAGGTTTTCTAGGTCTAGAATTTCAAGTCTGGTGGCATAAGGTATTCTATAACGAGTAGAGGAGTGGAGAACTCTTCTTGTGAAATATTTCTGGACTTTCTCAACTGTGCTAATATTAGATACGTAATGTGGGTTCCAGACTGATGAGCTTTATTCGAGTATTGGTCTAGCAAATGTTTTGTATGCTCTAGTTAGTAGTATGATATTACCAGAGAAAAAGCTATGTAGGATTAGGTTAACAACTCTTAATGCCTTTTTGGCTATGTAGTTACAGTGGGCTCTAGCACTTAGATCATTAGAGTTGAGTATTGCAAGGTCCTTTACAGAGCTTGGAGCATCAACAAGGTCTTGATTATTCAGCTTGTATTTTATTTTCTGATTTTTTTGCCAATATGTAAGACAGAGCATTTATTTGTTGAGATTTGAATTTGCCATTTGTTTGACCATTCTGATACATAGTCAAGATCTTTTTGAATGGTAGCAGTATTGTCTGTGGTATTGAACAGCTTTACATCATCAGCAAAGAGAACACAGGTGCTCTTAATATGATCACAGAGGTCATTTATGTAGAGTATGAAGAGAGTTGGTCCTAGAACACTGCCTTGTGGGACACCACTATTGACAGGTACAGAATTTGATAGGACACTCCCAATTTTGACCATTTGTTGTCTGTTTGACAGGAATGCTTCTATCCAGTTATGCAGGTGTCCAAAGATACTAACTAGGACATCATATTAAGGTTTAGTAATGTTAATTTTGGGTTTTCTGTGTGCTTTTGGTTTAATTTGTTCCATAAGTTCAATCCATCTTTTTCATTTATGGTTTATTATGTTGTGAGAACCTAAAAGATGGGTTCATCCACCAACCAGGTCAAGGAATTTGTGTGAATATAGGAAACAAATGAGGATTTCTGTGGAAAAACTTGCCTCCGGAAGTTGTAAATGTTCCAACACTGGAAGATTTTAAGAAGAGATTGGATAGCCATTTGTCAGAAATGGCATATAGGGCTACCTGCCTGAGTAGAGGGGGTTGGACTAGAAGACCTCCAAGGTCCCTTCCAATTCTGTTATTCTATGTCTAAATAATCTTCCCAGTTCAGTATCAAAGTGCTTGGTTGTTATTCCATTTTTCTTGGTTATTCATTACTCAGAGACTAAAGCTTGACATTAAAAATTTGTGAAATTATAGATCTACATCTGCAAACCAAGAGTTCTATTATCCCTTAAGCTACGAACCTGTAATATTTAGCGGTTTGTTCTCAGAATGTCGTTCCTTGATCTTTACTTCGGCTTGTAAAGCTGTCTGGAAAGATGGGATATTTGGCAAATGTTAAAAAAAACATATACAAATGATGAATGAAAGCATTAAGAGCTGGGGGAGAACAGCAGCCTTAGATCCTGCTTTAAAAAAAAAAAGTTTCTCGCTGTAAAACATTAATCCTATGTCTCCAGTGACTTCTTACAAGGTCTAGAGTGACGAGGGATTTTTTTTTTTTAAATCCAACACATCAGTTTAAAATGTCTAAAGACCTACTTTCTTTTTGAATGAATGCACAGAACTTTTTTTTTTTCAATGTGGTTTCATTTTAAAAGAGAATGTGTCATTTCTTCAAGGAATTGGCTTTTTCAAACCCTTCATTAATCCTGAATGCTTGTATTTTCTGCCTGGTGCCAAACCCTTAAACTTTAGTCTTAGCCAATTAGAACCATGCTTTGCCCAAAGAAAAAAATGTGACCACATACATTTTTTTTTTTAAAAAAAGGGAAAAAAAGAAAGAACAGGGAACATCCATGGATTATGTTCCTTTATTCTATTACCCTAGTTCTTTGTATGTTCTTTAAACTCTTTTTTTTATTGCTAATGGGTTAAGACCCAGAATACATGTAATCAATTTTTCCCCCTATGGTTAAAGGAGATTGCTTTTCTCCAGGAATAAATCAGTCCCCCTGCTGACCATAGTAGTTTAAAGATGAGACATGCTGCCAGTGTCAGAAAAAGTTTGACAAACTTTTTAGAAATAGCCCAAACCACCCACAGTGCACACATTTCCATAGAAGTCAGCAGAATAAAACAATCACAACAAAAGTTTATACCTATAGCATAATCACATTTTGGTTCAATAGATATTCAAAATGGGCATCCTTCTCATGAAAAGACTATCACAGTTCTCACACAGAGCAAATCTCAACTGAGAGCCATAGAGATGGTTCCTCATATCATAAAAAAAATGTTGAGACTCTAGAAAAAATGCAGAGAAGAGCAACCTAGATTATTAGGGGACTGGAAGCTAAAATATACGATGAGTGGTTGCAGGAACTGGGCTTGGCTAGTCTAATGAAGAGAAGGACCAGAGGAGATATGACAGTACTGTTCCAATATTTGAGGGGCTGCCACAGAGAGGAAGAGGTCAAGCTATTTTCCAAAGCACTCAAAGGCCAGACAAGGGATAATGGATGGAAACTTATCAAGGAGAGATTCAACCTGGAAATAAAGAGAAATTTTCTGATAGTGAGAGCAATCAATCAATGGAACAGAAGTTGCCTTCAGGAGTTGTGGGGGCTTCATCACTGGAAGCTTTCAAGAAGAGTCTAGACATCTGTCAGAAATGGTGTACGGTCTCCTGATTGGTCGGGGGTTGGACTAGATGATCTACAAGGTCCCTTTCAAATCTGCTAAACTAATCTAAAAAGAATCTCTGTTTAAAGAATGGTTTAAAATGTTTGCCGATTCCCTATAATCTGATTTTACAATGAAAAAAAACTCTCGCCCAGGTGTGAATATTCTAACACACTTCTAAAAGTTGCTGCTGTGTTGGGATATGAAAAATTGCAAGGGATGGGAGGTGGGAAACGCTCAGATTGCTGTTGAACATTTGTGTGTGTGTGTGTGTGTGTGTGTGTGTTGGCTCCTGGCAACTGATTGGACAACTACTTGCAGTTTCTTGGTGAGGTTTTTCAGAAGTGGTTTGCCATTGCTTCCTTCCTAGGGTTGAGAGAAAGTTGTCTGGCCCAAATTCACCCAGATGGCTTTATGCCTGTGGTGAGACTAGAACTCACATTTTCCTGCTTTCTAGACTGTACCTTAACCACTACATCATATATGAAAGCAAAGCAGTGCTTTTGAATCTAATGACTTTTAAGCCTGGAACCATCCATGCCATTTAGTAGGCAAAAAATTACAGAAATAGTTTGCCCTGGCCTTCTCCTATCCAAAGATTGACCAGGTACAGCCCTGCTTAGCTTCCAAGCTTAAAGTCAGCCAGGTGCTACCACATCTAGAGTTGGTCGGTTGATTTTGTCATTTTTAATGAATTGCTGTTTAAACGAATTAACCTTTTTTTGTCCCAATTTGGCTTCTCTTATTAGTATTCCACTCAACTCAGTATGTCCTTCATCTCAAGTTGTGCCTCTCAGTTTTAAATAAAACTCCATCTGTTAGCCTTATCTCCTGCTTATCCTTTAGGGATCTTCCACCATTTTTTTTTTCTTTGCACCTATTAAAAATTTACAAAGTCTTTTAACATCGTAATGTCTTGCATCCCGTTCCAATTTCTGATATTGGAAGAGGCCATTCTTTTCTGTTCCAGCATGACGGGTGATTACCTGGTCTCAAAGCAAAGTATTCTCAACCCAAAACAGCAGCGGAAATAGTCTGTTTTGAATTTACACCTTTACTTCAAAGCAATTCGTGTAGTGCTAGCAACAACTTTGTGAAACAGGTTGGGCTGAAATGACTGAATTAACCTCAGCTTTGATGGCT
This sequence comes from Bungarus multicinctus, assembly GCA_023653725.1. Lineage (NCBI taxonomy): Eukaryota > Metazoa > Chordata > Lepidosauria > Squamata > Elapidae > Bungarus > Bungarus multicinctus. Next base: position 11,289,604 of record CM042843.1, read on the forward strand.
GAGGGTAGATTTGAACCAGGATCTCTATTTTTCCAGTCCAAACCCCTAAACGTTGCATGATGCTGCCTTGATCTAAAGGCCTGTTTAGTTAGTCCATTTAATTTTAAAGCTTCCTAAGAGATTAGAAAAGGAAGCATTTTGTCTTTGGGGAGGTAGGCACTGAATAAAAGGCAATAAACCAGTACCTTTATAAATACTGATGAAAAGTATTGGAAGATGGGGGAAGGCAGAAGGCCAGACAAGGAATAATGGATGGAAACTGAACAAGATTCAACCTCGAAATAAGGAGGAATTTTCTGACAGTGAGAATGATCAACCCATGGAACAGAAGTTGCCTTCAGAAGCTGTGGGAGCTTCATCACTGGAGGCTTTCAAGAACAGACTGGATTGCCATCTGTCAGAAATGATAGAGTCTCCTGCTTGGATGGGGAGTTGAGACTAGATGAAAAATTGCAAGGGATGGGAAGTGGGAAACGCTCAGATTGCTGTTGAACATTTCCTGAATTCCTACAAGGACCCTTCCAAACCTATTATTGTCTGTCTGTCTGTCTGTCTGTCTGTCTGTCTGTCTGTCTGTCTGTCTGTCTGTCTGTCTGTCTATCTATCTATCTATCTATCTATCTATCTATCTATCTATCTATCTATCTATCTATCTATCATCTATCTATCTGTATCTATATCTATCTATCTATCTATCTATCTATCTATCTATCTATCTATCTATCTATCTATCTATCTATCTCTATTCAATATGAAGAACAGTTACAGGAACTGGGCATGCCTGGTCTAATGAAGAGAAGGACTAGGAGTGACATGATAGCATCTTCCAATAATTGAGGGGCTACCACAGAGAGGAGGGGGGTCAAGCTATTTTCCAAAGCACCTGTAGACCAGGAACAATGGATGGAAACTGATCAAGGAGAGATTCAATCTAGAAATAAGGAGGAATTTTCTGACAGTGAAAGCAATCAACCAATGGAACAGAAGTTGCCTTCAGAAGTTGTGGGAGCTTCATCATTGGAGGCTTTCAAGAAGAGATTGGACTGCCATGGCTCAGAAATGGTGTAGGATCTCCTGTTTGGGTGAGAGATTGGGACTAGATGACCTACCAAGTCCCTTCCAACTCTTATTATTCTGTTATTTAAATCATTAATTCTAAACATGTGCAAATTTACAAGCTTTTTATGATATAGGGTTTGTTTGTTTGTTTTGGCCAGGTTGTGTCCAACGACTGCCTAACTAGCTTTCGGTGTTCATTTCTCATGGCTACAAATTAACGAGAGGTAACTCCTTCATAGCTAGGGTCAAACTCTGGCTGGTGGATAGTGACAATGTGCTGCTAATGAAATGACACTGAAATGTTGAAGGGTCTGTAGCTGTTGTCTTTTCAGTGTCACTGAGACAGGTGAAATGCTGAGATGCTCTCTTCATTCTGGCAGGGCTCCAGGGAGTGTGTTGAGCACGGAAGGCTTCCTTCCATTGTCATTTCTAAAATGAAACAGCGAAAAGTATTCCAGTAAAAGAAAAATTACAGTGTCATCTTAGGAGAGTTTCATATGGTCTTGGATTCATCTGCAACCCTTGCTTTAAAGTGAGGATCCCAGATTCATTTGCATCATCCCCAGAACGCTCCTAGATCAGACATGCAAACCTCAGCAGCCAAATGACCTATTAAAGCTGCCCTTTCTAGGGATTTTTGTTCACTTGCTTGCCTGCTGACTCTCAGTCTGGCCTAGAGCACACAATTGGAGCCCCCACTCCCATCAAAGGCTTAGAAAAATCCATTTCAATCCCGCTAAGTATACAACTCCTTGGCTGGAAACAATCGACTTGCCCAGTCCTGCTTTAAAGGAATGGAAAGCTCTGATTTGAGAAGAAATCAAACAGTCCAATAGAGCAAGAATAAGCCAACCTGGCAAGCTTCTAGCTCTTTATTTCTCTAGAAAATTAAATGACAGGTTGGACCTGCTGAAATCCTCTTTCTACACATCTAGAAAAAGAAATACGAATGGATTCTTCTCTGGTAGCTTCCTGCCCCACCTATCGGATTCTCCCATTTTCGTTTGCTCCACCGCCATCTTGTTCTGGCTCCGCCTTCATCAGGGTTCCAAAAAGAATTCATGACCTTCTTCTGGGCCTTTATCTCATTTCGATCCACTCATGAGGTTCACTTACATAATAACTTTATATATTTTTTGCATTTTGCAAGTCCCTGCAAGTTGCATCATATGTGAGCACAGGATTGAGTTGATATGCATGTACCTGTGACTCCCTTTGTTCATATGCATGTCTCTCTCATACATTCCTCTTTTACCCTTCTGTTGCTCTTGCATATTAACCTTGAGTGGGCAGGGAAAGCAACAAAGTTTTTTTCCACTTATCATAGATAAGTTGGTTTTATACTGCCATTTCAGTGGTGGTATTCAAATTTTTTTACTACCGGTTCTGTTGGCGTGGCTTGGTGGGCGTGGCTTGGTGGACGTGGCTTGGTAGGAGAAGTTTACTGCAAAATCCCATTCCCTCTCCATCCCACTAACCTGCTTTCCAGCTCTCTTCTCCTGTGCAGGGCAACCAAAGAAGACCCAGCCAATCAGCTGGGACTCAATGGGAGGCAGAGAATAGATAGGGGCAGGGCCAGTCAGAGGTGGTATTCCAAACTACTCAAAATTTCCATTATCGGTTCTCTGAACTACTCAAACTTTCTGCTACCGGTTCTCCAGAACTGGTCAGATCCTGCTGAATACCATTTCTGTGCCATTTGATATGAAAGACCAGCAGTTTCCCCCCAGTTAAGTACTATGGAACTAACTCATCTGCTTTGTGTTCCTTATCTGGTTTATCCTGCAAGGCCAACCTCAACCTTGTAGGTCTAAAACTACCTCATTGCTGTCTCCTTTACAGCCTGAGAAACTGTTTCCACCCACTATATAATTGCAGGCTACACAGTCTCTTATCTGACTGTTCCCTTAACAGCAGCTCTTTGTCCAGACTCTCAAGGTCTTTCCTACCTAACATTACAAAAATAAAGACAGGATTGCTCCAGAATTTCTCTTCAATTATATATCTGGAAAAATAAGAGCAGGTAAAATAGCAGGTAAAGCATTCTCTTCTACCACGATAATCTTTTTTTTTTTAAACCAAATGTTTAAAAAAATTTCACAATCCTGCAAGACGTAACATCCACCAAGAGCCATGATGGCGCAGTGGATAGAATGCAGTATTGCACGCTGACTCAGCCCACTGCCAGGAGTTCAAACCTGACCAGCTGAAGGTTGACTCAGCCTTCCATCCTTCCAAGGTCAGTAAAATGAAGACTCAGATTGTTTGGGGGCCACATGCTGACACTGTAAACCCAGGGGTGGGATTCTACCAGTTCGTACTATTCACTAGAACCGGTTGTTAACATTCTAAGCAGTTCGGAGAACCGGTTGTTAGAAGAAATTACTGACCTAATCCTGTAAGGAAGGCAGGAAGGAAACATTCTGGTTTTGCTTACAGAAACTGCCTCTCCATTAACCCTTACTACATTCTTGGTAGGACTAGATTTCCTGTCTCAGGAACGTCTCTGGAGTTATTTTCCCCTCCTTTGCTGGTACTTTGCTTGTGTGGACTGACCATTCAAAGTTACAATGGCACTGAAAAAAGTGACCTATGACCATTTTTCACATTTATGACTGTTGCAGCTTCCCCACAATCATGAGAGGCCAGGTGAGCAGATGCGTGCCTCAATGTGATATTAAGTTGGCCACACCCAGCCAATAGCATGACCACCAAGCCACATTCACTCAGTCACATGACCACCAAGCCACACCCACCAACTAAGCCACATCCACAGAACCGGTTGTTAAAAAATGTGAATCCCACCCTTGTGTAAACCGCTCAGAAAGTGCTGCAAAGCAGGGATTCCCCAAACCCCAGGCCATGTCCCACTCCTGGGCCATGAGCTGCTCAGAGCCGGGCTACTCAAAGCAGTGGATGAGTGCAAATGTGTGCATCCCCCACTGGTGTGAGCAACGGGCGACCGTGTGCACATATGCCGCATTTGCATGAGCAGCAGGCAAGTGTGTGCACACCACTCGTGCAAATAAAGCTGTGTGGACCAGTGTTCTTGCCTGCCACTCATGCAGACCCATCCCCTCTCTTCCCTCCCACCGGTCCACAAAGCCAGAAAGGTCAAGCAATTCTGCTGAAAAGCTTTATGAAGCGGTATACAAATCTAAGTGCTATTGCTCTAAGTGCTGTCATCTCGGCCACCTTTACAATGGATGAGAATAACAGGACAGAACAGGGGTGGCTAACCTTTTTGACTCCTGTGCCAAAAATTGTCCGTGCACTTGCACATGCATGCTTGCATGCCAGCACCCAGAAGGCAATGCGTGCACCCCCCATGTCCCCATGTGCATGCGCACGCAATCCCCCGCCCCCTTACCTGCACTGTGCCTCCAAGCTGATTTTCGACTGGTTTGAGGCCTTTTGGGTTTGAGCCATTTGTGCCGGCACACAAGCCATAGGCAAATTTACCTCACTGAACATGTGTGTGCCTCACAGCTGATTTTCGGCTGGTTTGAGGCCTTTTGGGTTCGAGTCATTTGTGCCGGCATGCAAGCCGCAGGCAAACTTACCTCATTGCACATGCGTGTGCCTCACAGCTGATTTTCGGCTGGTTTGAGGCCTTTTTCGGCATCCCAGGCTTGAGGAAAGCCTCTGCAGCCTGAAAAATAGGCCCGTTTCATCACTTCCTGTATTTCCAGAAATACTGGCCTATTTTTCAGGCTGCAGAGGCTTTCCTCTGGCCTGGGAGGCCCAAAAAGGCCTCAAACCAGCCGAAACCAGTATTCATTTCATTTTAGAGACCGAAAATCAGCTGTGAGGCACGCACATGTGCAGTGAGGTAAGTTTGCCTGCGGCTCGTGTGCCGGCACAAATGGCTCTTTGTGCCACAGGTTCGCCACCATGGGGATAGAATAACAGAGATGGAAGGGACCTTGAAGGTCTTCTGGGCCAACCCTTTGCCCAAACAGGAAATCCTATATCAATATGACACACAGCCATTTACACTACTGCATGTTACACCAATATAACCAGCAAGTCTACACTACTCTTACAATGGTTGGATTTTGGCATAAAATAGGACTGACTCATCAATGTATTATGGAAACAGGCACGATCAGAGGTGGTATTCAGCAGGTTCTGACCAGTTCTGGAGAACTGGTGGCAGAAATTTTGAGTAGTTTGGAGAACCGGCAAATACCACCTCTGACTGGCCCTGCCAACCCCATCTCTTCTCTGCCTCCCAAGGCCCAGCTGATCGGTTGGGTCTCCTTTGGTTGCCCTGCACAGGAGAACGGAGCTGGAAAGCAGGTTAGTGGGGTGGGGAGGGAATGGGGATTTTGCAGTATCCTTCCCCTGCCACGCCCACCAAGACATGCCCACCAAGACAGCCCACCAAGAACTGGTGGTAAAAAAATTTGAATCCCACCCCTGGGCAGGATGGCCTAGTTTATCCAGTGTGCTAAACTAATTGATCATTGGATGTTCTAGGCCATCATGCTTTTTTAAAAAAAATCATGGAGCTATCCCGTTTTCTGTGAGTCATGTTTTGTTCATCCAGATTTAGAATTTAGCACGTTGCTTCCACCGAGCTCCTGGGCCCTCCGACTGGCTTTTCGAATGGATTCCTAACTTTCCAGGACTGCCAGTCCCGAGAAATCTGGCTCATTTCAGACACGATAATTCTGCTCTACCACAATGCAAATGTTCATGGGCACAATAGGGGTAGATGCTTGCTGAGGTTATTATTCAAGACCTGTTCACTTAAGCAAACTTTTCAAGATCGGAATGGTCCGTCATTTCTGCAACTCTCATCCACAAAGCCGAGACAATGCTGTGCCAGGAACAGAAAACGGGGGCCAAAAGCAACAGGATGCACTTTTATGCTTGATTTTATGTAACACCATCCGTGGACTTTTACAGAAACATCATTCAATTCCTAGTTCCTTCTCCCCGATTTATAGTTGGTAATTAAAAAATGGGATGGTTATTAGTCCAGCCTTCTTGATTCCTATCCCATGCTCATTTCTTCCCAATCCAGTAGAAATTCAAATACAGCCAGACAAATGCAACAAGGTGATTTGCATCTACCCCAGCCTCCATTATTTGCTCACTTTATGTGGGGAGCCCTATGTGGGGAGTTTCCTTGGTGCTTGGCTTAAAACAAAAATAATATTGGCACAGCCCTGCCTTATTTTTTCACAAGGAGGCACATTGGTATGCAGCTGGAGTCATCTCTCCCAATGTCTTCGGCGTATTCATTTCATTTTAGAGACCGACAAGCAGGTTCTTCAGCTTTAAATAAGACATTTCCAATACTCCTATCTGTCTGCTGCTGCTACTTTTTCTTTCCCAGAATTGCACTGGGGATGAGTATTTGGCTGTTGCAAAGTTTCCCCTTCCCATAATTTGGTCATCTCCTCAAAGGTTTCCACTACAATTTCCATTGCCCTGAAAAAGCCAGCTGCCATGTTGCCATCAGGCCAGAAAATGCAATGAAATCTCTTTAATTTTGGCTCTGCAACCCAACAAGACAGACACAGACTTCAGAGAGGAATTAGGACTGCAGAAAAAACAATTGCTACCAACCTGCCTTCCATCAAGGACCTGTATACTGCACAAGTCAAAAAGAGGGCTGTGAAAATATCTACAGATCCCTCACATCCTGGACATAAACTGTTTCAACTTCTATCCTCAAAATGATGCTATAGAGCACTGCACACCAGAACAACTAGACACAAGGGCAGATTTTTCCCAAACGCCATCACTCTGCTAAACAAATAATTCCCTCAACACTGTCCAACTATTTATAAAGCCTGCACTACTATTACTGTTAATCTTCTCATCACTCCTTATCACCCATCCCTTCCTACTTGTGACTGTATGACTGTAACTTTGTCGTTCGTATCCTTACGATTTATATGGACTGTTTCCTAGTGTGATTTCATTGCATATTGTACACTATGACTGTTATTAAATGTTGTACCTTATGACTCTTGATGAATGTATCTTTTCTTTTATGTACATGAGGGCATTTGCATCAAGACAAATTCCTTGTGTGTCCAATCACATTTGACCAATAAAAAATTATATTCTATTTCACAATACATAGACAGACTTAACCATATCTTCAATTGGGAAAATGCAACCATCCTAGATCAAGTCAATTCCAAAAACTGCAACGAATTTCTAGAAGCCTGGCTTGCTGACAAATTAGCCATCAATAGACACATAAAAAACAATGGCAACAATTTGTCTTAATGATCTTATAGTGGCAATCAACATAGAATGAGGTATACCTCAAGGTGATACAATATCACCTATCCTTTTCTCAGCCTGCCTTGAAGAATTATTTCGCAAACTAGACTGGGTAAAAGATGGAGTAGAAATCAATGGCACCTATATAAATCACTTAAGATTTGCAGATAGTGTTGTTCTCATGTCACAAGATCCAAAAGAGCTGCAGAGACACATACAAGAGCTGTACAAAGCAGGAAACCATTTGGTTTAAAAATAAGCCTGAAAAGGAGCCAGGTAATATTTGATAAATTCACTAAAGAAAGAAAGATTTTATATCTTGAGAAGAACTAGTCATAGTAGATCACTACATACACCTTGGCCAATAGATCTCAATGGAAGATGATACAATAAAGGAAGTAGAACAGTGTGTTGAATGTGGTTGGCAGACATTTGGCAAGCTAAGCATAATTTTCAAGAAAAATCTCCCCCTATGTTTGAAGAGAAAAGTTTTCAATCAGTGTCTGCTACCTGCTCAAACATATGCCAGAGAAACATGGACACTAGATGTCAGGATTCTGGCAGTTACCCCAGTTAAATCATGAGTCTCGAGTCAAACTTCCAAAACTACAAAGGATTTATTGGGAGTTAACATGTCGGCATGATCTGGATGTAGCCGACTCTGAGACACATAATTCACTGTCACCCTTGATCCTGTTTTCCCCCCACTCCTCTGGTTGTATCATAATTCATATTCCCCAAAGAAACACGTCCATAGCCAAGAGTCATCAATCATGTTCTCCAATTAGATTTTTGCGTGGCAGAAACTTCAGTTGCCTAGTTACAATCTCTGGAAAAATATGAATGGATTGCATTTTTGATTCCAAAATGCTACACTACTCTTTCACACTCCTTCCCCCCTTTCTGTTGGCAACTATAAAATGGGCATAGAAATATTTTATGAGTTGACATTAACCTCACAATCAATCCAAAGACTACGAGTGTCACAAAGAGCCATGGAAAGATACATGCTTGGCATTACAACACAAGATAGAAAGACCTGTACATTGGATTAGAGAAGAAACAAAAGTATAAGATATCATCAAGGGAGTAAAAGAACTGAAATGGAAACAGGCTGGTCACATAGCAAGAAGAACTGAGGGCAGGTTGACTATAGAATGGATCCCATGTGATTAAAAAAGCTTCCATGAAAGAGACCCAAAACAAGATGGATCGACCACATCAGCAAGTATTGAGGGTGCAGTTGGCAAAAGAAAGCTCAGGATTGTATAGGTTGGAAACATGCAGCAGATAGACAATGGCTAAAATGATGATGATGATGATGATGATGATGATGATGATGATGATGATACACATAGACATTAACAACATCTACAGACAATGCAAAAGAGACAATCAACCAGCTAAAAGGAGAACAAAAGATCCAAGCACCTCTCCACCAGCAATCACCACCCAGATCAGGATAGCTTTATTCCAAGACTAACATCAGATCAACAGTCAAGTAAACAATATCCCAGTCAAAAGAAGCCAACAGTCATCAGCCCAACCAAAGAACCTCTAAGACCAACCCCACTAGCACCGGCAGGGCAAACCACTGGAATATAAACTGAGAGCAAACTACACTCCTTAACTAGCATTGATGCTGTTACCTAGTTGGGTAGTGAAACATCTGCAAGGGAATAGCAAGCTCAGAGAGCACCTCAAGGACCCCTCATGTTTGCCCTTCCATAGCCAGCATCTCTGCAACAGCAACAAAAGTTGTGTTCATCTCACGGTCCATACACTGCCGGCTTTTGGCTGTTGAGGTGCATGAAAGACCCTTAAAACAAGGGTCTTCAAACTTGGCAGCTTTAAGACTTGTGGACTTCAACTCCCAGAATTCCTAAGCTAACATGATTGGAAGAGGAATTCTGGGAGTTGAAGTCCACAATTCTTAAAACTGTCAAGTTTGAAGACTCCTGATCTATCATCTGACTGTCTGTCTGTCTGTCTGTCTGTCTGTCTGTCTATCATTTCCCCATCCATCCATCCATCCATCTCCATCCATCCATCCATCCATCCATCATCCATCACAACGGTCTTCCAACTTGGCCAGTTTAAGACTTGTGGACTTCAACTCCCAGAATTCCTAAGCTAACATGTTTGGAGGAGAAATTCTGGGAATTGAAGTCCACAAGTCTTAAAGCTGTCAAGTTTGAAGACCCCTGCTTTAAAAGTTCTTATTTAAAAAGTTCCACTCTTTTTCTGAAGAGGGCAAGAGAGAAGGGTGGCAGGCTGGCTGGGATGGTTGTTGAGGTGGAGTGAGAAACCGAGCAAGTGGCTACATATTAAATTAACCCAAACAAGCTGCAACAGCAGAAATTGTAGCATTTGCTTTTGAAAAACTCCCTGTTCTCCTTGGAGGGGAGCAGAACAGTTCGCCCTATGTTTGCATAACTAGAACTACTCCAGTCTCCATCCATCTGTGTGTACAAGGGAACGGGTGTGAGCAGCTGTTTCTGCCCATCTTCCCTCAATAGACTTACAGTGCAAGCATATAGAAGCTTTTTTGTTGAGCCATGGAATAGATGGGGCCTTTAAAAAAAAACAACTCTATAATGGGGATCATCCAGCTTTTTTATTAAAAAAACTATTCATAGCAACTGCGCATGTACACACAAATCTCTGTATTTGAAACTGAGCCTCATGGAGATTTCCTCTGAACAAATGGATTGATTGTGTCTTCTTTAGATTATATGCTGTTGGACATGAAAGAAATTCAAGAGGTAACTGTGATGAGATTATCACAGGCCAGCTATCTTCACATGGAACACCAGTTTATGTTCCAATGCAAGAGTCTCCAACCTTGGCCACTTTAAGCCTGGTGGATTTTGATTCCCAGAATTCCCCATTCAACTATGCCTATTGGTTGTTATTCCCCACCCCACCCCTACTCCCTAGAGTGGAGAGATTGCAGAGGAAGGGATCACAAGAGAGTAAGCAGGCATAGAGAGTTGAAGTCTTAGCGAAGCTGGCTGGGGAATTCTGGGAGTTGAAGTCCACCCAGCTTAAAGTTGCCAAGGTTGGAGACCTCTGTTCTAATGGGACCACAGTGCTTGGGGTTCAATACACTGTGGGAACCTTGCCATGATCCAAGAAGGAATAGGTGGAAGATCATTAAATAGAGATCCAACTTAGAACTAAGGAGAAGTTTTCTGACAGTGAGAACGATTAATCAGTGGAATGGCTCACCTCCAAAGTTGAGGATGCTCCATCACTGAAGGTTTTCAAGAAGAATTGGATGCCATTTGTCTGAAATGGTATAGGCCTTCTGCATGAGCAGGGAATTTGGACCTCCAAGGTCCCTTCCAACCCTATTACTCTAAGCTCTATAGTCTTAGCTTAATGTGTGAAATAGGTAATCACATTAAATATAATGTTTGCTAGTCTTGTTTTTATTTCAGTTTCCTGAATTTGGACTCTAAGGCTCTGATTGATTTCCTTGGAGTATCTCTCCTATTGTTTAGAGTTTATCTCTGATTTATGCCTGCCTTCTGATTGAGTATTCAGTTAACAATGAGGTTGTTAGCTCCCTTCACTTACTATAGATGCAACAGGACATTTTTCTCCCTTGACCCAATGATTGGCACCAGGAGTATTGGTAAATATAATTTTCCCAATGGCCTTGACTGGGAAAAGTGATATTTCCTCTAGTAGCAGAAAAGTGATTAGCTTCAGATTCTGGACAGACAGAAAGGAAAACACGCACACATCAGTAATGTAAAATGAAAGGAAAAAGAGCAGCTGAGCCAAGGAGAGAAATTCCAGGAGAATGTTCATTTCAGAGCAAGTGGTCCTTTGGCAAATTTTAAGAATGACATTTAGAGAAACATGATATTACAGCTGAAATCCCATTGGCTCTTATAAGCAGGCCACAACTAGCCTGATGCCTGAACATCACAAAAGTCTACTTTCTACTTGTATATTTCCATGGAAACGCATCTAAAAACAGAATAAGATAGTTGGAAAGGACCTCAGAAGAATTCTAGTCCAACCCATTGCTCAGGCAGGAAACCCTGTACCATTTCAGACAAATTGTTGTCCAATCTCTTCTTTAAAATCTCCAATGGTAGAACACCCACAACATCTGGAGGCATGAAATGGCCGGATAAATATTTCTAGTAATACTAAATTTTATAATTTAAATGCTGTATAAATTATATGCTGACTGAACAATTTGTACAAATTGCTACTCTTTGGTTTAAGACTGGGTGAAGGATGGCCAGGGAAGGGTGTGACTTTATCTAAAACTTGATAAATGTGATGTCTTTCAAGGCTCATGCAAGAGCTAAAGTTGCCATAAAAATCAAGGAGTGGGAAAAGTGTCTGCAAGATGAGAGATGCAGGGAGGTGTGAAATTTCTACAACAAAGGGGTCTTAGAAAGAGCACCCAGGGGCAAGGCACTTTGGGATCCACCCAAACCACAGCCCGGACTGGGGAAGCAGACAGAAGCTTCTTTGTGAAGCAGAAAACCTTCATGTTTGTCTCCCTGTTAAGCTATGAAAAAGTTATGTTGAGTTTTAATTCTAGGTGTGGCCATTTCAAGCCATTTCGTTCATCTGTGGTCTTGTTTAAATGCAGATGTGACTCATTCCGCTCTTTATTCACTGGAAAATAATTTATTCTTTTTAAAAAAAAAAAAACTGAAATGAGAAGGTTGTTCCATCTACTTTCAGCCTTGTACAAAATGGTTCTTCTAAACATCTCTATGAGTGATTTGACATAACAACGGCCATCTTGTTTTTGGAAATGGTGAAGTTCTCCAAGAGATTGCTCCAACCTGGATACTCCCAGATAGATAAACTTCATCTCCCATAATTCTCAGCCATTTTGGGAAGCGTTAAAGATTCTGGAGTTAAATTCTCCACAAACTCCACACATTCAGAGGTGTCCTAGCTAAGAAAGGCTAATCAGGAGAAAAGGTTTTGGCCTAGTTCAAGGCAATAGAGATAACAAGTGTACCAAGTTACAAATAAACATAGTTTAAAGAATCAGAATTTTTAGAGCTCAGTGCTTTAGTTAACTGAATTAGCTTGGAATTTTTGTGTTTCTAAGAGTGTACTTATTTCATGTTATAGAAAAGTTTGTGATATTGTAATTAATAATTCAAATATCAGAGTTATAAAGTTCAGTGATTTATGGTTCTCTGTATAGTTCCTTTGTAGCAAGGGCATGAAGTCAACTATTTTAATGATTAAACTTACATCGCCTTGAAGCTTTTGTGTTTGTGTTGTTTGAATAAGAACATACCTCATTCAGTGTTAATTATGGAAAGATTGGTGATATTGTACTGAAATGATATTCACATTGATTGGTATATCTGTGTTTTTATTGTGTGCTTTCTATAATGACAGGGTTGCTGCTGTTTTTAAATTATTATTGCCTTTAACATTGTTATTTTTTCTTGTAATCATGTTCCTAACTGCTTAGAAGCTGAAATAAAATGGAACAAAATGAATGGAAGTAGGGTGATTTAATTATTTTTTTTAAAGAAGGTCTAATGAACATTTGCAAAAGACTTTAGAATGTGCAATTAACACAATTCAAATGTGAAGGCAGTAGATTCACAGCTAGGAAAAATTCTCAGGGCTTAGTTTATTTTTTAAAAATGTCTCTCTTTTGCATATTTCCCTTTAAGAAACAGAATGCAAGAGAAAACTCCTTGGGCAGATTTGGCTTCCTCCAGTTAATTTATTAAGTCAGCCTGGCGAGACTGGTGGCATTTTTCAGGGCAATGCTTCATTCTGTGCATTGTCTTTTTTATCTCCTTTCCTCCCTTTTTTTCTTCTGCAATTAAATAGTTGACAGACCGGTAAGGAAGGACTTCCCTAAAATAATTGAGGCACCTGATGTTCTCTTCCTCCATGACCCAGAACAAATAGCTGTAAAGTTTCTCAGTTTTAATGTTTGTCTTTCTTTGTGCTCTAACAGCTTGACTGATTCCAAAGAACACCCAGTGGAGAATAACAGCAAAACATGAGGGGGGGGGGTTCAGTGTTCTCTTCCCCCCACCCACGTACACCCTTCCAAAAAAAGAACAAGCTTAATCCAGAGTAATTATTTATTTGCTGGGTCCATGGATAGAAAGTGGCAGGACTTGCTGGAATACACTGAGTTCAGCAGACCTGCACAAATTTTGATTTGCTATGTGGGACATAGTGCATCAGCATCTGTAGGCAGCTTTTGGAGAACACCATTAAACCTGTTTCTTGAAAAACTCCTGTTCTTTTGGGTTTGTACAATACACCAAACTGTAAATTAACCTACTGAGCTGGAGCTTTTCTACAAAGCTCTAGGCAACAAGGTGAAGAAACCAAGTTTAAATCTGGCTAGACAGGCTGCGTCACTACGAATGAACAACTTTTCTGATTTTGCTCTATTGTGCTGCCAAATATAAAGCAAGTAGTTTTCATGCATTGATCTTATCACAATATATAGCCAAAATGGGCCATCTCACCATGGGACAATTCAACAAAGAGAAACATTAATTTCCACAGAACCGTGGCCTATAATAATAAAATAAAGAAAATCAACCCAGAAATACAAGAGTTACAATAATTTCAATGGAAACGTGATCATCAATAGAAAGGTAACTGAATGAAATGATTAATACAGTGTAGAATTATCCAGTGGGAAGCTGTCCTGCAGCGAGTTGGCTGGGGCAAGCTGGTCGCAATGAGTTAGCCATGGTGAGTTGTCCTAGACCTCCGATCTCATGGCCTTCCGTCGGTTGCTCAAAACGCATTTATTTCGGCAGGCCGGACTGGCCTAGGGGTTTTTTAAATTTTAATCGGGTTTTAATCTTTTTAATACTTGCTTATATTTTATTAGAGCCATATTGTATTTCAGTTTTTAAATTTTAATATTTTATGTTGTCTCATATTTTGTACCTTGTATATGTGTTTTTATTGGCTGTTCACCGCCCCGAGTCCCTTCGGGGAGAGGGGGCGGTATATAAATCAAATAAATAAATAAAAATAAATAAATAAATAGACCTAGACCCACATATAGCAGGAGAGCAGTAAATTGAGTTTGACATTCCAGCTATGGACCTATGTTGATTAGTGATCGATTGTGTGCCATCAATTAGATGTTGAATCTTAGCAGACATATAGATAGATCTTCTCCAGGATGTTGTCCCTGACCTGGACCTTCCAGGCTTCTAATGGGGCACCAATCCATCTTGTGACTAGCTGGCCTCTTCCTCGTTTTCGTTCCACCTTTCTCAGCACTATAGAATAGAACCTAGAGAGGTAGATCTTTCTACAATGCATCCTGCTTTGACTAATTTGATCTCGGTCATTTGTGCTGGATTAAATTGAGAATTAGTTTATTCTGTAATCCATTTGTTCATTTTCCCACTATGGTGGCACAGTGGTTAGAATGCAGTACTGCAGGCTACTTCTGCTGACTTCCATCTGCTTGCAATTGGGCAGTTTGAATCTCACCAGGTTCAAGGTTAACTCAGCCTTCCATCCTTCCGAGGTCAGTAAAATGACGACCCCGTTTGTTTTGTGGGCAAGATGCTGACTCTGTAAACTGCTTAGAGAGGGCTGTAAAAGCACTATAAAGTCTAAGTGTTACTGCTATTGCTATCAAGAAACCAATAGTGGTGGATATAGCAGGCTAGATAGACAGAAAAAAAAATCTTAGTGGTAAAATGTTTGGAGAATTTCATTTGTCCTTGGAAAGATTTCATGAAATTGCTCCTATCTTCTCCCTCTTTCATTCCTCATCTGACCAGAACTGAATTGGAGAATTTTGAAAGACGATTTCTGCATCTTTTTGTTGGCCTTCTTAGGAATCCAATGACTTGGTATATTAAGTACACTTTATTGTCTGGCTCAACTTGACCCACGTTCTATTCTCCACTTATGCTCTTAAGCCAATTCTACTTTAATATCAACTTATGCCTCATTAGATATCTGGATATGAAGCCAGCTGAGCTCCTGCATTTCAGAGTATTCAGTTTTTATAGTGAAATTTCAATTTACTGAAGAATTGCTGCAAGTATAGTTTGTGCCATGCCTAAGCCAATTTCCTTGTTCAGATGCATCAGAAAACTGTGCTTTAATAAACCTTAGCAGCAATAAGCAGCTGCTAATTAGGAGGTGAGAATGTCCAGTTTCCAGCTGTGACTAAACACCAATTTTGAACAACTCCAGCTGGTCTGAACAATGGTAAGGGATGTGGAAATTCTAGCTCATCAACATCTGGAAGTCTGGACATTGTCACCTCTTCATTTAAAGTCCGTATTGACTGTAATAGGCAGCACATCCAAAATATTGAAATGCAGAGTATTTTCCTTCCTTGCCAGCTAGAGAAGGTGAAATCCTAAATAAGTCATTGTATAAAATATTGCTGTCTGTCTATGTGCTTGATATGGACTGCAAAATTGTCCTTGGTTATTGTTATGTTCATCAGTACCAAAAATACTAATTCATTACCCTCTGTATTTCAGGAAAAGCATGACCACTTTACTACTAGCATTTGTGTGTTTGCATGTCATCGCTGCAGCCACCTCTGTGGAAGTTTTAGGTATGTCACACCTGGGGCTCACCTTTACTATGAATTGTAAACAAAACAGAAGCAATTCAGTGCCTTTTCTGGGAAGTAATTGACAATGCTCTTGCAGTTTGTAAAAGTACTAGCATGCTGCTGCTTCTTCTACATCAGGGGTGTCAACCTTGATTTGATTGAGGGCTGTGTTTGGTTGTGTTTGACCTCAGGGGTCAAGGGGGCATGGCTGGGGTGAGCATAGCCAGAATGGGTGTGGCCAGCTCAACATCACTCATAAAGGCTCAATTTTTGGCCGCAACAGCCTCCTGCAGCTCTCTGCCAGTGAAAATGGAGCCTCCCTGGGTTCCATTTTTGCTGGCAGAGGGCTGCAGGAGGCTGTCATGGCTGAAAATGTAGCCCTGCCAAGCTCTGTTTTTGCTGACAGTGGCACCCTGGGCCAGTCCTTCAGTGTTTCCAGGGTGGCTGCGCAGGCCAGATCTAAACACCCCACGGGCCACAGGCCTTGAGTTTGACACCCCTGTTCTACACTTCTAATTTATCAGAGTTTTCATCTTCTGAGCAAGAAGGAATGTCATATCACCATCTACCTGACGGTAGCTTGCAATCTCCATCATCCTATACTATTAAGCATATTGGTTGAGTTTATGGAAGTTGTGGCTCTTATTGTATATCCAGAAGACTTCATGTCCTCTGCCCTTGTCTTAAGGAACTCTCCACATTTTAGAGATGCACACACTTACAGCTAAAATGACCACAGTAGAAACTGAAGAAGAAGGATAAAATATACCGTAGTAGAGAAACAACAAGCGAAATAATAATAAGTGGGCTCAGTCCCCAAATGCTCTACAAAAGAGCTCTGTTTTAAGTTTTTTGCAGAAGGCCGTTAGAGAGAGAGAGCGCCAAACTAATGTCAACTGGGAGGCCATTCCAAAGGGGCGGTACTGCCACAAAGAAGCGACTTCCCAGAATTGAGGAACCACAATCCTTTTCACCTCCTGGAAGTGAGGAACCACAAAGCTGCTTCTTCTGAAATAGTTGTGCAGCTTCAGCTGATTCTAACGGGAGAAAGCAGCCTTGGAAGCAACCAAGTGCCAAGCCATAGAGGGTTATATTGATTGAAACCAGTACTTTAAATTGAACTTAGAAGCTTATTGGCAACTCGTGTAAGGTTGTTGCACATGCATAATGTTCTCTCAATGACACAAATTAGTGAGTACACACAGGCTGCTGCAATCTGGACCCTCTGCAGCTTCCAAGTAGGTTTTTAAACAGTCCCATGTACAGCATACAAGAGAAGGCTAGTAAGCTAATGGGAAGGGCATGAGCCATTTTAGTGATGATTTTTGTACCCAAGTAGGGCCATTGTTAGTGTACCACCAAAGCCAAGCAAAGCCTCCATGGCCATAGACTTCATCTTCTCTTTGAGAAGAAGTCCAAGAGGACCCTTAAGTTGAAGCTCTGCTTCCTCATGGGTAGGAGCTTCCCACTAAAAAAACAACAATGGAGCAATCAAAGAGCTTTGGTGGACAATAATAATTCCGTATTGCTTAGATTTATTTATTTGTTTGATTTATTTGATTTGTCAATCACTTACAAGATAATAGGTATAAGTATAAACAAAGTTATGAATACATGGATACATATAAGAAAATAAAAGAAACAATAGGACTGGGACGGTAGGCACTTTAGTGCGCTTATGCATACCCCTACAGACCTCTTAGGAAAGGGGTGAGGCAGTAGACAGTCTGAGTCTAAGTAGGAACAGTTTCAGTCTAACAACTGAGCCTGTTCCTACAGTTCAGACTTCTGTTTTTCCTGCTGCAATACGATAGACTTTTGATGACCTTTCTAGCACTATGAAATCACATAGACTGCTACAGTGCATTTAAACTTTTTTCTCCCTCTATATGTAGTAAATCTTTCCCTTATTGTTATTATTTTTAAGAGGAGGCAAACACAACTACTGGTTGCATGGGCCGGCCTCAATGTAAACTCTGGAACCACTTATTAAGGCCAACGTACAGTACTGAAATCTGAGCAACTGGTATCAATCATTGAACTTAAACCAAATTCCTTATCTCTAAATACAAGTAACAATGGAGGAAGATAAGACAGGCCAAACACTATGAATTATAGAGATTAATGTTAAACATTTTGTAGTTTAGATTTAATAGGAAAGATACCCTTTCTTGCTACTTGAAAGTATGGTTCCTGTTTGAATGATGCATCTACCTCCCATTAGTAGACTCTTGGTGTAAGAATTTGGTATCGGTTGGGTTATTGATTTAGTAATTTGTTCTTTTGACCAAATCATCTTTGAGACCATTTGCAGACTTAGACATACATCAGTCTAATGGTTTCTCAGCAAGCCACTTTGTATCTTCTCTTTAAATCTGGATGCTAACAGCAGAGAGAGGGAATAGAGATCCTTTAACCAGTTGGCAATCATGTCTCCCAAAAAGTACCAAAAATATAGCTTTGTAGGCAACTATAATACTAGCCATCTGATACAAACTGATCTCCTTTTTGAAAACTTATGTTAATGTTTAACAAATTGATGAGACCTGCGTATTTCTGCTGAGTAGCCCCACAGAAAGATGGGCAGCAAATAAATTCAAAATGGACATTTCACTTTTTTTCTGCATCAAAGTGATCAAAAAAACCATACCAACTTTTAGAGTTGTGTCTAAAGGCTGGCCATGTTTGCCAATAAAAGGACACAGGCAGTTCTTCCATGGGGTCTGGTTTGGAAAGGATTCTGCCTGTTCAACAACAAGGATGTTTCTGTGGTACTGATATTTCACTCTTCTTTTCTCCTTTTCTTTTGGGGATTAGTAGACCACAGCGGCACACTCAGTGTGAGTATACCTTTACGTTCTCCTCTGCGGGTTCCCCTGGGAAGAACGTTGACCATTCCCTGCTACTTTATCGACACTTTGGGGCCAGTCACCACAGCTCCCAACACCCCACCAGTGTCCCCAAGAATCAAATGGAGCAAACTATCAGAAGGCAAAGAAGTTGTCCTTCTAGTGGCCATGGATGGGCAGGTACGGGTCAGCACTGCCTACCAGGAGTCTATCTCTCTACCCAATTATCCTTCCATACCAACTGATGCTACTTTGGAAATCAAAACACTCCGGTCCAATGACACTGGGATCTACCGCTGTGAAGTCATTCATGGTATCGAGGATAGCCAGGACATGGTGGAGGTGAAAGTTAAAGGTGAGAAAGCAAATCTTCTTTATTGCTTTGGAATCAAGTTTTGATTGGGAGAATGCTACAAATTTCTCTGCCATTTTTATGAGTGGTCCTTGGTGTTTGGTTATTTCCATGAGTGCTAGCACTGATGACATTATCTAATTTGGGTATTGAAACATCTGCAAGAAAACCACCAAGCTCAGGGAGCACCAAGGACCTCTCATTTCAACCCTGAGCTACAAATATTCTTCTTTATTGGCACCTCCATTTTTTATTTTTATTGGTCTTCGTTTCTTTTGACAAAAGAGTATATGTTTAATTATGAGCCAGAAGGCTAAATTGAATGTCAGAAAGTATGAACTAGTGTCATTTAGATTGCTCTGAATGAACAACTAAAATTGGTGGAAGTTATATGGCAGTTACAGTATGTGTTATAATAAAAGAACTAGAGATGAGCTTTAGAAAAAAAATGTATAATATTCTCTGATCCAGCATAATAAAATATTCTGCTAAGTAGCCTGAATGGATAGGTGGGAATAAGATGAGGTAGTACAGAGAACAATGAGTCATTCAGAGATCTAAGAATGATCAAGAAGAGTGACTGGGGGATATCTGCATTGAGCGTGTTTACATTGAAATCATATTCATTTGAATATGTGACAAAGAAGCAAATATAAATCTAAAAGCATTACTAATATATTGTTGATACGATGAAGGTTAAAAGGTTATAGCTTTTGTTTGGCAAGATTCTGTCTATTGGGTATAAGGATCAAATTCAATTAGATTCACTATGTCATCTCTTGGCTTGGGCCTGACATCAATCTTGCCAAATTAAAATATAATCCAAGATGCTAGATATAACCTGAAAGATTCTAGAGTGTAGTTACCCTGAAGTTCTTTCCCCTCCTGCTTCCATCTTGGGATTGCCTCAGTGGCGCAGTGATTAGAGTACATTAAACTCTTATTTCATTAAAGTGAGCTAGGGAGAAAGCTCTTCTATACTTGGGAATGGTTAGAGTGCAAAAATAGGAAGCCATCCTCAGTCCGTAATTATTAAATTGGCTGAAGATCAGAGGGGAGCAAGGTTTGTTAGCTCTGGCTCGTAGATATTGTAAGTCAATGTCCACAAGCCGTTGGACTACCCTAAATTGGGCGTCCTTAAGGCCATAATCTCCCAGGGCATCCCCCATGAAACCTAGCCGGTGTAATTTCTTCATCAGCTGCCTCTTCCAACGAGAAATATGAGTCAGCAAACGCCAGGGAGAGGTAGCTACCAGGAACTGCCAGAAAGAGCACCAGAAACCACCTAAAGTGGTATATAAGTCTAAGTGCTATTGCACGTTCCCTTGATCTGGGTCTCTATCTGGGAACTGTCTGTTTTGGCAAAATCCACCCTATCTGTTGCTGCAAGCACACAGTCTATCACAATGATATCGATGAGTCCAAAAGGGATTAGCACAACTACATCATAAGCACAGACAAAGGATAATGTGACTATTTTCAGTATAAATGACATGTACTTTCATTGGGTTTCACTTCCTTTGGCTTGTGAGGTCACCATGCCCTTTGGATGATATGATTTCCTTGAGTGAAGCCAGAAAAATTCATGCTTTTTTGTGGGGTGTTAAGTGTCAAACTTGATGTGCGAAATGAAGGTCTCATTTTTTTTCCCATAGGATGATGGGAAGGCTAAGAAGTCAGTCATTTGACCATTTTTGCCTGAACATGCAAAAATGCAGATTTTGTCCTTGACCTCTGTGAATGGTTCAATGAATGGTCCAATTACAAGTACACATCATACAAAGTTTGGCAAGTTTTGGGGGAACTAGCATCTTGTAAACACTCAACCATTTTTTAAAGCTAGGCATCAAAATATTGCACCAATCCAGAAGTTGGATTAGTTCATTAGCCAAGTGAAACCTGTTGTGTGAACTGAACCAATGTCTTTTCCAGGAATCGTGTTCCATTACAGAGCCATTTCTACCCGCTACACATTAAATTTTGAGAAGGCAAAACAGGCATGCATCCAGAACAGTGCAATCATTGCAACTCCTGAGCAGCTCCAGGCTGCCTATGATGATGGCTTTGACCAATGTGATGCTGGTTGGTTGTCTGATCAAACAGTCAGGTAAGCAATTGCCTGGGGGGTTGTATACCATTTCCTCCAACATATCTATCAGGAGTGAAGAATTGGGACCACACACTAAGTTCCAGTTAAAATGATGTTTTGCTCATGTCTGTACACAAGAATCTAGTCAACACTCATCACTAAATTGGCACAAGATAGAGTCAGTGGAACTCAAAAGGCATTGGATTTAAACCATTTGTGGGAATGAGAACGTAATGACTCTAGAGGATGCGGTGGCTCAATGGCTAAGATGCTGAGCTTATCAATCTTATCAAAAGGTCAGCAGTTTGGTGGTTCGAATCTCTAGCACCGCGTAACCAAGTGAGCTTCCATTACTTGTCCCAGCTTCTGCCAACCTAGCAGTTCAAAAGCATGTAAAAATGCAAGTAGAAAAATAGGGACCACGTTGGTGGGAAGGTAACACGTTCCGTGCGCCTTCAGCATTTAATCATGCCGGCCACATGACCACGGAGATGTCTTTGGGCAGTTCTGGCTCTTCGGCTTTGTAACAGAGATGAGCACTGCCCCCTAGAGCCAGAAAAGACTAGCACGTACGTGTGAGGGAAACCTTTACCTTTAATGACTCTAGACTGATTCCATTCTTGACTCCCCCACCTGGCTCTTCCTGCTCATCTCCTACATCATCTGGGTAAACTAGAATACATTTCCGTGTTCCCCAACCAGGGTGGTCAGTATGGGGAAGCCTGGCTCTATGCAAACACAGGGTAGAGAATAATCATGGTGAAATATTAAGTGGTGCTGTCGGTCAGCAATTAGAGAAAGGCTGGGAAATTATGTGTCTTGGCTATCTCTCTCCTGTCCATTTGATGAGAACTGAAGGCTTTATAGCAGGTGAGGAGTCAGGTTTCTCTCTCCACACAATTCTGCTGGCCTGGATAATATTAGCCAGAAAAAAAAAATTTTTTAAAGCATGGTGCACTGCCTATAGATCTTCAGGTGTCACTGAACTATTTCTCCCACCATCCCTCACAGATTGGCTTGCTTGCTGGGAGTTGTAGTTAAGTGACTTCCAGAAGGTTAAGCTTTGTATAACTGTGCTGCAAGTCAGAGATGGGCAACTTGAGGCCTCATCCCTGAGTTTTAAAGCTCCAGAATCCAGTCATCGTGGTTTCCTTACAGTTAAATGTAGGAAACCCATTGAGCTACAGTAAAAGCCCTACAAGAGTCTTAACTAAGTTGGGGAAAAAAAACCAAAACAAATGAACAGAACAGAATAAACTGAGTTGGAAGGGATCTTGAAGGTCTTCTAGTCCAACCCCCTGCTCAGGCAGGAAACCCTATACAATTTCAGACAAATGGTTGTCCAATCTCTTCTTAAAAACTTCCAGTATTGGAGCATTCACAGCTTCTGAGGCAAGTTGTTCCACTGATTAATTATTCTGTCAGGAAATGTCTCCTTAGTTCTAAGTTGCTTATCTCCTTGATTGGTTTCCATCTGTTGCTTCTTGTCCTGCCCTCAGGTGTTCTGGGGAATAGCTTGACTCCCTCTTCTTTGTGGCAGCCCCTGAGATATTGGAACACTGCTAACATGCCACCCTGGTCCTTCTTTTCATTAAACTAGACATACCCAACCATTTTAGCCTCCAGTCCCCTAACCATCTTTGTTGCTCTTCTCTGCACTTTTTCTAGTGTCTCAACATCTTTTTTATATCATGGCACCTGAAACTAAAAATCTCTCTCTCTCAAATATTTTTTTTTTAAATCTGATCCTACCCACATGACTCAATCATTGGGGTCCTAGGCACTTTGACATGCTACATACAGTTCCTGGCAGTGAAAATGTCACCCATTCATAAGCTTGTCCCTCTGAGTCATAATCCCAATTCTTTCTGTTTCTCTGTAGAGCCAGAGAAAACAATCACAGCTTGTAATTCCGTGTTTTTTTTAAAGAAAGAAACATTACTATCAGAGCTTGGAACAAGAGTTTCCCTGAGGGAGAAATCTCTTACTTTTATGAGCAAAAAATTATGGGATGGAAAACTTAAAAGAAAGAAAATGAAGCTTGAAAACAGTGAGAAGCCAGAGAACTGAATGATGGA
Organism: Bungarus multicinctus; assembly: GCA_023653725.1. Lineage (NCBI taxonomy): Eukaryota > Metazoa > Chordata > Lepidosauria > Squamata > Elapidae > Bungarus > Bungarus multicinctus. The sequence continues at coordinate 11,312,858 of CM042843.1, forward strand.
ACTCATTTGTCCACAAAGTGGAGGTTCTCCATGTTAGTTTTCCAATTAACATAAAAGCTATCGTTCCAAATGCTCCTTTAGTCTCCATTATCTTTTTGATTTTTCTAGAAATTATTTCTATCCCAGAATATACTATTTCCTTTCTCTGTCCTCTCCCTGTGAAAATAAATTTTCCTCTCCCTAACTCTTTTATTAAACTAGGTACCCAATGCATCATCCTCGAGAAGGTTGTTATGGTGACAAGGATGAATTTCCTGGAGTGAGAACATATGGTGTTCGAGATACAGATGAGACATATGATGTCTATTGTTATGCACAGGAAATGGAAGGTAATGGTTTCTTTTTATACTCAACACACTTGTATTCTATTCTTCAGCTAGAAGGCCTTAATGATAGCTTGTGCAGGGTTTAAAACATTGCTCAATGATTTAAGCAGCAAAATAAACACATTGATTTGATGTGCTTTTAGGTGCTTTTTAGGGTTGTGAGCTCTCAACCCAACATATACAAAGATTATTAAATGGGAGTTCTTGTCCTCTAAAATATTGGGGATATCCACAACACTCAGGAAGGGTACTGTGGATATTTTAATCAGCACAATTAAAGGCAACATCAAAAAAAGAAAATGTTCAAGGTCAATCAATGTGAGGACCACGTGAAGCAGTTGCAGAGCAGCTCTTAAGATCAACCATTTTGATCCACCATCAAAGCAAAGATTCATCTTGTTCTTCTTTGTTTATTCCCCTTATCCACCTACAGATACCCATTCAAGAGTTCCATAGAATCAAGAGTTCCACAGAATCTCTTGAATTTGAAACTAGAGTCACATCTTAGCTAGATAATAATGATATCAAAACATGATTTCTGGATGACTTATCCAAAGAGCAATATGGTTTGCTTCCAGACGTTGTGGGTGCTCCAACACTGGAGGTTTTCAAGAAGAGATTGGACAATGATTTGTCTGAAATGGTATAGGGTTTTCTACCTGAGCAGGGGGTTGGACTAGAAGACCTCCATGATCCCTTCCAACTCTATTATTCTGATCTGGGTCTTTTGGTGGGGGAGGGGGGAGGGAATTTTTTGAAGGAACTGACCTCCCTTTTCTGAATTCTGAAATTATTTTGGAAAATGAGCTGCCCCTAACATTAAAGGAAATGCTCTTTAATAAGTGTTTGAGATCTGTTGGTATCAATTAGATATTACAAGTAAATTTGTACTGTAATAACCGCATCGTCAATAGCAACCGTATTCAGAACATTTTCTAGATTTATCAAAACTCTTATTTTCTTACTTTTTAAAATCCTGTACTCAATCTCAAAATAGCAGATTTGGTACCCTAGCTTCTAATTTAATCCTCTCAGCAACCCATGGAGATAAATTATGCTGAGAGAAAAATTGGCCAAAATTGTAGGGGGTGGCTGGTGGGCTTTATAGTTTAATATTCTGGATTCATCTTTAGGACTGAATGAAAAGGTTGAGATTGCAGGTAGCAAACTTGGAGAAGAGGGAGCAATTTGTAGACTATTCCCAGGGAGACATAATTCTCTTCTACGATGTAGCATCTGAGCAGTTAATGAAAATGTATTATAAGTGAAAGAAGGAACAAGCTGAGGATGGAAAATCTTAAGAGAAAATGATAGAGGACACCTGTTATTCTTTTCAAATGGATCCAACAGGGAATAACGTCAATCGTTATTCACAATTTTTCATTGTGGCCATGATTGATAAAATGGGTGAGGTTGTCTTAATAGGGGCTGAAATTTTTCCATGCTCCAGTTCTCAAGAAATCAAGAGTTCCAATTTCTATTAGGTTCCTTCTCAGAAATTTCTAAACTGTTTTCACCGCCAAAATGTTTTCCTCTGGACACTTCAGTCCCTGGACATAAGCAAAGATGATGGATGGAAAAGTCTAATGAAACTTCTTGTAGATGGAAGGGTAGATTGAGAAGTTTAATCAGTAGCAATAATTGTTTTTTAATTTTATTATTTATTTAATTGTTTTTTAATTTTATTATTTAAAAGCATGTATTAGATACAGATATAATTAGATCAAATACATCAAGCATGTATTAGATACAGATATAATTAGAACATGATTATGATTACATGAAATGGGTACGAAAAAAGGGGATATTAGGACAGGGACAGTAGGCACGTTGGTGCACTTATGCATGCCCCTTACAGACCTCTTAGGAATGGGATGAGTTTGACAGTAAACAGTCTAAGATTAAAGTTTTGGGGGTTTGGGGAAGAAACCACAGAGTCAGATAGTGCATTCCAGGCATTGACCACTCTGTTGATGAAGTCATATTTTCTGCAATCAAGTCTGGAGTGGTTTATCTTAAGTTTGTGTCTATTGTGTGCTTGTGCATTGTTGCGGTTGAAGCTGAAGTAGTCATTGACAGGTAGGATGTTGTAGCAGATAATTTTATGTACTACGCTTAGGTCAGACCGAAAGCAACGTAGTTCTAAGTTGTCTAAGCCCAAAATTTCAAGTCTGGTGGTATAAGGTATCCTGTTGCAAGCAGAAGAGTGGAGGACTCTTCTAATGAAATATCTCTGGACTCTCTCAATTGTATTAATGTCCAATATGCAGTGCAGGTTCCAGACAGATGAGCTGTATTCGAGAATTGGTCTAACAAATGTTTTGTATGTTCTAGTTAGCAATATACAATATTACCAGAGAAGAAGCTATGCAATTGTGCATTGTGCTTTCAATTTCAATTTACAATTGTGCGTTGTGATTTCAGGCAAGGTCTTCTATGCCACCTCTGCTGAGAAGTTCACCTTCTCAGAAGCAGCAGAGAAATGCCATAGTCTTGGGGCACGTTTGGCAACCACTGGAGAGTTATATCTGGCCTGGAAGGATGGGATGGATGTCTGCAGTGCTGGCTGGCTGGCAGACCGCAGTGTCCGGTATCCCATCAACAAACCAAGTCCCATCTGTGGTGGCAACCTGGTGGGAGTACGTACGGTGTATCTTTATGTCAACCAGACAGGATATCCTTACCCTCATTCCCGCTACGATGCCATTTGCTACACTGGTGAGTAGAATCAGAAAGAGGCATTGATGGTTTCCCCCCATTCTGTCTCAGTTTGGGCGGTTCTTTCTTCCTATATTTCATGTTACCTTCTGCTCCCCACCCTTTTTTAAAAAAAAAAACCACAGGTATGCATTTCTCTTCCTTTCAAATATGCATTGGTGTGTCAACGTCCTTCTAAAATTCACAGCCTTATAAGTTTTCTTTTCTTTCATCTACAAAACTACATGCATCCCAAAACAGGAGCAGTATTTGGGATATTTAGAGAATAATTGTTCTGTTCTTGTTGTGATATTTTCTTCATTAAAAAAAAAAGTTCAAACAAATGTCTCCAGCATCACTTTCATTAGAATTTACCATTTCAAAGCTATTTAAAAAATGCATTTGTTTGACCAACATGCCCTCGGAAGATCAAGTTCCACTGACTTTTGTAGAATAGAAACTGTGGCTAAACATATACATTGTGGTTTGTTTGAACTGAACATTGCGAAACAAGAGAGTAGCTGGGCGTAGACTATGCTAAGCCATAAGCCATGATTACAAGCCACAATGACTGGATTCACACACGGCCCTCAATCAAACCTGAATAAATCATACGAGAGATTAGTGCAATGTGTGATCCCAGCTTGGGATCAGAATTAAAATTCTAATTAACAAGGTAAACCTATGCAACTTTCTTAAAACATAGTTTCTGCTTTGTGTATAATGCTTACCGCCAGGTCGATGCTTACTCACAAGTCAGTTTAATTCTCTATCACAAGTGAGCCAAATTTGAGTCCTTAGGTTCTGAATCCCTTCGGAACAGGTACAAGAGTTCTCTAAATGTTTTTTTTATTATTTTTGATGTGATAAAAGCAAAAAAGGATACATATGTGACTAGAAAGTAATCATGGTAACTACAATAGTGATTAAATTTATAAACAAAAAACAAGGTGGCGCTATGGTTAGAATGCAGTATTGCAGGCTAACTGTGCCCACTGCCAGAAGTTCAATCCTGAATGGCTCAAAGTTGATTCAGCCTTCCATCCTTTCCAGGTCAATAACATGAGGATCCAGATTGTTGGGGGCAATATGCTGACTCTGTAAACCGCTCAGAGAGGGCTGTAAAGCATTAAGTCTAAGCGATCTCTAAAAGAATATAAATCAAATTTGAATTTGATTCTGATTTATGGTACCCCTTTAAAAATCTGGCAGTGAACTTACTCCCAATAGAAAGGTCCATTGTGGCCTTCAGAACTGGGTATCCAAATTCTATTGACTCATCTTCCCCAATCAGCTGTTTCATTTATCTATACCATTTGATATCATATATTCTAGCATTTTTAAGTGCTACCTAAACAAAGCCCTAGTAACTGGGTCAGAGAAAGGAATGAGATCTCTGAAGCAATGAGAGCACTGTTACCATTGTTACCTGCCTTCAACACTGAGTTGCAGTGGCACAGTGGTTAAAATGCAGTATTGCAGGCTGTGACTGCTAGCTGCCAGCAATTTGGCAATTCGAATCTCACCAGGCTCAAAATTGATTCAGCCTTGCATCCTTCCAAGGTGGGTAAAATGAGGACCCAGATTTTGGGGGGCAACAGGCTGACTCTGTAAACCTCTTAGAGAGGGCTGTAAAAGCACTGTGAAGTAGTATATAAGTCTAAGTGCTATTGCTATTGCTAAATAATCCTAGAAACAGCCCTAAAAAGGGTGAATTCCCTATAGAGATTTGCTTTACCAAAGTGAATAACTTGACAGTTACCTTCTTTGTGCTTTAGAACTTGGCGTTCATGTCACCCATGACAATATCACAGATGACTCTGTCGATGAAGTGGGCAGTGGCTTCACCATCCAGACATTCACACGGACAGATATTGAGCTGAAGCTTCCACACAGCACTACTAAAGAAGAAGCTCGGGGAAGCATTGCAACTTTGGAACCTATAGACTTTACTACTGCCACCTTAGAGGTGGATGAAGCCATCACAGAAACTCCAGATCTCTTTCCAACAAGCTTCATCGATGAGACAGAGAACAGGACTGAGATTGGGATCTGGGAGGACCCAGAAAATGGTACTATCTCAATCCCGGATACCTTCTTCCCCACTGATATCCCAGAAACTACATCAGAGGAATATAGTTCATGGTCTACTACCACAACAGAATCTGAATCAGCCTCTCCATTTACAGTAGAAGAGCAAATTGTGCCAAGGACAGCTCCTTCTGCTGTTGATCAAGTCCCTCAGAAACCCACTTCTCCCACAGGTACACAACCAAGGCTATCCTCTGTTTTTCAATGAATATTTCATCTTCCTATATGTTAAGGTAAAGCATCAAGCTGATTAATAGACAAAAAATAATAGAGAATTCAACAATAATCAGCAAAAAGACTAAAATGATTAGTAGCATGGCTTGGGATCAGGTTATCTGAAGGACAATTTTTTCACCTGTCACATCTACTGGACCCATCAGTGTGGGGAGGCAGGGAATGTTGCCTCTCCTGATGAGGTGCATCTGGTGGGACCCAAAAGAAGGGCCTTCCCCATGGAAATTCAATTGGCCCCCATTTTGACACTCTTGCAAAGTCCTGAAGACCTAGTTTGCCAACGGGCTTAGAGAACCTAGAGTGGGATGGAGTCCATCAAGTGGCTTATCTGATGTATTATTGTCACCAGGGAAGTGGGAGGGAGCTATTGTCTTTATTGTTTGTTGGATTTTATTGTATATCGGATTTATTTATTTTTTTTGCAAGCTGAGTGGGCAGACATAAAAATTTTGTTCAACAAACAAACAAATATTACTCAAAAGCTTGGCCAGAGAGAAAGGTTTGGGGTTTTTGCTTGTAGATTCAGAGTGGGAGCGATGTCCATGAGAATGCATTTCCTGATTGGAAGAGAGACAGGAGCTGCTCCTGCCATGTGCAAACAACAGAGTGAGCATTTCTAAGCCAGGTTTCTAACAGGGTGAAATCCCTGAGCTAAGCTACGGAAGCAACTTCACCAAACTGACTCGCCTCATTGAGCAGGTTGTGTGAATATGATTTCTGGACTCTCTTCCTCAGCTCCTGGGCATCTTCTAACTCTCTCCATACTTCTCCTCTTCTTCTCTTGACACCTTTTCTCTCTTTAGCTTTTCAACATAGGTGGATGCACAGTAGAGCCCACCAACCATCTTCCATGATTCTTTCCATGAGAAAGGAAAGAGACACAATCTCTGCTGAGATTTTGGATGAGGATGTTTTTAAACAAACCTTTTCTGAGTGTTTGCACCACACAGGAACTCTACCCTCCTCCCATGGGTCATATGAATCAGGTGCCAAGAATGGTGTGGAATGCAGGAATAACTCCCAGCAAAATATTTTATCTGGTTTTTGTTTCCTTAATTACCACCTGTGCATCCTATTTCTTTTTCAACCTACTTCCTACCTCTGTTGTGTTGATTTCTCTGCAGGTGTTGTTTTTCATTACCGGCCATCCACCAACAGATATTCCCTGACTTTTGTTGAAGCTCAGCAAGCTTGCCTAAACAATCATGCTGTTATTGCTACTCCAGAACAGCTACAGGCTGCCTATGAAGAAGGGTATGAGCAGTGTGATGCTGGCTGGCTGAATGACCAGACTGTCAGGTAAGGCTCTAGGCTGATGGCTAAGGAAGGAAAACATCACACAGATAGAGGGACTTTCCTGTCTGCAGATCAGATTTTCCTATCTACTTTAATCAGCCTCTAGGGCTTCCCCATTAAACAGGATTACCACTCATTTCTATTGATTCTGTTATTGGGAGGCCAAGGAAAATTTCCCCCATATTATCTATCTGGTTTCAAGAATAGAAACCCAGGAACATACGGGATTCTGTTCCAAAGGTGTTTTTTTTTCAAAAGGCAACTGGACTTTCTTGTTTCTCTTTGAAGACGTTTTGCTTCTCATCCAAGAAGATTCTTCAGCTCTGACTGGATGCTGGGGAATGGAAAGATTTATATTCCTTGCAATCAGAGCTGAAGAAGCTTCTTGGATGAGAAGCAAAACATCTTCAAAGAAAAAATCAGAAAGTCCAGTTGCCTCTTGAAAAAAGCACCTTTGGGACAACTATGACCTGGATGACTGAGAATCTCCATAGACATGTGGAATTCTGCATATAACTCTCCCCATTGGTCCTCCCAAAGATTCCACTGGATTAATTTTCAATACAAAATGGGGAGCTGCACACAACACACAATGCTAAATTAATCCATTTTTGTTAGATCCCATGATGTCTTGGATCCCATGATGTCTAGCCAAATTGGTTGAGCTTGCAGAAACAGGCCAGCTGTCCAAAAGACTGAACAGCACTTAAATGATATGGTGTTATGTATAAGCAACCAATATGATCTTAAGTGTCCTAGGTATACCTGTTATAGGAGCCCAATCAAGCATTAATTGATTGTGCCTAGTTGATCAAATTATAATTCAAATGTAATTAATCCCATTTAATTTTCTCCTGGCCTTCTTGAAAGCGATGCTTGTGTGTCACTTAAAGACCAAAGCCAATCCCGAGCTTGTGCACCTGGATCAGTCTTCTGTGATCCTAAAAAAGGAGAAGGCTTGGCCTTCTACATGCTTTGCTGTTTTTCCAGCCACAGAGGTGGATTTCAATGGAAATTCCATCAGGAGAGTTCCCGCTGCAGATTAAAATAATACAATTGAGATTCAAGTTTATAAATTCAGTTGAATCTTACTCCAAGAGATTCTTCCTGGAAAAAGATGCTTGAAATTCTAGGTTAAGGCATAATACCAATAAAGGAGGATATTTGTAGCTCAGGGCTGAAATAAATAGCCCTTGATGCTCTCTGACCTTGCTTGTTTTCTTAATGCCATGCCTGCAAGAAAACAAGCAAGTTCAGAAAGCGCCAAGGACTCCTCAAAGACATAACCTCTAAAGCCTAAACCAAGGCTTTGAAGCACTGGTATGGGGCTCTGTCTACCTTAGAGACATTTCTTTCTCTCCAGAAAAATATTTACACCGAACTGGTCAGCTCACAGGAGAGTTTCAAATTCTTCAAACTGTAGTGAAGAAACTGCCAATGACGTAGTTTGCAAACCTGAAAGGAAATGCGTTGTTCTGGCTTAAACATGTTCTTGATTACTAAGTATATTTTCTCTCCCCCACAGATTTCAAAGTCCGCTTCTATTTATTTCTTATCTGTTTTGTTAAATGTATAAGGCTTGTTTGATGGCAAGGAACCTCTAAGTGGTTCACAATTGGTTTGAAGACATATCATAAAACAAAATACAAATCAGCAATAATGACAACAGCACATATAGAGGAATACAAAACTTCGAGCTAAGAAGCAATGCAGAAGAATAGGGTTGGAAGAATGTATAAACTTGAATCTCATTGCAGGTTCAGAATGATTTTGAAATCATGTAAAGTTGTTGTCACATTCTTTTGCATTTTGTTCGACAAAGAGATTGTTCATGTAATGGTGCGCCAGAACGTAGTCCAGATCTGCCCATTGTGACCTCGCCAGGTACCCAAAGGCAAAGCTTTGGTGGACTATAAAGTATTTCCAAAGGTTGTCAGCAAACTACAGCTTTTAACATTTTATCCATTAAGTACATGTGAAGTGATCATAACCTTTATTGAGTTAATTAAATATAAATTTATGAAACAGTTTTAGACTCATTTCCTTTGGGAATATAGCTCCAAACACATTCCCAAAAAGCTAAGGGCAATCCTTATACTGAAAACACTTACATGATCGTAGCCCAGCTAAAGCATTTCTCAACTATTAGTGAAAAATTCTGAGACCTTTGATGAGATTCATCCCTGTTGGCTAGGTATCCCATTGTCATTCCACGCAGTAAATGTTCAGGAGACAAACAGAGTTTCCCTGGAGTGAGGTCGTATGGTATGCGCCCAGCATCGGAAAAATTTGATGTCTACTGTTACATTGAAAGACTGAAAGGTATGTTTACATTTATGGGACCTTCTAAGAAGTGCTTTATTCATGTGTGATGTAATCATGGAAAGAGAGCTGGACAACATTTTAGTTTCAATCTCCAAAGATGAAGCAGTTTACAACATCTTAAGGTATTGAAGGCTGAAGTACTCTGTAGGTGTGAGACAAAGACGTTTTTTTTTTGAGAGCAGGAATATAATCTGAGCAAAGTTAAGTGAAGCAGAGAGGATATTTATTTATAGGAAAAGCATTGTAGAGATAGACACAGCCTAGTCCCTAGCTTACTATAGCCCTCTGGGAAATGAGTCAAAGGTTTGAGCTTTATTATAAAGATATTCTGGAAGAAAGACAGAAGTGACTTCAGATTAACAGTCACTTAGACCAGTATTTCTGAACCTTGGCAACTTTAAGACATATATAATTCAGCTCCCAGAATTCTCTGATCAGAATTCTAAGAGTTGAAATCCACATATTTTAAAAGTTGGTAAGGTTGAGAAAGGCTCAATGGCTAAGACAAGCTGAGCTTGTTGACCAGAAAGGTCGGCAGTTCGAATCCCTAGCATCGCATAATGGAGTGAGCTCCCGTTACTTGTCCCAGCTTCTGCCAACCTAGCAGTTCAAAAGCATGTAAAAACGCAAGTAGAAAAATAGGGACCACTTTGGTAGGAAGATAACAGCGTTTCATGTGCCTTGGCATTTAGTCATGCCAGCTACATGACCACGGAGATGCCTTTGGATAGTGCTGGCTCTTTGGTTTTGTAACGAAGATGAGCACTGCCCCCTAGAGCCAGAAACAACTAGCCCGTATGTGTGGGGGGAACCGTTAGCTTTACCTAAGGTTGAGAAACACTAAGATAAGGAGCAATCAAAAGGTAAAGTAAAGAGATCTATTGTTATCAGGAAGTGTTGATGAAACGACACATTGGATTTGGACCTCCCACAAAAACAACTGCATCCATTATGGGATTTTTTAGCTGCTTGGGGGTGTTATGGATATGTGCTAGATCTATGCTCCCTGGAATTTGAGGACAATTGAATCCCAAGTACTGTGTACCTATAATGGAGGTAGGATCTCACCACCTTTCATTCATTATCTGTAGGTGAGGTCTTCTTTGCGACTCAGACAGCACAATTCACCTTTGTGGAAGCCCAAAGATACTGTGAGAGTCAAAATGCCACCATGGCTTCCACTGGACAACTCTATGCTGCTTGGAGACTAGGCCAGGATAACTGTCAGGCAGGCTGGTTGGCTGATGGAAGTCTCCGATATCCCATTGTTCATCCCCGCCCTACCTGTGGTGGAGAGAAGCCTGGTGTGAGAACAATTTATCTGTATTCCAATCAGACAGGATTCCCTGACCAGCTATCGAAGCATCATGTCTTTTGCTTCAGAGGTAAGGAACTACTCATCTTTCTAGAATGAGGGAAACCATTTTTTCCATCCAGAATTCAACCTTCATTCCTTTCTATCAGGGCTCTCCAAGCCTGGCAACTTTAAGACTTGTGGATTTTAACTCCCAGAAATCCCCAGCCATCCTGGAGTTTGCTTGGTGAGACAAGCAGGAGATTCTACCCTAGGGATATCCAAATTTGGCAACCCCAAGACTCCCAGACTGAAACTCCAAGAATTCTCCAATCAGCCAGAATTTATCAGTTACTCCTAAACTTACAAGAATTTGTTTAGTGATCATTTGAAGTTACAAGACCATCATGAAGACTTCATTCTACATCTATCTCGGATTTCTCTATTTGAGTATTCTGAACCATGATTTCTGTCTTTCAGCAACACCATCTTTGTATGGGGAAATAGACGAAGACATAATCACAGTCCAGACAATCCCCGGTGTAGAAGAAGTTCCTTCTGGGGAAGAAACAACTGTGGAAATGGAGTTTGCTACTCATTCCGACAACCAAACGGAATGGGGAACTGAAGTATTTCCAACTGATACATCACTGTTATCTGGTAAATAAGTTCCATTGGTTCAACTTCAGAATAAACTGTTGCAGCTCAAATTTTTTGAGAGCATAGAAAATTGTGAATATATGTTTAACAGTAAGGACATAGGAAAGCCTTATCTTAATATTTGTATATTTAAACTGATTGTAAGCTCAACTCTAGTAGACTCAAAATGGATTCCCATTTAACAGGTTTCAAATTTAATGAATGAAATCTAGATCCAGACTATCCTCCCCACTCCCCCAAAATGCACAGATAATATCAAATGGTTTTTGTCCATAAGTTTTTTTAAAAATTGCATTGTTTGCACATATCTACTACCTTTGTCATGTACTTTATTCACTTGTAAACTACATGATACAAATGGCATACATTTATGCTATGTAACTCTAGATTGAGAGTTTAGTGTATGATGTAAATCCAGCTCCAGACTCTTTTTGGTGCCAATTTTATATTTAAATTAAATGGCAAACCACTTTAGGAAAAAACTTTCCCAAGAAAACTTCAGGGATTTTGTTCAGGCAGTCTCTAAGAATTCAACAGAATTGAACAAAATTCCCTCATTATAACCCATTGATATCTGCAGCTTTGTGAAAGTGGTCAGATTCTTTGCCTAAAAACCTCTCTATGCTATGTTGATGCAAATTGGCAAACCAAACCGAAAAAACCACAGAAGATTCTTAATGGAATAAATACAGCAATATGGCCTCCTTTCAGGTTATCAGATCAATAACAAAAATCCTGCAAATGTTGACACAGACTTTAGCAGAGAAAGAAAAGCTAGATCTGCGTCAAGTAATGGGTATTAACACTACTGCCAAAAAAAATTAAACTCTTGGAAATCTGTTTAAAAAAAATAATACAAACTTAGTTTAAAGTACTTATTTACAGAGTTGGAGGAATAATATAGCAGATGTTTCCAGATGGGAAAAATTAAACCTTTTCTGGTTAGGAAGAATTGCAGCTATCAAAACGAATATTTTACCAAGACTTAACTTGCTTTTCTGTATGATTCCAATGCATATTGAAAAGGTATTAAGCAACTGGCACAAATGAATAATGAATTGCATATGCTCCAATAAAAGATCAAGGATTACATTCAAGATGTTACAGGATTCAAAAGAGTAAAACAAATTAAAAAGAGTGAGGATGGCATTCATAGATATTTCTGGTCTGTTACAAATAGAAACAAACTGCAGAATAAATTATGCAGTAATAAGTAATATATTAAATGTCTGGGATGAAACAAGAAAATAATAAGTCCTGATTGTTCCCCTGTTAGTTTGTTATTAAGTGTTTATTTTTATGAGGAGCAAAACACTGAAATTCATTCAGTGGCAAGAGAACAATCTGTTTAGATTGCAATATTTGATTGCGAACAAGATAAAGATAAAATCTGCTGAGACTCTTCACAATGCTCTAGTACACTTGACTGAATTTATCTTCATAAAAATAGAGTACAAAAATAACTGCAGAAACAAACGGGAAACATCGAGACTCCACTGAATTTAAACATTTTATAATGTATCACTCAGAATATCTGTGTGACTTTATTTATAAACAGATGATTCAGAAACAAGTAGAAAAGTATACAGTAGAATTAAAACGATGCAGAACTTATAGATGTAGTAACAGATGTGCAACAATGAAAACTCCAAGAAATTTATTCTGAATATTAAAAATTATAAATGTCACTCTTGATATATTACTCCAGTTTTGATTACCAAAATGGAGAAACTTTTTTCTTAAGATGTGTATACGTTCTTGGTCTGTGGCCCTGTATCTATATGCTAATATATATTTCATGTATTGCAGAATAATGTTGCTTTTTTAAGAGTTTGAACGTAGCCTAAAGTTGATGTTCCTTTTTTGTATTGCTGTTTTTCTTTCATGCAAGTGAGTCCACCAGATGTGAGTCAATCAACCATTTTTCCCATTGATGCAATGCCTGATGAAACAAGTCCAGAAGCTCCAATCACAGAGACATCTGCTTCTGGTTGGACTTCTGGAGCCCCAGAGATAACTGGAACAGTCGAACCTAGTGAAAAACCATCAGGATTTGGAGAATTTCCCTCTGAAGTCCCTGAAATGAGTGGGCTGCCTTCTGGAGAAAGTGGACTGCCCTCAGGAGACATAAGTGGCATACCTTCTGGCATTACCGAAGTCAGCACCTTACCTTCTGGAGAAGAATTACCAGAGATTAGTTCAGGAACCCAACCTGGGCTCCAGGAAGGCAAAAGGATCCCAGAATTTAGTGGGTGGCCTTCTGGATTTAGTGGAGAGCATTCTGGTATTGATCCCAGTGGCTCACCATCTGGAGAGTATGGCTATAGTGGTCTCCCATCTGGATTTCCTACTGTGTCTCTGGTGAATGCCACTTTGACGGAAGTTGTGACCACAGCAACAGAAAGGGAAATGGAAGGGAAAGGAACCATTGGAGTCAGTGGAGACAGAGATGCATCAGGTTTCCCCTCTGCCGACTGGGGTGGCATAACCAGTGGATTGCCCTCCGGAGCTGATGTCTATGGAACCAGTGGGGAACTATCTAGCACACCTGATATTGGTGAACTACCATCAGGACTTGATGGTAGTGGGCAGTCACCTGGCCTATTAGATATCAATGGAATGTTCTCAGGAATTGACTTCAGTGGAACATCTGTTGGGACACCTCATCCAAGTGGTGATGTCGAATTAAGTGGCCAACCTTCAGGTATTGATGGGAGTGGTGAACCTTCAGGTGTTACCTTCATTGATACTAAATTATTTGAAGTGACAACTCCTTCATCTAAAGAAGAAGAAGGGAAAGGATTTGTAGAAGTAAGTGGATTGCCTTCAGGAGATGAAGATCTATCAGGCACTACACCAGGAATTTTAGATGTGAGTGGCCAGCCTTCTTCTGGACAAGTAGACTTCAGTGGGTGGGGTTCAGCAGTTACTGAAGTCAGTGGGCTTCCTAATGGACTAACAGACTTTAGTGGAGAAAGCAGTGGCATTCCATCTGGAACATATGATTATAGTGGTCTCACATCAGGGTTTTCTACAGTTTCCCTTGTGGATACAACTTTGGTGGAAACCATAACACAGCCATCTGTTGCACAAGAATTTGGAGAAGGGACATCTGGGATATTAGAAATAAGTGGGCTTCCTTCAGGAGAGGGGGGAACATCTGGATCATTGTATGATGTGACAACATCTAGTGGAGTATTATCTGAGAAAGTTGACTTCAGCGGGACTTCCTCAGGCACTCCCTATTTTGATAGAGAAATTGATGATCTCACTGATGTAAGTGGAGCATCTTCAACCACAGCCAGTGCTAGTGGTGATGTCTCTGGAATCCCAGAAATTATCTTAATAACTGATTCCATAGAAACAGTGACAAGACCAACAGATTCACAGCAACTGATTGGAGGAACAGAGGTAACCTATTTCCATTTTCATGAACCAAATGTGGAAGCCTCCACATCTGGGGCAGACATTTCAATATATCCTGAAAGTACCATATCAACCCCAGAATATCATGAAATCAGCAGTAAGGCATCCACATTTCATGCAACTAGTGTAAAAACCCCTTTGTTTAATGAAACAAGTGATGAAATATCCATCTCATCAAAAAGCCACCTGGAAACCTCAACCCATTATGAATCAAGTGGAGAAACGTCTTCATTATCTGAAAGCTATTCAGAAACATCTGAGGCACCATTCATCAGTGGCTTACCCTCTTGGACTTTAGATGAAAGGACTCAGTTTAATGGAGACAGTTCAGGTCCAGCACCTGAGGCAGTGTCAGATACACCAGAGGAACTCAGTACCAGCAGTCCAGGTGTTGAATTAACTGAACATTCAAAGCTTCTAACCGAGACTCAGGCTGAAACAGAGACCAGTACATATCCAACACCAGAGTTGGAAACAGGAGACATTGCTGCTCCAGGGATTCCGCTACCATCACCAACATCTGCTGATCTCCTTCCTAAAGTTTCATTGGAGATGACTGATGGGATACAGCTTATTACACAAGGTAAATTCAGAAATGCATGCATGCAATGGAACTTCCACTAAATACGATCCTAAATGTTAGGATAGTGAAAGTTAAATCTCAGGAAGGTTAATCTAAGTGGTTGATTAACTAAAGATTGTGAACATTCATTTGGATAGATTTGTCCCTCTCTCCTATTGTTTAATAATTTTTAAAGCATGTTTTGATCAATTTTTAACAAACAACATCAGGTAACTGCATTAACATAAATTCAAGGTGCCAAAGGGGAAGGGGAGGAAAAATAAACAAAATATTAAAGAGATTTACTACAATGAGAATAGACAGGTACTGCCATGTATATATGAAGTATTCCAATGGATTATAAACCATTGAGATAAACCATAAAATCCATCCAAATATGATGAAATTGTGGTTCCTGCCTCTGATGTCTCATTCATTTAACTTTGTGGTGGGTTTTTTTTGAAGAGGCCTCATTCATTCATAATTCAACTGTTACATTATCTAGAGTTTTTCAATGTTGCACAATTATCATTTTGGCCACAAAAGTTAAATGTATAATAAGTTATTTATTTTAAGCTTATGGTTTGTTCCTGTAAATTAATGCAGTAAGCCTAGCCCTGAGCATCATTCAATTTTTCAGTTAGTAACAGTAGTTATCTCCACAAAGATTTATATATTTTGCTTATAGTATTTTACTTAAGGAGCCCTGGTGGTGCAGTGGTTAGAATGCAGTATTGCAGGCTAATTCTGCCCCCTGCCAGGAGTTCAATCCTGACTGGATCGAGGTTGATTCAGCCTTCCATCCTTCTGAGGTTGATAAAATGGGGATTGTTGGGGGCAAGAGGCTGACTCTGTAAACTGCTTAGAGAGGGCTGTAAAGCACTATGAAGTGGTATGTAAGTCTAAGTGTTATTGCTACTTACCACAGATTTTATAATACTGGGAAGATGAGTATTAACACTTAGTAAAAAGTTATCTGTATTTTGATCTCTTGTTATTACCTCATCTCTTTTGTCACAGGTGAGAGATAAGAGAAATTAGAACATTGTAATGTCAGAGAGGCTCATAAATTCTATAACTTTCCAAATAGGAGGGAGCAAAAGAAATACAACTGCCTAGCTGTTCCTTATACCAGCTGATTTGTTAAAAAAATGTTTTTACCTATCTAGGAAATAAAATTCTAAAGTATTGATGAAAAACCCAAAGTTCTTTGAACCCTACTATACCGTATACTCAGAAAGGACTTATATGTCGACCAATAAAAGCACATGGTTATAAAATTATATTTGTCTCACCAAAAACCATGAACTATTATTTCCATATGATCTCACTTGTGGTAGCTGTACAAAGTTCATAGACACTGAAAGCCTATGCTTTCTGCCCAAAGCTTTGGACCAAACGTACTCCTTAATTTACTTTTACAATCCTTAAAGTCCACAGGGGCAACACGAGTGAGTGAAGTAGAGTTCACAGGTGTGGACAAACCATGTTGCCTTACTAGGGAAAGGAAGCTTGTTTCAGGGTTGTGCTAAGATGCCATTGGTTTTATTTAATCAACACTAGAATTGAATCTTTATTTGGTGGGGGGCAAGAAAGTCACTCTATGCTGTAATGGAAAAGGAGCTCGTCTTTAAAAGTAATTTTTCAGCTTGATGACTCTGAAGAATAATTAAAGAAAAAAAATATTTTTCGTTGCAGCTACACCTAAGACTTGTGAGGAGAAACTATGTGGAAGTGGGACCTGCCACGAACAAGAAGGAAACATCACCTGTTTATGCCCAACTGGATTTATGGGAGATTACTGTGAGATAGGTGAGCCTTGATTTCTTCTTAATGATGATGATGTGTCTGGCTCTTGATGATTTTATGGTGTCTCTACATCTTCCAAACATGTACCAATTCTTGGTATAAGTTTCTATGCTCTGGCTGGGATCAGCTTTGATGATGTCCAGTCACCCTGTTTTTTGGCAGCCTGGTTTTCTTTTACTACTAACTCTTCAAAACATAATTGCTTTCTCCAGTGAATTCCCCCATATGACATGACATGACCAAAATAGGTGAGATGCAGTTTTGTGATTCTTGCCTTCCAGTGACATGCCTGGTGTTATGCACTCCAGGACTTTGCTGCCCAAGGAATAAGCAGGAGCTTTCCCCAGCACCACAGTTCAAAGCTTTCCGTCTTGCTTTTTTTAAGGTCTAACTATCACAATCATAGGTAGCTTCGGGGAACACAACAGAGTGGACTAACCTATTTTTGGTTGCAGGCTGGTGTCCTCGCTTTTTCATATTTCCATATTTTTGCTCATGTTCATCATTGCTGGGCAGGCTAGTGCAATCCAACATTTTATTTCTGGGCTGCATTCACCGTTGTGAGCAATTTGCGATCCTAGTAAAGATTTTTTTTTTTCACACATTCGATCTCTTCTGCTGCTTTGTTTCATTTACACAATAGCCGTGTAGGAAAAATGGCTGTTGCTTTGATTACTTCAGCTTCTGTTGTTTGTTTGTTTGCTTTTCCTTTTTGTTTTGCAATTTATTAATGTTATAGCCATGAGGAAAGAAGAATGTGACATGTATTAATAAGGATTTAATGAAATTCCAATTATATAATAGCTATTTTATTCTATATATTTCCTTTTCAATTTTAGTGTTATATGTTTCCTGTCCATTGTTGGGTTATATAGTATGTTCTATGGGACTAATGCTAGAGAAGCACATTCACATTAGCCAAGTTCAGTATTTTACCTTCAGTCTAATAAAAGGGATTTTCTAACCCTTTTATACATGCAAAAGGTTTTTAATTCTTTTCCAACTCTACTTTCGTTGCCCTCTCTATTGTGCTTGGTGTGCAGAGGTCATAACCCACGCCTTACCCACGAGGCTGCCTGTTTTGAGTCCCAGTTATCTACGTTTGACTTGCTGATTTCTCCACTGAAATTTTCAATCATGGAACAAAAGGTTCACTCAGTTGCAATTGCTACTAGGTAGTTCAAAAGCATCTGTTTACTTACGCACAGTGGATTAACGTGGTAGATTAAAGTCCTTGACCTTTAATGAAGAAATTTTCATCCTGCAGTGGATAAATTCAAGATTCTCCTGCTGTTGCTGATTTCTGACTTTTGTTATATTTTATTTTATTCTACTGCACTTTTCTTCAGTGACTTCTTACTTCTTGGAGATGGGGAGATTGTGTGTTTTGGGCATGGGGCTATAAACTAATAAAGCACATCCATTGTTTTCTTCTTCTTATCTAAAAGTCATTGTTAGCCACTGAGATGCAAAGTGGCTAAAAACATTAATCATGACAGGTCAGCTTTCCAAAAGCATGTTTGAATTCCAAGTATTGATCTGATCTCAACTCCATTATATCTAGAACTCTTCCAATGAAGAGCACTGTCAGAAGGAGTAAATAACAGCAGAATTACAACCCAAGAATGCTGGATCTGCCTTTCTTACTGAACAATTGTAAAGCTCTTGTCAATCGTAGGAATTTGAAAATGAAGTGGCAGGTTGGTGGTCAGGATTAACTTTCATCTCAGCTGCTATACTTTCAACTGTCATCTTCACTCCTCTACACTCATGTTGTTGTAACATAAGAGGAAAGCAGAATAGTAAATTTTAGGAGATAATTGGGGAATAGAAGGCAGAAACAGTGGAATGGGACAACTTGTCACAGCCAACTCGCTGTGAAACAACTCGCCACAGGGCAATTCAATTTAATTATTTAAAACAAATAAAGCATTGTTTTAATTTTTGTCATTCACATTTTATTCTGTCCCTCTTTTTGCATCCTTTCTTTAATGATTCTATTCTACCATTTCTTTGATATTAGTGTAAGAGCACTATGATTAGAATGCAGTACTAAGGGCTACTTCTGCTGACTGCCAGCTGCCACAGTTCAGCAGTTTTTGCTGACTGTCAGCTGCCAACAGTTTGGCAATTTGAGACTCAGCTTTCCATCCTTCTGAGGTCAATGAAATGAGGACCCAGATTGTTGGGGACAAGATGCTGACTTTGTAAACTGCTTAGAGAGGGATGTGAAACTGTATGTAAGTCTAAGTGCTATTGGTAACCTACAGCAAGTTTCCCATGATTAATTGGCCATGAAAAATCAGTTGTGGAAATCTGTCCATGGTGTGTTGGCTATGACAAGTTGGCTGCAATAAATTGTCACAGACCCAGAAACAGAAACATGAGGACAAGAATTTACTTATCTAGTACAAGGAGTAAGGGTGGATCCAGAAGTAGCCAGGCAACCATTATAACAAATGAAGGATAATGGGTTGGTAAGAAGAATAAAATCTCAAATCTAACCTTGAGATAGTGCAAATCTAGGATGGGGAGGTGTTTGCAAATTTCAAGTCTTGTTTTGCAATTAATTGATTCATTTTGTGTTTCTGGGTCAGAATTCACAAAAATCATGGGCCAATTTATGGATGGCATGGGGATCAATGGGTAGCAGTTTTAAAGGCAGAATGTCTGCCTCTGAAGGCTATCTTCTGGGAGACGAGTGGGCTTTGTACAGTTGGTTGGTATTCTAAGGGCAGCTGAGACTACTTAAGTAGGGGTTCCAACTGGGCACTATTTAGGAAACTACAAAGTTAATAAATGTTTTGGTCTTTTGGTTGGTAACATACTTTATTGAATGCCACTCTGGTGGGTCACTTTTTTGAAATTTCATACTCTCAGTTTCTGTTTTGGTTGATTTGAAGAAAATACATCAGCCATAGATAGGAAGTTATATTATAGATATTGTGCTTTGCAGATTAAAAAAAAAGGTGGGGGAGATTTACTTCTGACAGCATAGTTCACATACCAAAAATTGATGCCTAGGTTCTTCACTCATATGCTGTTATATGTTGTCCTGCACTGTTTGCTAAATATTTATTATAAGAATTTGTTATTTTTTAAAGTACATTGCAAGCCACAAAATCCCAAGTCACATATAAAAATACCCCCCTCTGCTGTGAAATTAATTGATAACCTTTCACCTCTGCAGTCTTGGGCAAAGGCTTGCATTTTCTAGAATTTTTCTTATTATCAAAGCCTTCCCAAAGTTATATGGCCCTCAGATGTGTGGATATCATGCACTCAAAATTCTATAGGCATTGTGGATAATTCTGGAAAATAAGCTCACATATCTGGAGGCTACCAGGTGGGAAACATCCATGTCTGGTGAGGATTTTCCCAGGAAACAAAACATCCATGGCCTCTTATGTCCATGGATGTGTCTCAGGGAAGCAGAATTTATAGAAATCAAATTGGTACAGTCAGCTGATAAAGAAAACAAGACCTTGTACTGCATTCAAAATTCAAACCTTAGATACCAGAAGAGAAATGTCAAGACAGGCCAGAATCATGGTCAAGAATATCAAGTGGAAAATGCTTTCAGCACCCTGGACAGGTCATTACGGGTAATGACTCATGTCACTGCAACAACAAAACTTTTATAGAACTTCTAGTCCTGATTATTATATCTAGTCCTGAAAAGCCTTAGACTTTTCCATAGTGGAAACACGATTCCTACCTTGTGCCCTGCCAGTATTCATGAATATGAAAATATAGAAATATATATTTATTATTCTTTGCTGCAAAACATTTTTCTTAGATAGGTCACCATCTTTGTACATTTGCAGCAAATGCTAATCTCTTTTTTTTAGCCCTACTATGGGGATAATTTCTAGATTATCAGTATTTCAGGATCAACATTTCTAAAGCTTTTCGCTCCCTCAGAAACTGAAGGACAAATCTTTCAAGGATAAAGGTACAGTTTCATTAACAAACATAAACAAGAGCCAATTCCATTCGATAGCCTTGAATATTTTCTTCTTACAATTAAAATTGTTTCCATGCATGTTGGTTTTGTTTTCTTGAGCTAAAAAAAACATCATCAGGCAACTTTTACTGTCCTTTTCACCAATCAGTAAAGCAGCAGGAAAGTACAGTTCTAATGGACTCAAGCTTTCAAACTCACAAAACATCGATTTTACTACAATCTATCTTGATATTTTGAAGGCAATTCTGGTTTGCTTGTATGACATTCTTGGTCAACAAGTAGTTTTGTAGGGCCTCAGAGGCAAATTTAGCTCTCTCTCAGGATAGGCAGCCTTCAATGAGCATTCATTCAACCCAGGTCTCCTGTCATTGGGCTGGTCACAAGTTAACAGTTGAGTCTTTTCAGGAATGTTGGGGAGCTTCAGTTAATGCTGCTTGAGCAGAAAATGATTTATGCATTACTGTTTGGGTTTAATGCATTTAGAAGAATAGAATAGAACAGAACAGAACAGAACAGAACAGAAAAGGAGTAGAGCAGAGCACAGCAGAACAGAACAGAATAAAACAGAACAGAATATTCATTATTGGCCTTATATGATTAGATATATAAAGACTTTGTCTCTGGTGCATAAGCTCTTATGAGTTTTTTATTGAGTTCTTATTTTATGAGATTATTGAATTTTCTTTGCTGAGCTCTAAGAAAATTAGACCCCTCGATAAACCAAGCATAAGAAAGTGGCCATTCCCTATATTTTTGTTACATTTACTAATTAAGGATATCCCACTCTTCCCATATTTTAGAGATATTGGATTCCATCTGGTCTTGTCTCTCATTCTGGTGGTCTTTGAAACATTATGGTAGCCAGGTAGTCACCAAGATTTTTTCCCCCCTTATGGTTGGGAAATTCTTCCCTTCGATTTCCCACTCATTTTTGTCTGATTCAGTGGCTTTAGTTGGAAGGGACCTTGTAGGTCATCTAGTCCAATCCCCTGGCCAAGCAGGAGACCCTACACCATTTCTGACAGATGAGAGTCCAATCTCTTCTTGTAAATCTCAAGTGATGGCGCTCCCACAACTTCTGAGGGCAACTTCTGTTCCATTGGTTGATTGTTCTCACTGTCGGAAAGTTTCTCCTTATTTCCAGGTTAAATCTCTCCTTGGTCAGTTTCCATCCATTATTCCTTGTCTGGCCTTCAATGGCTTTAGAAAATAATTTGACCCCCCTCCTCTCTATGGCAGCCCCTCAAATATTGGAAGACTGCTATCCTGTCTCCCCTGGTCCTTCTCTTCCCTAGACATGCTATAACTGTTCTTCATATATTTTAGCCTCCAGTCCCCTCATCATCCTGGTTGCTCTTCTCTGTACTTTTTCTAGAGTCTCGACATCTTTTTTATAGTGTGGGGACCAAAACTGGATGCAGTACTGTAGGTGTGGTCTTACTAAGGCTTTAAAGAGTGGTATGAGTACTTCACTTGATTTTGATTGTATCCCTCTGTTAATGCAACTTAAGTAGCGTTGACTCTGTTAATGCAGCTCCAAATGTATCTCGTTGCCTCTACGAATCCTTTGGTATCCTTCTGCTTCCTGCTATATTCTGGTTAAATCAAGAAAAACCAAGTCTCCTTTTGTGGACTTTCTGCCCAGCCAAAGTCCTAATGGCAGCCCTTGATTTCTTCCAGACATTGATGAGTGCCACTCCAACCCCTGTCTGAATGGAGCTACCTGTGTCGATGGCATCCACATTTTCACATGCTTATGCCTTCCCAGCTACGGAGGGAACCGCTGTGACATTGGTATGGCCTGCTACCTTACCCAGCTTCAGCTAACTCTACTAACTGTATATCCCTTCCTTTTTTTCATAGGGGGTTGTGGGGGGAAGACAATCTACAACATATACATCCAGTACTATTGTATTGCAACCTTTTCTCATCTCCTCACAATTAACTCCTAAAATATCTGTTGCTGGCGGTGGCGCGATGGGGGAAAATTTCTTACAGCAGTAGCACTTAGACTTACATACTGCCCCCTAGTGCTTTACAGCACTCTCTGGGAGTGTTTACAATGTCAGCATATTTGCCCCCCCAACTATCTGAGTCCTCATTTTAACAACCTCGGAAGGATGGAAGGCTGAGTCAAGCTTGAAGCGATCAGGATCGAACTCTTGGCTGTGAGCAGAGTTAGCCTGCAATACTTGCATTTTAACCACTGCACCACTAGGACTCTTATCTATCATGAGCTGTGGTGGCACAATGGCAGGGGTGGGCTTCAAATTTTTTAACAACTGGTTCTGTGGGCGTGGCTTAGTTGGTGGGCATGGCTTGGTGGTCATGTGACTGGGTGGACATGGCTTGGTGGTCATGTTATTGGCTGAGTGTGGCCAGCTCAATATCACCCACATCGAGGCATGCATCTCCCCGCCTGGCCTCTCATGACTGTGGGGATGCTGCAACAGTCATAAGTGTGAAAAATGGTCATAAGTCACTTTTTTCAGTGTCATTGTAACTTTGAATGGTCATTCCACACAAGCAAAGTACCAGCAAAGGAGGGGGAAAAAACTCCAGAGAAGTCCCTGAGACAGGAAGTCTAGTCCTGCCAAGAATGTAATAAGGATTAACGGAGAGGCTGTAAGCAATACCAGAATATTTCCTTCCTGTCTTCCTTACAGGATTAGGCCAGTAATTTCTTCTAACAACCGGTTCTCCGAACTGCTTGGAATGTTAACAACCGGTTCTAGCAAATAGGTGCGAAGTGGTAGAATCCCACCCCTGCACAATGGTTAGAATGCAGTACTGCAGGCTACTTCTGTGGACTGCCTGCTGCCAACAGTTCAGCAGTTCAATTCTCACCAAGCTCAAGGTTGACTCAGCCTTCAATCTTTCTGAGGTGGATAAAATGACAACCCAGATTGTTGGGTGCAAGAGGCTGACTCTCTAAACCGCTTAGAGAGGGATAGAAAGCACTGTATATATAAGTCTAAGTGCTGTTGCTATCTACCATTGACCTCAGTTAAACACATGAAGGCTTGGAAGTTAAACAGTCAGGCCTCGCTGGGGCTAACGAGGAAACCATCCAGAAATGTTGAGAGTTCTTCTAAGCTCATACAAAGGAAACACCTATAGCTTCTTCTATAGGGAATTTTTCAATCCCTTCACTAGTTTAGGCCACGGAGAAGATCTGTATTTTCTTCTGCATAATGAATGAGCATCTCATGTTTGTGTGCATTTTCTCTTCGGGGATTAATTGGAGTATGTATTGCATTTTGTTATAAGAGAAGATTCTAATCAGGTGGATGTATACATGCTGCTTCTCTTTGTGTGCCATGGGTTTAATTGGGGCACAGGCAGTGAGTTTGGGTTTCTATGGCTGCTCTCAAAGGCAGGGAAGGCTGCATGCCATTTGCTCCAAATCATCTGACTAGAATGGCTGGGACTTAGGAGGAAGGAGGAGTTGGGAGTTTTCTGAACCTCTGGCCCGCTGTCTTTCCTATGGGGAAGGAGGGTTTGAGAATTGTTCTCTTTTTCTCCACAGCCCTCAGCCTCATTCTGCTCACTTCTAAATTTGATCTTTTTTTTGCCAGCTTCTTCTCCCATAACGAATTCTGTTTTCCAAGTTATCCTGCTGCAGAGTCTGAGACCTGTTCCATAATTCTTTTCATCATCACAGAATAATACATCATTTCTATATTATTGCCAATTAATAGACAGTGTTTGTGAAATCCTGAGGACTACAGCCTCACTTCAAGCAGTCATTACTATTGGATGCAGCTGGTCCTTCACTTATCAACCACTTTCTCAGCGAGCTTTTGCTGTTAAAAGGACACTGAAGAAGAACTATTGCAATTGGCCCTCAAGGTGTAGCTATCACAGCATCTCTGCTGTCACGTGATTATGATTTGGTCACATGATTGCCATTGGTAATCATAGCTGGCTTCCAACAAGCAATAGCTTAACTTAGACTCATATACCACTTCACAGTGCTTTCCAGCCCTCTATAAGCAATTTACAGAGTCAGCATCTTGCCCCCAACAATCTGGGTCCTCATTTTAGCAACCTTGAAAGGATGGAAGGTTGAATCAACCTTGAGCCGGTCAGGATCGAACTGCCAGCAGTAGGCAGATTTAGCCTGCAATTGCAATAGACTTAGCAATTAGAATTATATTCAGCATCATAGTGCTTTACATAGCAATAGCACTTAGACTTACATACCGCTTCACAGTGCTTTTCAGCCTCTCTAAGCGGTTTACAGAATCAGCTTATTGCCTCCCAACAATCCGAGTCCTCATTTTACCAACCTCAGAAGGATGGAAGGCTGAGTCAACCTTGAGCTGGTCAGGATTGGACTGCTGGCAGTCTGCAGAATTAGCCTGCAACTCTGCATTCTAACCACTGTGCCACCAGGACTAAAATAAAGTCAATGGGGAAGCCACCAGCAAGTTGTAAGTTGCAGTTATGTGAGACTGCACTTAACAAGTGCATCATGTAGTGACAGAGTTACCAGTCCCAAGTTGCGGGTGATAGGTGAGAACTATTTGCACACTTCGAGCTAGACATCCTCCAACTTTGGGATTGATGGCCACCATTGAAATAAGCCCGACAGCTAGCATATACAGCAGGGGTGTCCAACCTTGGCACCTTTAAGACCTGTGGACTTCAAGAATTCCGCAGCCAGCCACGCGGGCTGGGGAAATCTGGGAGTTGAAGTCTACAAGTCTTAAAGTTGCCAAGGTTGGTCAGTCGTGATATAGATGATGTTCCTGGCATGCCTGCATCCATTTTTATGCATGAAAAGACACATTTTCAAACACAGCAATAGGGTGCCATCATCCACTATATATTTGTTTTCTAAGAATGCCTATGTGGCCCAGGACACAAATAACCCACTGCTGGAAATATTTAATTCAAAGGTTTGTTTTAAAAGTTTAAAGGCCGATAGCAATAGCACTTAGCAATAGCACTTAGACTTATTTACCACTTCACAGTGCTTTTACAGCCCCCTCTAAGCGGTTTTACAGTATCAGCCTATTGCCATCAAAAATCTAGGTCCTCATTTTACTGACCTCGGAAGGATGGAAGGCTGAGTTAACCTTGAGCCTGGTAAGATTTGAACTGCCAAATTGCAGGCAGCTGGCAGGCAGCAGAAGTAGCCTGTAATACTGCACCACCATAGCTCTTAGGATAGGGTAGGGTAGGGTAGGGTAGGATAGGGAACCTGGCAGAGAGCAAGGGAGATATTTGTTATCACACTCTTATCCAAAAGCAGTCTCCACTTTTGTTGTGTGTGTGTGTGCGTCTCTGAAGCTCTAAATACTTGGCTGTTTGTGTTATCATTTTTCGTAAGCAGAGAAAACCTTTTAGCTAAATCTATAGGCGACTCTCCCTCAACCTCAATTACAACTGCCACTTGAAAAATCATATCCTTTGTTAGAGGCAATTTTCCCTGAAAAATATGCATTTTATTCAAGTGCTTCTTCTTTGGGTACTCTTCGTTCCCTAAGCATCTATTTCTGTATGCATACCTTGATCAAAGCTGTACGGTGGAACCTGGAAGTTGTGAGAAAACAGACAGATAATTGCTTTCCCCTTTGTCTTGCAAAATAGACTGGTTTGTATTCAAAATGCAAGCCACAGCAATGTATGGATGCTTCAATGCGTGCTCAGCTAACAGCTTTTGGAAGCCTCCCTACAGAAAAAGGAAATCTGAATTATAGGGAGTCCTCAACTTACGAAGACAATGGAGCCCCAAATTTCTGTTGGGAAGGGAGACAGTTGTTAAGGGAGTTTTGCCCCATTTTACGACCTTTCTTAGCAGTTGTTAAGTGAATCACTGCAGTTGTTAAGTTAGTCACACGGTTGTTAAGTGAATTAGGCTTTGCTTGTCAGAAGCAGTGGTTGTATTCTACTGGTTTGGCCTGATTCTCCTAAGCCAGTAGCAGCGATGAACAATGGAGACTGAACCAGTCCTCTCCGAAGTTCTGCTGTTGGGCCTATCCAGCCGCCCGGGCTCCCATACTCCCCTTTATCCTCTGAATTTGAAGCGCAGCTGCTTTGCGTGGCACAGGAGTGATGCATGGCAGCTGCTGAAGCGACCGGGATCATGCAGGCTTGCCAGAGGTGAGTTAGAATGCCTTTGTGCCTGCACAAAGTGTGTGTTTGGCGCACGCACGCATGCGAAGTGTGTGCACGTGCACAAAGTGTGCCCACCAAGCTACGCCCACCAAACCAGTGGTAAAAATATTTGAATCCCACCACTGGTCAGAAGGTATTGTGGTTAGCCGGCAGCAGGTGCAGATGGCTGAGGAGAGCGAGGACTCTGATGAGGGGCCAGGACCATCAGGGAGTGGACTGCTGCCTTCAGAGATTGTGGAGGCTGGCAGCAGTGATGAGGAGGTTCCCAAGGAGCCTGTGCCAAGTATGCGTGCATGAAGGATTACTCGGAGGAAAGAACAATTACAGCAGCACAGGCAACTCGGGAGTGAGGCTGCAAGGTAATGGCCCCTCCCTCAAGAAGATAAAAGCCAGGTTTGGAAGACAGACAGCAAAGAAGCTCTGAAACTCAACTGGTGGACATCTTAGTTTGTGTTTGGAGAATTTTGTAAATTAGTTCTTATCTCTGGGTTTTTGGCAGCCTTGATAAACAACTTGGCAAGGGTCTTTCTTGTCGGAGCTAATTAGTGGGAAGCAGCTTCAGAACAGAATTTGTCATTAAACCTTAAAAGGTGGGGGCTGCTGCCTTTATTTGTGTTTGCTCTTTGGGAACTTGGTTGGGTCCGAACAGAAGACCATAAAAGGTGATCACATGATCACCCGGGACATTGCAACCATCATAAATATGAGTCAGCTGCCAAGGGTCCGAATTTTGATCACGTAACCACGAGGATGCTGCAATGGTTGTAAGTGTGGGGAAATGGTCATAAATCAGTTTTTTCAATGCTGTTGTAACTTCGAACGGTCACTAAATGAACTATTGTAAGTGGAGGACTACCTGAATTCAAGCTTTTATTTGCACCATGGTGAATTGAGAGGGACAAAATTGCCTGACAATTATTCATAGGGGAAAAAGCTGTGAAGAGTGAGAGGCAAAAAATACCTTTCTGTGCATCAGATGTACTTAAGATGTATATATTAGGTCCTTCATCTTATAAAAGGGTACTTATTTTTAGAAGTAGAAAACAAGGAGAAGAGAAAACACGTACTTATTCTGTTCTACTTGGCATTAATAATGTTATGATTATGTTCATCTTTCATCTCTCCTTACAAAAAGTTCCTGTTTATTTGTCTCCCTCACAGAAAATGTAGAGTCGTCTCTGACTACTGAGATGCTTAGGGACAAAAAAAAAAAATCAAATATATTGCATTTATGATTTCAGAACAAAATTAGAAGGTTTATTTATTAAAAGTATGAAATAGTACATTTTAGATAATAGACATATTCCAGATCCCTCAATGAAACACTGCCATCAGATGGCAGATCTTCTCTGCCCTATGGCATAGCATACCCCCTGATATTCAGATGGACCTGACCTTGATGGACTTCATAAGGCTTGAACATCTGGGTTTTTCTTGGCATTGAACTAGGATGTTAGTCTAAGAGAATGACTTTTGATGTATATCACAGAATATCACAGTCGGAAGGGACTTTGAATGTCTTCTAATCCAACCTTCTGCTCAAGCAGGAGATCCTAAATCATTTTAGACAAGAGATGTCCAACATCTTCTTAAAAACATCCATTGATGGAGTATCCACAACCTCTGAAGACAAGGTGTTCTTACTATGTCCTTACTATATTTTTATGTTTTATTACTTTATTACATTTAACTGGGCATGGTTAGTCTAGTGAAGAGAAGGACCAGGGGAGATATGATAACAATCACCTAATATTTGAGGGGCTGCCACAGAGAGGAGGAAGGGGTCAAACTATTCTTCAAAGCCCCTGAAGGCCAAACAAGGAATAATGGATGGAGATTGATCAAGGAGAGATTCAACCCGGAATTAAGGAGAAACCTTCTGACAGTGAGAACAATCAACCAATGGAACAGAAGTTGTCTTCGGAAGTTGTGGGAGCTTCATCACTGGAGGCTTTGAAGAAGAGATTGGACTACCGTCTGTCAGAAATGGTGTAGGATCTGCTTGGGCAGGGGGTTGGACTAGATGACCTACAATGTCCCTTCCAACTCTGTTAATCTGTTAAAAAAATCTCTTCTAGACAATTATAGATCCCACAGTCACAGTTTGCAAGTTGGGCAGTCACATAAACTGATGAAATGCATATATATACAGTGTAAAACTTCAGGTGCCCTTTGCATGTGAGAAAATGCATAGGAGGACACAACAATTAAATCCACAAGCACATGGAACTGTTTTTTTTTTAATTTCATATTCCCTCTTAAGGAAATTGTATGGATTAATTTCTCCACAACATATATTTAGTATTTTTTTTTAGTATTTATTTGATTTGTCAATCGCTTACAAGATACAGGTATAAGAATAAACATAGTTTTGAATACATAAGATAGATACTTATAAGAAAAATAAAAAACAATAGGACAGGGACGGTAAGCACAATTGGTGCACTTATGCATGCCCCCTACAGGCCTCTTAGGAAGGAGGTGAGGTCAATAGTAGACAGTCTAAGGTTAAAATTTTTGGGGTTTGGGGAAGAAACCACAGAGTCAGGTAGAGTATTCCAAACATTGACCACTCTGTTGCTGAAGTCGTATTTTCTGCAATCAAGTTTAGTGCAGTTAACCTTGAGTTTGTATCTATTGTGTGCTCTTGTGTTGTTATGATTAAAGCTGAAGTATTCATTTGCAGGTAGGACATTGCAATGTATGATTTTATATACTATACTTAGATCGGACCGGAGGTGGCGTAGTTCTAGTTTTCTAGATCTAGAGTTTCAAGTGTAGTGGCATAAGGTATTCTGCAATGAGTAGAGGAGCGGAGAACTCTTTTTGTGAAATATTTCTGGACTTTTTCAACTGTGTTAATATCAGATACATGATATGGGTTCCAGACCAATGAGCTGTATTCAAGTATAGGTCTGGCAAATGTTTTGTATGCTCTAGTTAGTAGTGTTATATTACCAGAGAAGAAGCTATCAAGTTATGCATGACTAAAGAATATCCTGCAGGATTTTTTTCACTAGCTCATAATCTGAATGTTTCCTTAGATAGGAGCTCTACATTTTGGCAGTTCTAATAAACTCTGCAATACCCTTTATCTTAAAGGGATGTCATTCATTGGCAAGAAATCAGTAATTCTTTGTTTTTGGAGAAAACAAGTAAGTTTTACACAACTTCTGAGTCAAATACCATCAAATTTTCTACAAAGAGATTTGGAAGGGGTTAAATGTCGCCCTCTGCTTTGATTCTTCTTCATGTGATCTTTTTGTGTTCATGTCTAGATCTGGCAGAGTGTGAAACAGGCTGGACTAAATTTCAAGGTAACTGCTACAAGCATTTTGAAGAGAAACTCACCTGGATGGAGGCAGAGAAACTATGCAGAAAACATCAATCCCACCTGAGCAGTATCATCACACCTGAAGAGCAAGAATTTGTGAACAGTAAGTATGGCAACTTGACATTTCTTTAAAAAGTTAAAATACCCCAAATCCAATAGACTTTTAGGATTACAACACTGATACGGAATACAGTACTGATTCTGAATTTCACTTAGGAGAAATGGGTTGTCTAAATAGGTTGACTTTTCATGGCTCAGCCTTTGATTTATTTTAATAGATTGCATCAGTGCTATTTTATATTATGATCATGAACTGTAGTGCACAAAAGCTGTGTTAAAACCAAAGTTGACAATATTTCAGTGGACAGAACCACAAGTTAATCTATCAATCTTCAAAATACCATTAGAATCCATAGAAATGTTAAATAATTTAGCCCTGATCAAATGGTTCCAACTTTATATTCCTTCCTTTTGTGCTTCACAATCTTAGCCTTTGATTTGTTTCAGTTGTGTTGTAGAGCTTGATCTTTCAGCATTCTTTGATATTCCAAAACGTTTTCAGAAGTTTTATCAACTACTATGTAAATCCTATAAAGAGGATTCTTTGTGGCAACTGCTCCTTGAACAAGTTCTTTTCTTGATTTATCTCTTGTATTTCCATTTTAGTAATCTTTTCAGTTGCATTATATTCCAAATTTTCAAATTCTATTTCAAAAAGAAATGTAATATTTTATTCATGTTCTAATCGACCCAAAGAATTTCAGTAAATAATTGGATGCATTGTAAATGTGCTAAATATATCACCATTCAGTTGATATTCAGTAATTATTATGGGATAAGCTAGACTAGACTTGATTTTAGGTTCTTAAGCTGTGATATGTAAATTGCTGGCGACTTTTCTGGAGGGAAGTGTTTGAGATTCTTTTTAATCTAAGTATTGAATGTCTTTTGAATATCCAAACAACTTGAAATTATATAAGTTATTAGTTTTATTTACTATGGAAAATTGAAGTATGTACAATTTTGGGGTGTGTCATAAATTCATCAATAATAACAAATTTGGGCTTTAATGTCTTGCATTCATTTCATCCATTTTTCCCTTGCTTTTTTTCAGTCTATTTGAATGTTGCTTATTGAATTCATAATTTTTTCACTTTAGAAATAAAAACTGTGTGGAAATTTGATAGATCGCTAAAACAGCCAAATAGTTGTATGTCTTCACTCTATATTAACATTGATCAAGCAGCAAAACATGCATTTCAGAGCTTAATTTTTATTTATTTGTAAAAGAATGTCAAACAAACTTGATAATAAGATGGGAGGGTATGAAATCTCTCATATAAACAGAATATAGAAGCCATGGGAGCCCAGTTAAAACTTCATAATTAGCAAGTAGATTAAATTTAGAGAAATCGATAATTTCTAAGTAAAGTATAATAAGAAAGATTCCCAAAAATATATACAATTACAAGAAAGAAAATAGCTAGTAGTTTATAATAAAGTATGCCAGAAAAGTTAAGAATATATGCATTTGACCTTGCAGCTGATTTTTTTTAAACAAAATGATCCTGATTATTAGGTACTTTAGTACACCTTTGGGCTATATGATACTGTATGAGGATGTCTGTTTTTTTCCTATTAAAAAACCATACCATTTAAAGAGACCTTTCATTTATTGGTAATGAAAAATGGACCATTTTAGAAAACTATTTGATATGGATGTAATGGTGTACTAGAGATCTGTAAATCATTCACAATGTAATTTGGATTTTCAAATGGATTCAAAGACCTGACTTGACCCAATTCAGACTCCTGAAATAATTTGGCACAAGTGCTTTTCCCCAGATGCAAAAGGCCCCTTAATTGCTGATTAAGATCCAAATCAATTCTGAGACATCCAATTTGAAGCTTCAGATCAATTCAGATTCCAATTGATTAGTTGTGTTTCTAAACTGATGGTTTGCATAGACCCATGGTTTACAACTCATAAGAACATCTAGAAGCTTCCATCTGGGTGTTCAGCACCCACCCACCCCATAAAAGCCAGCTGGGTATGCCTGTAAAACTGAGTATTTTGATCACTGTTCCCAATCTGTGGTGCTCATTACTGAGCCTCAGTGGTGCAGTGGTTAGAGTGCAGTACTGCAAACTACTTCTGCTGACTGCCAGCTGCCTGCAATTTGGCAGATCAAATCTCACCAGGGTTAAGATTGACTCAGCCTTCTATCCTTTCAAGGTTGATAAAATGAGGACCCAGATTGTTGAGGGGCAAGAGGCTGACTCTGTAAAACCACTTAGAGAGGGCTAGAAAGCCCTGTAAAGGGGTATATAAGTCTAAGTGCTATTGCTATTAGTCATCTATTCAAATTCTTGCCAATACTGAAGTGGAAAATGAAAATCTGGTTTGAACAAACCAGGGTTAATCATCATTGATTTTGCTGGGAGAAAAATCAATCTTTTACAGGGATCCATAGTAGCTTTTTAATACTCCTAGAAAAAAATAAATATGAAACTATTTTAAGAAAATGAGTAATGACTGAAGTGAGGCATAATTAGTTTACCACAGTTTATCACTGGGCAAATCATTGCTCTTTAGGCATAAGAAGAAGAGGAAATCATTATTTTAAGAAAGAAATCTTACTTGGTCTTATTTATCCAAGGAAGCTCAGACTATAACATACAATTATCCCCATTTTAAAAAAAAAACTCTCCATAGTCCTGGAGGGAGGCTTTCCGGAGAGGGAAACCAATTTAAGCTTGTGAGTTTCTAAAATGACTGGAGTTTTCTTCTGCAGTAGAAGAAAAACCAAACCAATCTGGCTGCCAACAAAACTCCATGGATGTCTCCAGGAGGGAGATGATCTGAGCTTGAAGAAGTCTCTGAACTCTTCCAAAATTATTCCACCTTGCTTGTTGTTTTGACAAACAAATAGGTCCTGAAAGTAGGATCCAGTTGTGTATCCTGTTAATTAACATTCAGCTTGACTCTTCTCCTCACCAAAAAAGATTGTGTATCAAAAATGAAGGTTTATGGAGATTCTCCGTCATCCAGGCCATGGTTTTCCTAAAGGTGCTTTTTCAAGAGGCAACTGGACTTCCTGTTTTTTCTTTGAAGACATTTTGCAAAGCTTCTTGAATGAGAAGCAAAACATCTTCAAAGAAAAACCAGAAAGTCCAGTTGCTTCTTGAAAAAGCACCTTTGGGACAATAATAAAGGTCATGTATCAATTTGGGTGTTCCAAAAAATCTTTTTGCATTGAATTTGAAGTGCTCCTTACTTTAGTTTGAATCTTACTCTTAGGCTCCAAGTCCAGAGACTCATCCTCTGCCTCCAAATAAACCAGCATTCATTGTTAATTTCTCTTTCTCTGTGTGTTATCTAGGCAATGCACAGAACTACCAGTGGGTTGGGCTAAGTGACCGAGCTGTAGAAGATGACTTTCGCTGGTCTGATGGACATTCTCTTGTAAGTTAAACTTTGGAAGATATCAAATATAGAGATGTTTCTGGACTGTTGGGAAATCAATGCTTCAGAAATCCAAGAATCCAACAGGACATCTATTTGGGGAGTGCCAATATGAGAAAACACTACATGGACAGGACAGGAGGAAGTATGGGAAATAGCTATGTTTGTAGCATGGATACAAATCACCCTTCTTACTCAAGTCCCTAGATTTTCCTAGA
This sequence comes from Bungarus multicinctus, assembly GCA_023653725.1. Classification (NCBI taxonomy): domain Eukaryota; kingdom Metazoa; phylum Chordata; class Lepidosauria; order Squamata; family Elapidae; genus Bungarus; species Bungarus multicinctus. The sequence continues at coordinate 11,346,689 of CM042843.1, forward strand.
GCAGCCCAAAGTCTTAGAAATAGCTTCCAGAACCCCACCAAATAATTATTTTAATGTTACAGGAGGGAAATTATTAAATATGCAGGGAGTAATGTTACTCGTGGTGTCTTTCTATTTTTAGTAATATTGAGAGGGCGACCAAATTAAATCAGTATTGATCTTGGCTCCATCTTTAATCTTAGAAATGCCCCCTTTAGAATATAGCCCTCAGAAGCCAAAATGGTCCATGGTCCAAAAGAGAGGTTGGGCATCTCAAAGCAGGATGGATTAGGTAGGCATTTTCCTTAATTAAAATTCCTTCCTTCCTCAAAAGTTGCTTGTGATCCATAATGGAAAATGAAGGCTTGGTGGGAAAAATACAGACCTGCCTAGCAAGCAGATTATGACCCTCAAATTCCAGCGTTATAGGGCAAAAGCATTTTATGGGAAAGCTGCAACTGCTTCTAACTTTAAAAAAAAAATGGAGAACTGTGAAAGATCTCATTACTTCCTTCCTCAAAAACACAGGTACAGTATATATGATACCTTGCTCAATAGTAGGAACTGTGAGAGGGATCTCGCAATCCTAGTGGACAACTATTTAAATATGAGCCAGACGTGTGCTGCAGCTCCCAAAAAAGCCAACACAATTCTAGACTGCATAAACAGAGGGATAGAATCAAGAACACACATGAAGTATTAATACCACTTTACAATGCCTTAGTAAGGCCACATTTGGAATACGGCATCCAGTTTTGGTCACCACAATGTAAAAAAGATTTGGAGACTCTAGAAAGAGTGCAGAGAAGAGCAACAAAGATGATTAGGGGACCGGAGGCTAAAACATAGAACGGTTGCTAAAATTGGGTATGCCTAGTCTGATGAAAAGAAGGACTAGGGGATGACATGATAGCAGTGTTGTAATATCTGAGGGGTTGCCACAAAGAAGGGGGAGTCAAGCTATTCTCCAAAGCACCTGAGGGCAAGGCAAGAGACAATGAGTGGAAACTCATTTAATATATTTTTAACTGTATTTATAATGTATTTATGTGTTTTTAGTAGGCTGTACACCGCCCCGAATCCCTTCTTTTTGGGAGAGGGAGCGGTATAAAAATATGATAAAATAAATAAATAAATAAATAAATAAACTAATCAAAGAGAGAAGCAACTTAGAACTAAGGAGACATTTCCTCACAGTTAGAACAATTAACCAGTGGAACACCTTGCCTCCAGAAATTATGAATGCTCCAACGCTGGAAGTTTTTAAGAAGAGATTGGAGAACCATTTGTCTGAAATGGTAGATGGTTTCCTGCCTAAGCAGGGGGTTGGACTAGAAGACCTCCAAGGTCCCTTCCAACTCTGTTATTCTATTCTACTTCGTTCCTTTTCCCCTTGCCCTCCCCGCATTTCATCTGGCTCTCTGTTTTACTCCAGATCTTTTTCTCTCTTTCCTTAGCAATATGAGAACTGGCGACCTAACCAGCCGGATAACTTTTTTGCCAAAGACGAAGACTGTGTGGTCATGATCTGGCATGAGAAAGGGGAATGGAATGACGTGCCATGCAACTACCACCTCCCATTCACCTGCAAGAAAGGAACAGGTGAGGCTCCATGTCCTGTGCAAAAGGTCTCACAGCCCAATCAAGCAGCCCAAGACTACGACGGCAAACAGACTTGCATCTCAACAGTCAAGATCCTGAGGGCAGCATAGGAAGCCACTGTCAGGGCTGAGCAATGATTAAAGGATACTAAGCAGTGAGGCAAGAACTTGAGGAGAAGGAGAGGGCACATCCAAGGACAGGCTGTCCCAGCAGCTGAAAATGAAATATTGAAAGCTGCTGGCTCTGTTCCAACACATGCTAATCATAACCAGTTGTAGAAAACAGGCCTCTGGGAAGCAATAATTCACTCTAAGGGATATTGCTACAAGCGCCACATTCATGGGGTTCTTTCAGGTAATTTAACATGTCTTCATGTTGGACTTCTTCAGGGTACATGCATTGCGCAGGTATAATTCTCTGCCTGCTTCACGCCTTGTGTGACCTTTGTTCTTCTTTCTGGGATGACCGTTTGAGAAGATTATAATCCGTGTCTCCTGGAGTTAATAAAGAAAGGTCATCGCACATCTCCCAAGCTGTAGTTTCTGGCCTAACGTTTCAATCAGCACCACATAGTTGGCTCTAGTCTTTATTTAAATGTCTTACGATGCTTCCACACCACGTTGGATTATGACACTATGGGAAATTGAAGCATACTGTAACTATTTGCTGCAGTGCTACTAGCTCTCAGGCCGTTGTTTCTCTAAGTCTCTCTCAAGCCACTCCCGATGTCCTACGCATCTTATTTGTGATATCTAAGGACCTTCTTCGTGTCTTCTGTAACAAAGTCACGTCATTCTTACCACTGATTCAGTTCCCACTGGAATGCCTTATCACTTCAAAGTTGCCCTGATACTTTGCTATACAGCTAAATATTATCCTGTTTGCCTTCAAGTGGCAAGAGCAGATCAAAAACCAGCACAATGCACTTGTGGTAAGGTTAGTGAGCCAAACCACAATTCCAAAACAAGGCCAGAGGTTGAAACATAAACATGGAAAATTAAAATTTTCTGGGTTAAGCAGCAAGACGTTATCCAATCAGACGTTCCAAGAAACTAAGATGGTTTAGAGTCCAGACACAAAGTCATATTGATACTATACATTTTCAAGCCTTTGACTGTGTTTATATGGTCTGCTCCATTCTGATGATCAGACATTATAATTACAGCAGCAGCTAGGAGCAGTCTGTTAGCTTTGAGCAGAAAGCAATTTTTAAAAATGTCCTTTTCTTCCCCAGTTGCTTGTGGAGACCCTCCTGCAGTTGAGAATGCCAGGCACTTTGGCAAGAAGAAAGACCGCTACGAGATCAATGCTATGGTGCGCTACCAGTGCAGTCAGGGGTACCTACAGCGCCATGTGCCCATCATTCGATGCCAATCAAATGGGCAGTGGGAAGAGCCTCGGATAGCCTGTATAGACCGTACGTAAGGTTTTCTGATGAACTTTCAGCATTTGAACCCTTTCCCTTATAATCAATAGAAGGAGGGTATAGCAGCCCAAAGAGAGAGTGGTGCGATGAACTAGAGGTGAAGCTCTTACCTCCCAGTCAGGAGGCTGTGAGTTTGATCCTTGGTAGGGGCAAATATTTCATTCTCTAGGCACAATGAGAATATATGTGCTGAATTAAAAACTCCGTCATTAGCGACAGGAAGGGCATCCGGCCAGTAAACACTCTGCTATCTCCATCCCACAAAGGATTATGGGGGTCATTAAAAGATGATAATGATGATGATGATGATGATGATGATGATGATGATGATGATGATGATGATGATGATGATAGAAGCCCAAATGGAAATTTACAATAATATTGATTCAACCGGATTAGATATAAGCATGATGTTATATTGAATGATTAAATTGTCTGGGTTTGTATTACCTTGGTTTACAAATCAAACTGGCTAGTTTGAATGTATGTATCTTTTCTTTTATGTATCTTTTCTTATATGTATAGTGAGAGCATTTGCACCAAGACAAATTCCTTGTGTATCCAACTCCAATCACACTTGGCCAATAAATTTATTTTATTTATTTATTTAAAGAATATTAAAGAATTCTATTCTGTTCTGTTCTTGTCTGTTCTGTTCTGTTCTGTTCTGTTCTATTCTATTCTATTCTATTCTATTCTATTCTACTCTACTCTACATTCCATATGTTCTATTCTATTCTATTCTATTCTATATTCTGTTCTATTCTATTCTATAATCTATTCTAATTTCTATTCTATATTCTATATTCTATTCTATTCTATTCTATATTCTATTCTATTCTATATTCTATTCTATTTCTGACTAGCCAGCTAGTATGTGACCATCTATATTAAGTATTTCTGGATTTTTAAAAAAGGAGGGGAGGTAAAGTTTGGGTATTATTTGCCTGGGGTGACTCACTGAAGTAGATGACTAGGGAGAAAATAAGCGAGAAGGAGACATACTGTCTTTCCTCCTGATAGAATTAGAGCTGCAGCAGATTCCTTGCTACTCTTGATCCTGTTCACACTATTTGTATGAACCACCTACTCGTTTGTAATGTTCTTTTAATTAGGAGGGAAATCCCTGAAAGACTTTCCACGAATGAGATGTAAACCTGCTTTCAATTAAGACAATGCCTGCGCTGCTACAGAAGTGTCCCTCGTGTACCATGTTTCTGTTCTACCTTTTCTTTCCTTGTTAGCAGCAATCAGATGATTCACTCTAAGATTCATGCTGCTCCACGGAACCTCTCCCTACTTGGGGAAATGCTCTCGACAGTAGCTTTAACATTACAGAGATTACGGACTCAAAACGTCTCCTAGAAAAGCTGGACTGCAAGGGCTGGCTGGTAATGGAGCATTGAGCCCTTTAATTAACTAAAGGATTGCCAATAGTTGGCAAGGTCTTCTTGGACAACATGTGGTCCTCAGCAAATTTCTATAAATCTTGGGTTTCTCAGAATTGTACAAGAACAGAGAGCAAGTAGAGGAACTCGCAAGACAGGACGAGTATAAATTAAAGAGGGGTGAAAGTAATGGCCTCCAGGGGTTTGGAATTCAACCTTTCAGCTCAGCCAACTGGTCAGTGGTAGAAAAATGTGGAGTTCCAGTGCAAGCTCTCCATTCTCCACACCGTATCCTCAACATTTCCTGGAATGGTCATGTAAGCACATATTGCGCATCGCATGGCCATCCCAAAACACATCCGAAGAGATGGATGTAGGGAATAAGACTCCAAACTGAAACAGAAATCGGTTTGCTAACATACGCAATATGGCATTTTGGAGAAGAACAAAGGCAGGAGGTTTCTACTCCACAAAATAAAAGCCCAATCTTTTGGCGCATGGGTTTGTTTTGGACAAACCAAGAGTCAAAAGAAGAAAAGTGGTCCTGAGCTGCAGGACTTGGTCATTTTCCTGCTCAATTCATGCAGGTTTTTTTTTTCTTTTCTTTTCTTCAAACGTTGCACAAACAGAAGTTAATATAAGATTGTCATTGAATGTGTGTGAGAGAGTGCATATGCACCCTTGAATCACTGTCCACTCCTGATAATTATGTCTGGACAAGTCCCTGCAGTATTCCGGGCAAGATTTTGGGGACTGTTTAGCTATTGTCTCCACCTTCCTGGAGCTGAAAGAGAGGGACTGGCCCAAGTTCACCCAGCTAATTTTGTGTCTAAAGCAAGAGTAGAATTCACAGTTTCTACCTCTACAACAAACTGACTCTCTCTTTGAAGAGTATTCTAAGCCAGCTGGAGAATTTGAGCTATACCACAAAACTGCCCAACCTGTGTGGGACTGTATAATCCATCTGAATTGGTTCTTTTATTAGCAATGATAGGATAATCTTCTTCATGGAACATAGGGCTGCAGGGGACCTTGGAGGTCTTCTAGTCCAACCCCCTGCTCAAGGTAGGAGATCATTTACCATCCCAGTTAAATAGTTTTCCGGTCTACTTTGGAAAACCTCCAGTGATGGAGCACCCACAAGAGACAAGCTATTCCATTGATTGATTGTTCTCATTGTCAGAAAATTCTCCCTTACTTCTAAGTTGGATCTCTCTTTAACAAGGTTCCACCCATTAACTTCTTGTCCTGCCCTCGAGTACTGTGGAAAATAAGTCAATCCCTTCTTCTCAAGTACTCCAAGATAGTTATCATCTTCCCCTAATCCTTCTTTTTCATAGGCTAAGCATGCCTTAGGGCAGTGATGGCTAACCTTTTCCACATCACATGCATATGCAACCCTCCCTGTGCCGTGCAACTCAGCACATGCATGCATGCATGACCCCCCCCCCCCCCGGGCATCCCACTCCCACGTGCATCTCCCCTACATATGTCTTCCTGTGCATGCATGGCAGACACCCAACAATCAGCTAGCTGGCAGGAAGCACGCATGCTTCCGCAGTGGGGTTCTTCCGGCCAACCTTTTGCGTGCCGGCAGAAATGGGTCTGCATGCCACTTCTGGCATGTGTGCCATAGGTTTGTCATCACGACCTTAGGGGTTTGATTTCAAGGCTCCAAGAAAGTCTTAGACCATTTTCTATCGTCATCATAAAAATGCTGGGGGGGGAGGGGAGCTCCTGTTTCATTTTAAGCCAGGCGGTCAAAAGATTAAACTTTCCTAACCAGGGGTGGGATTCAAATTTTTTAACAACCGGTTCTGTGGGCGTGGCGTAGGTGTGAGTATGGCTTGGTGGTCATGTGACTGGGTGGACATGGCTTGGTGGTCATGTTATTGGCTGGGTGTGGCCAACTCAACATCACTCACATCGAGGCATGCATATCTCGCCTGGCCTCTCATGACTGTGGGGATGCTGCAACAGTCGTAAGTGTGAAAAATGGTCAAAAGTTACTTATTTCATTGTAACTTTGAATGGTCACTCAAGCAATGGTCACACAAGCAAAGTACCAGCAAAGGAGGGGAAAAAATCTCCAGAGATGTTCCTGAGACAGGAAGTCTAGTCCTGCCAAGAATGTAATAAGGGTTAACGGAGAGGCAGTTTCTGTAAGCAACCCCAGAATGTTTCCTTCCTGCCTTCCTTACAGGATTAGGCCTGTAATTTCTTCTAACAACCGGTTCTCCAAACTGCTTAGAATGTTAACAACCGGTTCAACCAAATAGGTGCGAAGTGGTAAAATCCCACCCCTGTTCCTAACCCTTCATGCTAACAAAGCTTTCCTTTATAAAGAACTCCCCCTCTCCTTCTGGGTCCCTTCAAAAAGCTCATCCATGGGACAGGAACAGAATTCTCTCTGGCAGCAGGGCCTGAAATCTGTTTGTGGGAAGGAGAAGTGGTGGAGGGATAGGAAGAATGCAGGACATGACTTCCCCCCCCCCTCCCCAAATGCATCAAGAAATTCCCCACCCAACTAATACATCAACTCCCGGGGGTCCAAAAGTAAGAAAAAGCATGATTGTGCAAGAGGAAGAAATCTGGCACCTCCGTGCGCTCGCCCTGGGCAGCCAAAGAAACAACACGCTGCAGCCTCGGTGGTGTTTTTCCACAGGGAGCGAGCGAGAGAGTCAGCGGGAGGGAAAAACTCATTCAATCCAACCCAGGACAAGCCAGGCCTGTATAGCCACCATTCCTGAGTAAAGAAGGCCTCCTTTCTTCCCTCTCTCTCCTCCCACAGCCTCCACCTATAAACGCAGACTACACAAGAGAAGCTCGCGGGCTCGATCAAGGACCAATGGAAAGATGACGGCATGATCCACCCTTGCAAGAGAGCAATCGGGGAGCAGAGACAGACAGACAGACAAAGACAGAGAATTTATGGAACAGTTATATTAACAAAATTGATATATTTTTCATTGTTGTTGCTTTTAAGCGGGGAAGTCTCATTATATAAGGAACAATGTGTATATATAAAGAAAAAGAACAAAAAAAAAGGAGAGAGAGAGAGGAGGGGGAAAACCCTTTGCAAAATAGGAAGCGAACACGATTCCAGCATTTTTTTTAAAAAAAAAAATAATGATTGTTAGAGCCAACTATCCTTGTGCCTTTGTGGGGAAAGGGAAACGGGGGGTTACAGAGGGTTAAGTTAAATAATAGATTATTTCTGGAGGAAGAGGAGGATGGGGGAAATCCTGATTTTTATCTCACAAGAAGCATAACTTTTAAACTGCAGAGTGGACAAGTACTTTTCAAAAGCCCCCTTTCCACAGATTGCAGCAAAAATCATGGGATTGTTTGGAAACTACAGAGAAAAGCAGAAGCGGGGAAAAAAGTATTGTTAAGGGGAGGAAAATCAGGGAAGCTCTTTTTCAGCTCTCCCGAATATACATCACCATTGTTGCAAATGGTGATTGCTTGTTTTGGATATGTTCATTCCTTTAAATAAATGCAAAATAATCAAATCAACGTGTGGAAGTTGAAATTAGCCAGAGCACCAGAGCCGCTCAAATGCAAACAGGTAAGAAGTGGAGGAGGGGGCAGAACAAAACTCCACACCTTACTACCTTTTTTCAGTTCCAGACCTTGGTCCTAGCTGAATCGGATGCTGCATCTCTTCTGATTTGTTCCTCTCCCCCACCTCCCCATTTTTATTCTGCGGGAACAGGCTGGAAGCAGGCTGGGGCGCATGGTAAGGCAACTTCATATGCCTATGTTTCTTCTTGCTGCAGTTTTCTTCCCCTAGCAGGCGGAACCAGCTCCCCATCCTGAGATGGCATATTCTCTCTCACAGGGAATGGTGCAGGGCACTTGAGATTCCCTACACCTATTTATATTTTTTAAAAATATATATGTGTGTGTGTGTGTGTTATATTAATTGAAAGCAGAGCGGAAACCGAGAGGAGTCGTTTTTACAGTAACTTAAATGGACTTGCCAATGTCTTGGAAATGCTGGTAGTTATTCAGCTTTGGGTATGTGCTCTGTATCCAATGAGGAAGGGGAAAATGTCTGGGGACCGGGGTGAGTGGAGAAGAGTACAATACCTCTTGTACAAAACCAGGAAGAGCTTTTTTTATTTTGCAAAAGAAAAAAAAAAAAAGAAAAAGCCATCAAGGAAAAGAGCCCCAGAATTTTATTTTATCTTTTCTTTTAAAGTCCTGTGCACAAAAAAATAAATAAAAAAAATGCAACTCTGGAATGAAAAAAGAGCCAAGCCTATTGCTGTCAGTGCTATGGTGAATCCTTGTACAATAAAAATTGTTGTAATTTAACCTGGCTGAGGTGCTATTTGCATGCACTGAGGGAGGAGGGAAGTGCCCCTGGATGCATGAATGTATTTGATTACATGGACCGCTTGCAGGTGAGTGGTGCGGTGGCCTAGAGGTGGAGATCTTGCCTCACAATCAGGAGGCTGTGAGTTCGATCCTCGGTAGAGGCAGATGTTTCTCTCTTTGGGCACAATGAGAATTGTATCTGCTGAACAAAACTCCACACTGACTGTCAGCCTGACATCACTGACAACAGGAAGGGCATCCAGCCAGTAAACACTCACCTCCATTCAGTTGCCCAGACTCCACCCCACGAGGGGGATTATGGAGTCATTAAAAGATGGTGGTGCACCGCTTGTGGGTATTGTAGGGCAGATCAAATGCCCTGCTTGGTCACATCTAAATGAGACCCCATAGCTTAGAAGATTCATGTGGAGGTGTGGAGATGACAAGGCCCTTCAAAAGTTACACCTAACATCAATCCTAATGGGTTGACATTTCTCACTGAAGCCGCTTCCTGTCTTATACATCCTTTTGTAAGGGGGGGGGGGGTGTTTGTAATTATTTAAAAATTTAAAAATGCTCATCCGGTTGTGCTTGCTTACCTTCCACAGCATAGTGGTAGAAAACTCACATTTTATAATCCTGAAATTGTAAACAGTCCCAGGATCCGAGTGAAACCAGGGGAGTAAATTTAAAGCATGTGGGTGGGGAGAAGGTAACTGAGCGTTTATGACCAAAGTGTAATTAGGGGTCCTTGGTCTCTGAGCTTGGTGTTTTTCTTGCAGACATTTCATTACCCAAACTAGGTAACATCATTGGTGCTAGTGGTAGCATCTGATAACATCATCAGGACTAGCACCCAGGTTGTTGCCTAATCTGGCTAATGAAAACATCCTCAAGAAAACCACCTAGTTCGGAGACCACCAAGGACCCCCTCATTCCATCCTTGAGCTATAAATATTCTCCTTTATTGCTATAAAGCTACTGGGAAAGTAAGCAGGAAAGAGATGAAGATACAATTCTCCAATAGACCCTGGGCTGTCCTACACACAGCAAGGGGGTCAACACCATTAAACATGGTAACGTCTCCTGCAGTCTGAGGCTGGCTTCAATGGTAAGAAGAGTAAAGCAACCTCTGAAAACCCTTTTAAATAAAGAGGGTGGTTTAATTTGATTTCAATATTTAGGCAAAGAGTTTCGATCTGGGCTGTAAACAGAAGAGACCTTTCATTAGTCATGATGAATGCAGCTCATTCAAAGTTCCTTCCATCAGCCTTCCAATTTTTTTCATTGGCTCCTCCACCCACCCACCCACCCATATTTCCTTTCCACCCTCCTGCCCAATGCATCTCACTTTTCAACACTTTCTTTCCATTCTGCTCCAAAATGCTCAGGATTCATCATGGTTATCCCACTACCCACCTCAGTGCTATTTCTATTTCTGTTCTGAAAAAATAAAAAAAAAGAACTTCTGGAGAAAATTAGGATTGGTTGACGGACAGCTTCGGTAATCAGGATGGATTACATCCAATTGATATCCAAGTTACTTCTTTGTGGGGGTGTCTTCCAACTTTTATTAGCAGACATCCCAGAGACCCCATCTTTAGACCCCACAAGACAGTGTTCAACTCACATTTGACAATACAAAAGGTACGGAAGCAATTGATTTGGTTGAATGTCCCAAAAGAGGTTTGCTTGTTTGGCATACAAAAACTGACAAAACAACATGGCTTAGTGAGCTGTGTTAATCCAGGTCCACCCTTACATCAAGATAAACATCAATTGTCAATGATTCTTTGTTTTCACCTCAAATTGGCCTACCTCTAAACTAGAGGAAGTTTATATGTAGGGTTTTACAAAGATGTAAATCTGGATTCATACATTACTCCAAGTCACAGTTTTAACTACAGTTCACTAAATGGTTGGGTTTGCGCAACAATCTATCCCCCAAACCAAACAAAATACAAGACAGCAGAGACTATTGTGTAAGCCCAGCCATTCCACTTTCTCGTCACTTTATAAAAAGAGGAGGGTATAAATCGGTGACCTCGCAGGCACTGCTCAATATAGACCTAGGTCCAATCCATCATTAATCAGGAGGAATTGCATTTCCCCCCAGTTCATATTGACAGCCTGAAGAACAGGAGAAAAGATACTGAGAAATAGCCCCTTCTGCATCCATTTTTTGCCCTGAGATTCTTGATCGCTTATCATACAGCATCCTGAGCCATTAAAATAGCCACTTTGATTTGAAAGTTGTAAATATTGGACCTCTTAAGATGAGATCATATGCTACTAAGAATTGGGAATGTCACACTGGGGCAGGAATTCCTTTCTCAAGAGAGTTATTATAACAGCTGCCTAACCGGTACTTCAGATGGCTTCCTAATCTCACTGGCAGATGCTGGCAGGAGCAAAAGACATCATAAAATTGCAAAAGACATCATAATCAAAAGAGCATCTTCTCACATGTGTATGCCCCATCTCTAAGCTCAAGTTTTCTGAACGCATGATTAAATGGGTAACGAAGCCGGAAGCTCTTCCAACCAACACCAAGGCAACTCAATGTCCACATCACAGCTTGTACAACGTTTTTCTGTTTCATGACAAAAGTGTTTTTTTTTTAAAAAAAAAGAAACCAGAAACTTGAAAATACACAGTTAAAATAGACCCCCTCCCCCCAAGAGACTGGCCCTTTAAATAATAAACTCTGGGTGGTGATAAAAAAGGACACCGTTCACCGATGAAGGGAGTTTTTCCTTAGCTCATCTTGTAACAGTAGACTCCAAATTTCCCAGTTTGGGGAAAGCCAAAACTTCGGACTCCTGTTTCTGGTGGACCACAGTTGGGCCGGGGAGAAGTGATGGGGTAGCGCACACTGCCATCCGCCAACCAGCCAGAATCACAGCGGTCCAAGCCCAAGAACTTCCACGCTGAGTACAGCTGACCCACCTTGGCAATTTCAGCTTGGTCATCTTGGCAAGCTTGCTTGGCTTCTTCTAAGGTCAACTTCTTCTTGTGGTCAAGATAGTAGACAGTCCCTGTTAGGGAGGCAAAGAATGTTTTACTGACACTCATGTATTTTTACATACATAACATGCATACATACATACATACATATATATTATACAGTGTATATACAGTATATTACAACTATTCTAAAAATACGAGTTCCAGGTAAACTTGTAAAAGAAGAAACAGACATCCTGCGATCTCCAGAACTAAAAATTCTATTTATTGTACTTACTAAGCTTTCATCAGCCTCTGCTGACATCATCGGCGTATTAGCATTACAGAGATCTCTGCCTTTGTATATCATTAATCAATTTAGCGCTTGCACACGTAATAGCCCTTCCAACCCGTCTCCCATCTGCAATTAACTTTTTTGCTTCAGTCATGTTAGTCGAAGGAAGATTATCTCTTGTTTTTGGTTCCTCCCTTGGAATGCTTATCTCTATCAGGTGATGTTAACCTGCCAACTGTTGCAATTTGTTGCTTTGCTCAGAATTTAGTGAGAATTGCTAAAAAGAAAAAAGAATGAATGTATTGCAACTGGTTAGGTTTGCATACCTGTTGAGCTTATTATAGTCAAACAAGCCAATTGTTGGCTAACATAGTTTATACCAAACAATATTTGTGAAACAAACCAGAGGGGCACAGATGACACAATGCTAAGCCAGTGGTTGGCAAGACATGTTTCATGAGTTCCTACATTGCTCTAACCTAAAGTTTAAAGTGATAAGCAGGTGATATGTGATTCCCCCAAATATTTTTTTTTTTAAGAGGCAACTGGACTTTCTTGAACTCATTCCATTTATAAATCCTTCCATTCCCCACCATCCAGTCAGAGCTGAAGGAGCTTCTTGGATGAAAAGCGAAATGTCTTCAAAGAGAGAAAATCCAGTTGCCTCTTGAAAAAAGCATTTTTGGGACAACCATGATCTCCATAGACAACGCGATATGCGAGTTGAACCACTGTAAAAGAGTGTCTCATCTGTACACAATTGACAGCTGTTGACAGAACATTGGCTGAGGCTGTTGGGAATTGTAGTCCAATAAATATCAAGGGTGCTCAATAGGTAATAGGAGATTAATGTACCCACCAGAACATGATAAAACAAAAGCAAAATTGTAGTTGAGATTGGTTTCAACACAAACCAAGAAAATAAGTAAAATGATGGCACTTTCAAAGTATTCAAGGAAGGGATTTAGCTAAGAGGTCCAACAACAATCAATGGTCTTACTTTGAAGATAGTTCCCTATGTTCCTATCAACAGATCCAGTCCATAATCTAGTCTTTGGGTACTTTTTGTGATGACCCAGGGCGTGACACAAAAATAACCAAGTCACAAAAATAGAAGGAAGTCCTTTTAATGCCTTCAACTTGGCCCCAATGTCCAATTATCCTCAGCTGGATATCAAACTCTTAAAGAAAACAGTTTATGGAGGGAATAAATGCAGTCCACACCCAAAGTAAAGTTAATTCGAAATTAAAAAAAACCTAACACACCACACTGAAGGAATTACTACGGCGGGCAAGGATGATTAATTGCAGACTTCTATCAGATAACACAGCAACCACAGTTGGGAGGAAACCAAAACACCAAAAAGCTCCGACCAGAATGCACGCTTTGCTTTCAGCAACTTCGCTATCCGCAGTTTGTCCTTTTAACCAGTCCTCCCAGCTGCAACCCATGAAGGGGATCAGGGCCATTTCTTCATCCACAGGCCATGCCACTCACATTTCTCCCTTATTCGCTCTTCCCTGCGTGCCCTAGGATGAAGAGGGGATTGGCTTGGGTCTTCCTCTGAATTGCCATCAGGCCTGTGTCCTTCCCCAGTTTCCTCCACAACCACCGGAGCCACATTTCCACTCCCTGTCAGCTGTTCCATCTCTCAGAGTCAGACTCCAACAGGGGCATGACACTTTTCATTTGATTAATTGCTGTTTTCAAAGCTCCTTCAAAGGCAGACGGGTGTACAGGACATACTATTGGTGGATCACAAGTGATATCAGAACATGGACATCACCAAAAAGAGAAAAGACCCCCAGCCTATTACCTCTTTCTCAATACACCTGCTTCTACATATCTATGGAGGTTCTCAGTCACCCAGTCATCAGTTGTCCCAAAGGTGCTGTTTCAAGAGACAACTGGACTTTCTGGTTTTTCTTTGAAGACGTTTCGCTTCTCATCCAGGAAACTTCTTCAGCTCTGCCTGCATGGTGGGGAATGGACCATTGTAGAATGGTCTGCTTTATTTGTTGTAGCCCCAGAAATAACTGCACTCACCTTTCAGAGCAGAAGAGAAACAGAAGACATCAAAGCGATGGAGGTTCTTGTGACGTTCTCCATAGCTTCTGATACCAGGTTGCAGGTGAGGCCCACCACAAGGTTCCCGGGGTACTGTGATAGGATACTGGGCTGTGCCGTCAATCAGCCAACCAGCATTGCACCAGTCTAAGCCATCTAACCAGGCCTCGAAGAGCTGGTCAAAGGAGGCTATTACTGCATCCTGATCTTCACAGATCTTCTTGGCTTCGTGGAAGTTAAGCTTATAGCGTCCGTGGGGAGACTGGTATGGAAAGACCACTCCTGTGTTGGGAAAAGCGAGCAAATATAAATGGAAAGATTACTGAAAGTGCGCATTTCGTAACTGGATAATCCAGCGTTCAAAACAAAGTACAGAGTCACATTGATTCCTGGAATTGGAGGAGTGAATCAAACCCAACTTAGATTATCTTAATTTGGGAAAATGTGTAAAACAGAGTTGGGCAACTTGTGGCCACACATAGCATCCCTCACTGCTAGCCATACTGATAATAACAGCTGGAATTTTTAGTCAGCAACAAATGTTGCTTGGTTTTTAAAATATATCTCCAGATTACAGGCCGCATATTTTTGCTTTGGATCTGGATTATGTCAAAACAATCGCACAATAGACGGCTTACATCAAAAGGATACCAATAAAAATGACAGACTACTGGTGACATCTGGTGGCCAGAAAAAGAAAGAAACTCTTATGTTATCTGGTCACCAAAATAAATACAATTGATTGATTCACATCCCTCCATCCATCTTTGCTGATCCACTGTTCCTAAATAAAACAGGAAAATACCTTCTTGCTCTAGTCAGAAGTTAATTCATCATATTAAATGTCTCATTTCTACATTCATATCTTCACTCCATACACATACTTTTAAAAGCCTCACACACATTTTTGTAACTCTTTCTCCAATACATATTTCTCCTTACAGTTTTGTCTAGCGTACATAGCTGTCCCATAAGGTATGCCCTTTGTTTTTCAAGAATAGATTCATCTTTATGCAATATTATCTTAATATAAATATGATTTGGGAGCATCTCGTTCTGTGGCTTTAATTTTTACTATATTTTTGCATCTGCATTTTAACTTGTACCTGAAAGCTCAAGAGAGTATATATGGAAATTGCCCTCTATTTTATTACTACAATAACCTAATGTGGGAAATGTATCTTTAGAAGAGCAGGCAGAGCCTGGGGATGGGGTCAAGTGAGTAATCAGCCTAGAGTCATTACGTTGCCACAAGCAATCCAAGTCCAGCCACCCTTGAATTCTGTTGACTCTTATCCAGTGCAAATTTAATGGCCATTAGTTGCCTTGATTTTTGTGAAAAAGCATGATCAATAAATTATCTTAACTGGAACTTAATGTGTAGCTCTGATTCTTCCCACCTGACAGTATCTGTCTCTCAACATCATCCAGAAGCTCTGAGGCCAAATGGGTCTCCCCAGTTCAAGGCCAACTTCTTAATCATGTTGTTATATCTCAGAATAAGCGGTGCAGTGACCTAGAGGTAGATATTGCCTCACAATCAGGAGGCTGTGAGTTTAATCCTAGGTAGAGGCTGATATTTCTCTCTCTGGGCATAATGAGAACAAAACTCCTCATTGGCAACAGGAAGGGCATCCGGCCTGCTAGTTCCATTCTGTTGCCCCGACTCCAACCCACAAGGGATTACAGGGTCATTAAAAGACAAAAACAAAAATTACATGTCAGAATATTGGCCATATCAGTTCCATCCTACTCACCTTGCAGTTCTAGATCCACAGTCCCACTTTCATCTTCCAGACCATCAATGACTTCACAGCGGTACTTCCCAGCGTCATCTAAGCGCAGGTCATTGATCACCAAGGAGGCCTCATCAGAAGAGTCTTGCTGCAGATGAGTCCGTCCACGGAACTCGCCAAAGCTGCGATGATTTCGCCCAGATGCCACCAACACGTCTCGATCTTTAGAGTTGTCCTCCCGCAGCTTGGACCATTTGATGCGGATCCTACGAGGGGCATCCAGTTTAGGGGCATAGTGATAATGGCAGGGCAGTGTAACATTGGCACCACGCTGGGTAGAGATGGCATCGTCGGTGGTCTCAACTGTCAGTCGGACACCATTGAGTGGACCTGAGAAAGGAAGAAACCAAGGTCAGAGGTCAGGCAACAAGACTCAAAAACCTAGGTCAGGTGAACCACTTTAGGAGAAGGTATTTCTCAGGTGAACCACACTGGAAGAAGGTGCATCTCAGATAAACCACAATGGGAGAAGGTGCATCTCAGGTGAACCACAGTGGGAGAAAGTGCATCTCAGATAAACTACAGTGGGAAAAGATGCTTCTCAGGTGAACAACAATGGGAGAAGGTGCATCTCAGGTGAACCACAGTGGGAAAAGATGCTTCTCAGGTGAACGACAATGGGAGAAGGTGCATCTCAGGTGAACCACACTGGGAAAAGGTGCATCTCAGATAAACTACAGTGGGAAAAGATGCTTCTCAGGTGAACAACAATGGGAGAAGGTGCATCTCAGGTGAACCACAGTGGGAAAAGATGCTTCTCAGGTGAACGACAATGGGAGAAGGTGCATCTCAGGTGAACCACACTGGGAAAAGGTGCATCTCAGATAAACTACAGTGGGAAAAGATGCTTCTCAGGTGAACAACAATGGGAGAAGGTGCATCTCAGGTGAACCACAGTGGGAGAAGGTGTTCTCCAGCTCTGGTTTGCAGAGACCCTAAAGCAGGGTCTGGCAATTAATTTTCCCAAGGGGCCACATAAGAAACTGGAGGGTTTTGGAGGGTTGAACCAATAGGGAAGTGAAAGTACATAGCACTCCCATAGGTATATTGAGAAATAATAGCAGTTGCCTTCAAAATAAAAGAAACCCATGTGGGCCAAACAGGGACAACCAAAGGACCAGATGTGACCTGGGGGCCGAAAAAGGCAAACAAAAGGCTGGATTGAAATGGACCTTGGACTAACTCAGTAGAGCAATTTTTACAATTTAATGTAATTTGCAAACAACCGCAGTGCTATAAAATGTGCACATTTCTGGTTAGGTCAAACAGTTCTCTGACCCCCAGTTGTCCATAAATCATATCAAAATTAAATGAGAAAATTGTGAAAGCTCGACTACAGCTTTTATTTCTTCCCTGTACGCTCTAATATTCGTATATCAGAGCCCTGGTATTTTTTCTTCTATAAATTTTCAATGAATTGATTTGTTAACTATTTACCCTACCCGCCAAGCCCAGGTACTCATTCCCCCTGTCCAAGCTGCATCTTCTCCATCTCCTTGATCATCACCTTTATCATTCATGATTCCGTCATAGTAGAAGCCATTGTAGAAAGGGAGGCTGCCATGACCACTCCCAGTCTGTAGCAACATCACCACCAGGGGAAGGAGCATCACTTCTGGAAGATTCTGGAACTGGAAGGAAAACCTGACAAGTGAAGGAAGAAACCATCCAAATTAATAGTGTCTTACTACATTGCCTCACCTGGGGGCAGCATCAAATTGACTTTAAGTGATTCCCATAGCATGGAACAGGAAAAAACAAACACAGTTTATTAATTTTGACTTTATATGAGCCGTGATGGCACAGGCTACTTCTGCTGACTCCGCCTGCCTTTGGCAATTTGGCAGTTCGAATCTCACCAGGTTCAAGGTTGACTCGGCCTTCCACCCTTCCGAGGTGGGTAAAATGAGGGCCCAGATTGTTGGGGGCAAGAGGCCGACTCTGTAAACTGGTTAGAGAGGGCTGTAAAAGCACTGTGAAGCGGTATGTAAGTCTAAGCGCTATTGCTCTTTATCTCACCTTTATTGCTTTAGAAATAACTCAAGGCAGTGAACATACAGAAACAACTCAAGGCAGCAAAACATATAGAATACTCCTTCCTCTTCCTATTTTCCCCACAAGGACCACCTGTGGGGTGGCTGAATGTGTCTGGCCCCCCAGCAGTCTTCCATGCCAAAGGCAGGACTAGAGCTCATAGTTCTCAGCCAGTACTCTAACCACTACACCAGATTGACTTAGGTCAGTGCATTCTATCTTTTAGCGATCCTGGCTTCAGGAAAAGGAACTGGGCATTGGCAACCCAACTGAATTTGTACTATACTGAGAAAATATCCCAATACAAATAAGGTTTTTCAACTTCCTTCTTAAGGGCTTTGGCTTATGCATGCTCTTTGTCTTCCTACCTTTGCATTTCTCTCTGGCTTCAAAAGTTCAAATGATACTTGGACTTTTTAAAACAGTATATTAGAAACTCATATCCTGTTTGGAAAGGGGTTTTTGTTTCATTTTGGGGTTTCTTTGCATTTAGGAACTGACATTTGTCCGCATGCTAAGAAATATATTCATCCCCTGAAAAAAAAATGTTCAAAGGCTGGAGTTTCACAGTCGTTTCCAAATGTCATGACTTCATGAAATCATCCTTTTATTTGTGACATGAGTGGTCTCTACATTTGATACATTAAATAAATAAACATATTTAGAAGGTTGCTTCTCTTCCCCCGGAATTCACGGACTTCTCCATAAACCACTTTTCATGGTTTTCGTGTGTATCCCTTTTTTTATTATTTACATAATGCAAGGGTCCTCAAGAACATAATTAAATAGAAGTCTAAAATTAAAGGATAAAGATTCCCTCAATTTGAGTTCAATTTCCAGTGACAACATAAAGATAGCCAGTTCCTTGGCAGCAGTCCTGAAATGGCTTGTAATTTCCTTCCTCAATGAAGTTTTACTAACTTTTCCATCTAGCCTATAATTCTGGAATTTCCTGGTGATATCTCCAAGCAATCCTACTTAGCCTTTTTATGATCAGCCAAGGTCAGCTAAGTAATGTTGCCTATCTGGGCATAACTATTTCGGAATGCTTTTATGGCTTTCCAAGTGCCATAAAACATTTTTAATTCCGAAGTTTCCAAAACCTTTAAAAAAAAAAAAAAACACTGGGAAACCACTTCTCAATACTTCTTTGTTCTTTTCTATTCTTTGAGTCTAAAACATTTCATGATGAGTACTTTTTTTTTTGTACTCACAGTTTTCTGCCTGCCTTGGGCTCACTTAGCCTAGAAAAGTATAAATACTGTAGCTTTTGGAGAATGGTTTTATATAACTTGGGTGAAAGGCAGCTTAAAGCTGAGAATTCTAAGTGGTTGGCAAACCAACCACAAAACATTCAGATGTTCAAATGTTCATTCTTAAGGGGATTAAAGAAGAAGAACAGAGTAACAGAGTTGGAAGGGACCTTGGAGGTCTTCTAGTCCAACTCCCTGCTCAGGCATGAAGTCGTATACCCTTTCAGACAAACGGTTGTCCAATCCCTTCTTAAAAACATCCAGTGTTGGAGCATTTAAAACTTCTGGAGGCAAGTTGTTCCACTGGTTAATTGTTTTCACTGTAAGGAAATTTCTCCTTAGTTCTAGGTTGCTTCTCTCTTTGATTGGTTTCCATCCATTGTTTCTTGTCCTGCCCTCATGTTATCCCTAGTCCTTCTTTTCATTAAAGTAGAATACCCAATTCCAGAAACCGTTCTTTATATGTTTTAGCCTCCAGTACCCAGAAATTACTACATATATTTGCACCAAGACAAATTCCTTGTGTGTCCAATCACACTTGGCCAATAAATTCCTAATAAATAAATTCCTAAGAGGTCTGTAGGGGGCGTGCATCAGTGCACCAACGTGCCTACCATCCCTGTCCTATTGTTTCTTTTATATTTTTATTTTTCTTATATGTATCCATGTATTCATAACTATGTTTTTACTTACACCTATTATCTTGTAAGCAATTGACAAAAATAAATAAATAAATAATAAAAAAGAATTCTATTCATTCATATATTAAAAAGTCATTGCTTCCTTTAACTGAGGTCAAAACTTGGTGATCCACCTCCATGGAAAAGGGGACAACAACATGGAAGTAACAACATGGATTCTCTTCTAGATTCTCAGTCATCCAGGTCATGGTTGTTCGAAAAGCAACTGAAGTTTGTTTTTTTCTCTTGAAGATGTTTTGCTTCTTATCCAAGAGGCATCTTCAGTTCAGATTTAAAATAAGTCTTGGTCAGGCAGCGATTCAGCATCGTGAGCCACAGTGGAGCAGTGATTAGAATGCAGTGCTGCAGGCTACTTCTGCTAACTAGTGGCTGCCATCAATTCGAATCCCACCAAGCTCAAGGTTGACTCAGCTTTCCTTCCTTCCGAGGTGGGTAAAATGAGGACCCAAATTGTTGAGGGCAAGAGGCTGACTCTATAAACTGCTTAGAGAGGGCTGTAAAGCACTGTGAAGCACTTTATAAGTCTAATCGTACATATGTGGTCTGGGCTGAGGTTAGTTCCATCACCTAACAGGGTGTTTTATAAGTTGTTTCTTCACTACCACGACAGCTTCACCTGCTGGAATGCAGTTGAAGAGTGAAGACACATCGTAAGAAGCCATAGTCTCATCCAGATTCAGATTTGGTTTCCAAACCTTGCTGACAAAGCCTGAAGAACAAAGATGCATCTTGGATGAAAGTGAAATATCTTCAAGAGAAATTAAAAAACAAAAACAAAAGTCCAGTTGCCTTTTGAAAAAAAGTACCTTTGGAACTCTTCTGGGATTTTTTTCTTTCCATGTAGCTAATAAGCCAAGATTTACTAAAGGAACTTGCATTCCATTACTAGCTAGCACTAATCCTGCTTTCTTCTGTGCCTTCTCCAGATCAGAGAGCTGCTTCTACTTGCTGAGACATAGATTAAATAACGTAAAAGAAATCAAATCCAATATTAGCGACCCCCCCACTCTTTGGAGGGAGGTCCGTAGCATGCTATCTAAAGGCCAAATGTGTCTGCCAGCCTCAAAAATATTGCACACCCTTAGCGTAATCCCTCAAATACAAATGAGCTCCAGTGAAACACGTACAAATCGCATACTTTTGCAGCTAAGCATGCCTCACCCTTTTCTCTCCCCCCAAAAAATTAATTTGATGGAAAGTGCTTCACCAGAACTTCATTGTATCTCACAGACAGTGCATCTCATTAAGGTGATATGAATGCATCTTTGATTTCTCCTCCAAAGCAAGAATGGATCTCTTTCTCTCCTTCTCGCAGGGCAGAACTGTTGCAAGTTGCCTGGCTTGATAGATCGAATCTCAAAATGCTGTTCCTTTCTGCCCACAGAGGGCGCTTTGCACCCATCACTAATTTTTCCCTGTAGCTCTGTTTGCTCAGAGTTTTGACTTGTTGGCCTCCGAGGCTAGGCAAAAATTGAATCTCCTTTTGCAATTGCCATCTCCCTGTCTGCACCAAAGGAGCAGCTTTATCAAGAGGATTACCCCACCCCACCCCACTTCTTATTAAAGGCCTTAAATGGCCTTTCTCATCACACCCACATATTGCAGAAATTCACACGCTTGGCTTCTTACTTACTGAGCCCAATAATGAGTGCCTTTCTTAGCCCTGTGAACTCTGGGAAAAAAATGTCATAGGTGGTCATCATAGTAACTGCAAACTGATGTGCTAAATTACAGCAGAACGGAGCCAAAACGTCACAGAATGCTTACTGTTGGGTGTGGGTGGCAGAATTCTAAGAAGATGGAAAGGCAGGTATCAAAAAACAGCATAACTGGCTGGCTGATGCCTTCAATAGGAGCATCCCAAATGAAGTATTTTGTAGGCCTTATTTATCCATATTCTGGAATCAAGGGACAGAATAACCTGTGCTATCCTCTAATTTGCTTAAATTTCTTAAATAAAGCCACGTTTAAGCACCAGAGGGCAGGACAAGAAGTGAGGGGTGGAAGCTTGATAAAGAGAATTCCAGCCTAGAACTAGATTTAGTCACCACACTATAAACAGATGTTGAGACTCTAGAAAGAGTGCAGAGAAGAGCAACCAAGATGATTAGGGGACCAGAGCACTGGTGGGATTCAAATTGTTTTTACTACTGGTTCTGTGGGCGTGGTTTGGTGGGCGTGGCAGGGGAAGGATACTGTAAAATCTCCAGTCAGAGGTGGTATTTGCCGGTACTCAAAATTTCCGCTACCGGTTCTCCAGAATTGGTCAGAACCTGCTGAATACCACCTCTGGGCCAGAGGCTAAAACATACAATGAATGGTTGCAGGAACTGGGCATGGCTAGTCTAGTGAAGAGAAGGACCAGGGGAGACATGATAGCAGAGTTCAAGTATTTGAGGGGTTGCCACAGAGAGGAGGAAGGGTCAAGCTATTTTCCAAAGCACCTGAAGGCCAGGCAAGGAACAATGGATGGAAAGTGATCAAGGAGAGATTCAACCTGGAAATAAGGAGAAATTTTCTGACAGTGAAAGCAATCAACCCATGGAACAGAAGTTGCTTTCAGAAGTTGTGGGAGCTTCATCACTGGAGGCTTTCAAGAAGAGACTGGACTGCCATTTGTCAGCAATGGTGTAGGGCAGGGGTCTTCAAACTTGACAGCTTTAAGACTTGTGGACTTCAACTCCCAGAATTCTTCCTCCAGTCATGTTAGCTCAGGAATTCTGGGAGTTGAAGTCCACAAATCTTAAATTTGTCAGGTTTGAAGACCCTTGGTGTAGGGTCTCCCGTAAAAGACAGTCATTATGATAACTTGAAACTGATGTGCCAAATTACAGCAGAATATGTCAAAATGTCACAGAATGTTTACTGTTAGGAATGGGTGGCAGAAAAGTAAAAAGATGGGAGAGTTGGACTAGAAGACCTATAAGGTCCCTTCCAAGTCTGTTAATCTGTTTAATCTGCTTAACTAAAGATACATTTCCTGACAGTGACTGTGGGAACAATTAATCAATGGAGCAGCATGCCTCCTGGAGTTGTAGCTGCTCCATCACTAGAGGTTTTCAAAGATAGAATGGACAGCCATTTGACCCGGACGATATAAGGTTTCCTGCTTGAGGAGGGTGTTGGATTAGAAGACCCCTGAGGTCTCTTCCAGCCTTATGTTCTATTTCTTGAACAAGCCTACATTCAAGTCAGGTTCTGGAATAAGCCACCGTCGCATGGACTGATGCACAGGCAGAGCCTTGGCCACAGTTTAACAACCCACAGCGACTGCATTTGCACATGAAGGCCAAACCAAGGCAACCACATCATGGTTGTGTACAAGCCACGTTTGTTTAAATGCAAAATGCCTGGAGTTCAGTTCATGTGTGCCTAAACTAAGGGTAATTGTCCTTTTTACTACTGAGATGTGCCAGAGACATATTTCACTTTTACAGCAAAAGTATTTCCTTTCCAACCGAAACACAGTAAGAATTGCTTGCTTGCACATTCATCTGTCTGCCCATATTTCTGAGCTAACAGCTCGAACCTTTGCAAGTTGAGCACTGTTTAAGTTCCAGGAGAGCGCATGGAACATCTGTACATGTTTATGGAAACAAATCCTATTGAGCATATCAGGATTTAGGATTTCAGCTAAATCTCTGTGCATTTAGTTCCTTGAATGGAAGACGCAAAATAAGGTATGCAAGGAGGGAGATTCTGTTAAAGGATGCTACTGAAGCAGAGATCCAACCTTTAGGAAGGTCAGGAATAAAATCTTTGCCAGCTTATAACTTTAAATTCAGAACAACGTCTCATACGGCAGAGAGCAGGCAGCCTCATCTGCGGCATTAAAGAACGGCTTCAAAATACACTTTATTTTGACATTTAAATCATGCCACTCTTCTATTTATTTATTACATTTAAGAGCCATGGTGGTACAATGGTTAACATGCAGTGTTGCAGGCTAACTCTGCCGACTGCCAGCAGTTCAATCCTAACCTGCTCAAGGTTGACTCAGCCTTCCATCCTTCCGAAGTGGGTCAAATGAGGACCCAGATTGTTGGGGGCAATAGGCTGTCTCTGTAAACCACTGAGAGGGCTGGAAAGCACTGTGGAGTGGTACATAAGTCTAAGTGCTATTGCTATGTAAACCACTGTGAAGCAGTATATGTCTAAGTGCTAAGTACTATTGCAGGCTAACTCTGCCTACCACCAGCAGTTCGATCCTGATCACTCAAGATTGACTCAGCCTTTCAGCCTTCCAAGGTTAATAAAATGAGGACCCAGACTGTTGGGGGCAAGATGCTGACTCTGTAACTGCTTAGAGAGATCTGGAAAGCACTGTGAAGCGGTATATAAGTCTAAGTGCTGTTGCTATCCACAGCCCAATTTCTCTTCCAGAAATTCAAGATTGTGAGTGTATCTTCTCCACTCCCATAACATTTTAGCCTCAAAAATACCTTGAGAGTTCAATTAGGTTCAAAATCTAGATGACCCAAGGTTAAGCCTAAGGGTATATGTATGTAAATATATATGTTATGCATATGTCCTGTAAAAGTTTTATTAGCCCTTTGAATCTGCACCAGAGGTGGTTTTCAGCAGGTTCTGACCAGTTCTGGAGAACCAATAGCAGAAATTTTGAGTAGTTCGGAAAACCGGCAAATCCCACCTCTGACTGGAGATTTTGCAGTATCCTTCCCCTGCCACGCCCACCAAGCCACACCCACAGAACCAGTAGTAAAAAATATTTGAATCCATCACTGATCTGCACCCCTTCATTCTTGGACCAATACTTTAAACCCAAGGTTCCTTTAAAAGGGACAACCAATTAAAGAGTCAAAATGCAAATCGATATATCTGGGAGAAATTTCCAGGCAGTATGTTCTACAAAGTGACAAATTGATCATGTCCAAGAACAAGCACCCATGTTCTTAAAGCAGAACTAACCTGAAGGTGCAATCCTCATATTAAATGGTTTTGTACTGTATCATAGATTTGCTAATGCTAATGAGCATAATAAAAGGGGGCAGATTAGAACATAGAACAATGGAGTTGGAAAGAACCCCAGGTTTCAGATAAATGATTGTTGGGTCTTTTTTAAAAAGCTTCCAGTGATGGAGCACCCACAATTTTTGAAGGCAAGCTGTGCCACTGGTTGATTGTTCTCACCGTTAGGAAATTTCTCCTTAATTCTAGTTTGCTTCTCTAGGTTAGTTTTCAAACATTGTTTCTTATCTTGCCTTCTGGTGCTTTGGAAAATAGTTGATCCCATCATCTTTGTAGGAGCCACTCAAATACTAGAACAGTACTATCATATCACTCCTAGTCCTTCTTTTTATTAGATGAGATCTACCCAATTCCTGCAACCGTTCTTCATATGTAATCATCTTTGTTGCTCTTGTCTGCACTCTTTCTAGAATCCCAACATCTTTTTTTATATTGTGGTGACCAAAATTGGATGCATATTCTGAGTGTGTCTTACTAAAGCCTTGTAAAACGGTACTAGAACTTCTCTTAGTCTTGATTCTATCCCTGTATTAATGCAGCCTAGGATTTAACTGCCTTATTTATCAAGCAGGCAAACAGCATCCTTTCAGGCCTGTCTATTTCAATGAGAGCTGGTTTGGCGTAATGGTAAAGGCATCACATTACGAAACCAGGATATTGTGAGTTCTAGTCCCATCTTAGGCACCATGCCAACTGAGCGATCTTGGGCCAGTCACTTTCTCTCAGCCCTAGGAAGGAGGCAATGGCAAACCACTTCTGAAAAATCTTGTCAAAGAAAACTGCAGACTTCTCCAGGCCACCTCTGAGAATTGAATAGAAGGAAGGAAAAATGGAACACAAACTATTCTTCAATTTCTTGACTCAAACTGCCTATTCCTTTACAACTCTGACATAAAATAGACATCATCAGGGTGGCATCAGGATGAAAATTAAGTAAATATACTTAAGTAAATATTACA
The DNA here is from genome assembly GCA_023653725.1 of Bungarus multicinctus. Classification (NCBI taxonomy): domain Eukaryota; kingdom Metazoa; phylum Chordata; class Lepidosauria; order Squamata; family Elapidae; genus Bungarus; species Bungarus multicinctus. The sequence continues at coordinate 11,372,451 of CM042843.1, forward strand.
AATTGGGGAATTCTAGGGGAGTTGTGCATGGCTTGGTTGGAGCTGTTATCACTTGTCTTTAAGCAGAGCCATTGGTTCTGGAACAATCCTTAGAACACAAGTTATATCATCTTTTGTGCAGCTAATCACATCTCCCCTACACACACACCCCAACCCTTTATTTCTCTCAAAATTGTCCACTATAAATTGTGATTACGGTCTTTGGAAGGACTTTTATTTTAAAAACACCCAGCACAATGCCTCTTCAAAGTCCCACCATTATTTATCATGTAATAATAGCATTGACAAGGGTAAATTACATGTTGGCATTCTTTTTAGATTTCCCACAGAGAAGGGGGTGGGTGAGAATCAAAAGACATCTTTGTAGATTCTATAACTTTAAAAAAAAACCTTAACTTACAGGAATGATGAAATAAAACAGAAAAGGGGCAGGGAGTACCTTTAAAAGACTCCCCAATCCTATCAAATTGAGACTTAACATAAGAAGAAGTGTACATACTACACACAATCAAATACTTAAACACAATCCAAACAAGAGAATCTGTTTTATCTGGTAGGTGGGAAGTAAAACAATTAACCTGATCCTTTTGCTATCAATTTTTACATATTCACTGCACCCAGTTTGGGGGATGCCAAGAAGATTCATTCAGCTTTTTAACAGCCAAGTGTAAGCTATTCTCCAAATCACCTGAGGGCAGGACAAGAAGCAACTGGTGGAAACTCATCAAGGAGAGAAGCAACTTAGAACTAAGGAGAAATTTCCTGACAGTTAGAACAATTAATCAGTGGAATGACTTTCCTCCAGAGGTCGTGAATGCTCCAACACTGGAAAATTTTAAGAAGATGTTGGATAACCTTTTGTCTGAAGTGGTGTAGGGTTTCCTGCCTAAGCAGCGGGTTGGACTAGAAGACCTCCAAAGTCCCTTCCAACTCTGTTACTCTACTCTACTCTACTCTACTCTACTCTACTCTACTCTACTCCACTCCACTCCACTCCACTCCATTAGAGGCAAGTCCCATAAATTTTGAGGAGTGGCTTCTGCAGGACATAGTTAATCTTGCTTGATCTACAAAATCTAAGCAAAAATACTGATTGCATTGGGATTCACCAAGGAATCCCAAGGCTGGAAGTCAAAACAACTATATCCACAGATTCTCCAGAAATGCAGCTTGACTCAAATTTGAAACTTTATGTTCCTTAGCCTACTTTGTCTAGCAGCACCTGGCCAAACTTGGTTTGTCTAAGAGGCTAAGTAAGGTAGATCCTGTTTAGCAATAGGGTAGGAGAGCACCAGAGAATTCTACAGGCAAGACTTGAAAGTACAGACAGTGCTCGATCTACGAACACAACGGAGCCCAAGATCTCTGTTGCTAAGCAAGACATTTGTTAAACTCCATTTTGCCCCATTTTATGACCTTTCTTGATACAATTGTTAAGTGAATCACTGCAATTGTTGAGTTAGTGACAGGGTCGTTAAGTGAAATCTGGCTTCCCCCATTGAGTTTGCTTCTCAGAAGGCCGCAAAAGGGGAGCACATGACCCCGGACCACTGTAACTGTCGTAAATACGAGTCAGTTGCCAAGTCATCTAAATTTTGATCACGTGACCATGGGGATACTTGCAATGGTCGTAAGTGTGAAAAACGGTCTTATGTCATTTTTTTCCTGTGCCATTGTAACTTTGAACAGTCTCTAAAATGAACTGTTGTAAAGTGAGAATTATTAAGAAAAAAGTTTCAATGGTTACAAAAGGAGAACCTTATTAAGGGGAAGAGAGCAAGACCCTCTGACTTACAACCATTCATTTAACCACTGTTTGAAGTTACAGTGGTGCTGGAAAAAGTGACGCGTGGCCAGTCCTCAGACTTATGACCTTTGCAGCATCCCCACCATCACATAATCAAAATTCAGGTGTTTGGCAACTAGTTTGTATTTATAACAACTGACAACCTACACCAGTGGTGGCTAACCTTTTTGGGCTCCCGTGCCAGAAATTGTGTGCATGCTGGTGCGCACGCACTCGCGTGCCAGCACCCAGAAGGCAATGCCATGCCCCCTGTGCATGCACACACATTCCCTCCACACTGCCCCCCTGGCTCCCTTATCTGCACTGCGCCCCACAGCTTATTTTCGGCTGGTTTGAGGCCTTTTTTGGCTTCCCAGAGGCTTGAAAAAAGCCTCTGCAGGCTTTGCAGGCCGAATAATAGGCCCGTTTCATCACTTGTGGCATTACAGGAAGTGACGAAACGGGCCTATTTGGCCTACAGAGGCTTTTTTCAAGCCTCTGTAGGCCAAAAAATGCCTCAAACCAGCCAAAAATCAACTGTGAGGCGCGCACGTGTGCAGTGAGGTAAGTTTGCCTGCAGCTCGTAGGTCGGCACAAATGGCTCTGCGTGCCACAAGTTCGCCATCACGGATCTATACCATTTGTCTGAAATGGTATAGGGTTGCCTTCCTGAGCAGGGGGTTGGACTAGAAGACCTCCAAGGTCCCTTCTGACTCTTGTTATTCTATTCTAACATGGCAGCATCCGGGGTGATATGCTTGCCATTTGTGACTTTTCCAGGGATCTTCTGACAAGCGAAGCCCATGAGGGAGAGAGCCAGATTTACTTAACAACCACACAATTCACTTAATGACCGTGTGGCCAAAAAAAAAGGTTGCAAGATTGGTTGCGATCCATTCAATGAGCACATTGCTTAGTGACAGACGTTCCAATCCCAATTATGGTTCCAAATTGAGGATTATCTCTATATAGATCTGTCCATAATAGCATAACATCGTGGATCTAGTGAGCAAGTTGATCTGCAGTTCAGGAAAACTTATTTGCTGGTTCGAAAAGGTGCTATCAGATTCCTTTTGATTTATGGACACGCATAAATGAAATTGCCAGGAGTCAGAGAAAGCTCTACTTTCTCACTAGGAGGTAAACAAATTTACAGTCCCTAAAATTGGATGTGGTTTTTTTTTCACCATTAGCCATTGAACCATTTCCTGTTCATAGTAAGAAAGTTTGGGTAAAGAGCAAACATTCAAATCGAGCAGTAAAAATAAATTCTTGGATTGAGAACCTCTTCCAGATATTCTAGGTTTTCAAGCCAAGCTAGATTACTTCCAGAGTTATTAACTTGCATAGAGAAAACTCAGGATTTTATATAAAATTAAAGTAGATCCCGTAATGCTGATTTTAACTGTAATCCTGACCAAATTTATTTGGAAGGAAGCATTGATATAAAGCACTTACTTATACTTCTAAGGAGTGGGTTGCACATCATGGGCAACAGAATAGCAATAGAAATAGCACTTACATTTATATACCGCTTCCCAGTGCTTTACATTCCTCTCTAAGTAGTTTACAGAGTCAGCATCTTGCCCCTAACAATCTGGATCCTCATTTTACCGACCTCAGAAAGATGGAAGGCTGAGTCAACCTTCAGCCAGTGAGAATCAAACTGCTGGCAGTGGGCAGAGTTAGCCTGCAGTCTCAAAAGCACTTAGACTGATATATCGCTTCACAGTGCTTTACAGCCCTCTCTAAGCAGTTTACAAAGTCAGCATCTTGCCCACAATAAATGGGTCCCCATTTTACTGACCTCAGAAAGATGGAAGGCTGAGTCCACTTTGAGCCTGGTGAGAATCGAACTGCCAAATTTACAGGCAGCTGACAGTCAGCAGAAACAGCCTGCAGTACTGCACTCCAACCACTGCACCACCATGGCTCATGCACTGAGGAATACATTTTATTAGCACATTGTTAAGCAAACTGAATTGGGAAGTCAAGTTAGTGGATGGTACAAGAGTCCATTTAGTGACCAAAGTTACAATGGCACTGAAAAAGTGATATGACCTTTTTCACACCATTGCAGCATCCTCGTGTTCACTGTGAACAAAATGTCGATGCTTGGCAACTGGTTCATATTTATGACAGTTGCTGTGTCCTGGGGTCAGGTGATCAGCTTTTGCAACTTACTCTTCAGCAATGGGGAAGCCTAGATTCACTTAGCAACCGTGTTACTAACAATTGCAATGATTCACTTAACAACGGTGGCAAGGAAGGTGGTCAATGGGGCAAAAGTCACTTAACAACATAAATGTTGGGCTCCATGGAGATCGCAAGTCAAGGACTACCTGTACCCCAAAGTCGGTTCTGAAGAGGGAAGGGGTTAAAAAGTGATCAATTACAGAATTCAGTAAAAGTTATCACAAGAACAGGAGTCATTGGCAAACACAATAGAACCAGAGGGATTCCTTCATCCCTCTTTAGATGGGATCCATTACTAGCCTGATATTAAAAGGGTCACCAAAGCAGCAGAATTACAGGGCCAGCTTTAAGACTTGGGCTCCAAGGACACCGTTGAGTCAAAGATGAGTCGTGAATTTCCAAAGATTGATGAATTCAGAATAGTTTCCTTGGCATCATTGATAGGTGGTGCTAAGTCAGGATGGAATTTTGGAAAGAAATCAAACACGTCCCTCAGCCAATGATGGCTTTATGACTTTGCAACGTATCTGTCTACTGCCTTTGTTTATCAAGTGGAGCAGTGGTAGGATTCAATTTTTTTTTTACTACCGATTCTGTGGGCGTGGCTTGGTGGGCGTGGCAGGGGAAGGATACTGCAAAATCTCCAGTCAGAGGTGGGATTTGCTGGTTCTCTGAACTACTCAAAATTTCTGCTACCGGTTCTCCAGAACTGGTCAGAACCTGCTGAATGTACCACCTCTGGAGACTAGTAGTATCTCTTCCAACTAACAGTTTTATTCAAAGGCACAATTTCCCACGAACTGCAATCACTTCATCAGAACCATAGTATTACTCTGAAAAGATGCTACAGACTCCAGTCCCCCCCCCCCCCGCCCCCCCACATTAACAGGGCTCTCCTCTTACAATGCCTGTGAAATATAGAACAGAGAGAACAAAGTTATATCTAATAGGGTATAATAATTTGATCAATCCTGATAGGACTGATCAAATTTATTATACTGGGATGCATCATAACCTGGGGTGGTTTAAGTTTTCGGTAGGAAGGTTGAAGATTTCCACTATCTATTGTGGAAGGTATAAGATATATTATTTTTACAAAACGGACCCCTGATGTCAAGCAGGTTTTAAGGCATCAGCATTTCAGTGTTATCACAGATCCACCAACTCATCTTGAAGAAACTGGTGCTGCAACCCAATCCACGCTTGCACCAGAGTGGAAAATTTAGAAAATCTGTTGGCTCGGTGGGACAGGATTTCCAAGTATATATAGAAAGGCAGAGTTGCTCTCATAGATTCCATCAAGAGACCAAGCAGTGCAAAACATCCAGCTATGTATTTGCTTTAGTTTATCCCAACCCATAGAGCAGATGGAAAGAGTCCATCACGTCAGGGTAGTCATACAATGCATGGAATTCCCCACCCTGAAGTGAAGTCATGGCTTATTGCAAATAATTAATCAGCAGTAGGTAAAAGTTGCTAAGTTAGCTCAGTGGCTAAGATGCTGAGCTTGTCAATTAGAAAGGTCAGCAGTTCAGTGGTTCAAATCTCTAGTGCTGCGTAATGGAGTGAACTCCCATTACTTGTCCCAGCTTCTGCCAACCTAGTAGTTCGAAAGCACGTAAAAATGCAAGTAGAAAAATAGGGACCATTTTGGTGGGAAGGTAACAGCGTTCCGTGTGTCTTGGCAGTTTAGTCATGCCAGCCACATGACCATGGAGACATCTTCGGACAGCGCTGGTTCTTTGGTTTTGTAAAAAAGATGAGCACCACCCCCTAGAGCCGGAAATGACTAGTACGTAGGTGCAAGGGGAACCTTTACCTTTAAGTAGAAGTTACTAGTTCAAATAATCATGCAATTTCACCATTCTTGGGAGGCAATCTGACAGTTAATCTCAGGTTTTCATCCAGCTAGACCACAGTCTACAGGCTATTCCTTTTCTAGAAAAAGTTATTATTATTTACATTGGTCTGGTTGCCTGTTTATCAGTTTGGTCAAGTGGTTGAGGCACCAGCCTATAAACCAGGAGACTGTGAGTTCTCGTTCCACCTTAGACATGAAAGCTGGCTGGGTGACTTTGGGCCAATCACTAGGAGATGGTGAGGTGTAGTCCTGCCTTAGACACGAAAGCCAGTTAGGTGGCTTTTTGGACAATCTCCAGGAGACAGTGAGTTCTAGTCCCACCTTAGGTATGAAATCTGGCTGGGTGACTTTAGGGCAGTCTCTCTTTCTCAGCCCAACTCACATCACAGGGTTGTTGCTGCATGGAAGATAGGAGGAAGAGAAAGAAGTATGTTTGCTGCCTTGAGTTATTGGTAAAAAAAATAAGACGGAATACAATACATAAATTGTAGTTATTTTGGACAAATTTTCTCCACTCCCTTTCCGTATTCACTTCAAAATTATCCTGAATCTATTCAAGGATGTCGTCATTGGATATCAAGTTTATGCCTGCTAAAACTTTCTTTCCTGTCAGCAGTTCTCTGCCTGCTAAGTTCAGATGGGTTTCCAGCCATCCTCCTGTTCCTTTCCTACTAGGTGGTAGCCCAGGTAATTTCATCCTTACATATGTTGGGCTCAGTCTTAATACCCCCTTTTTTAAGAGGTCACTGGCCACTAAATGCAAAGGGATGCTTCCCCACCATGCAAGCTGATCAGGCCATACATTTCAGGTCTCTTTGGCAGCCGAGCCCACCTTGATAACACCAGAGACATCTCCATGCTTGCAGACAATCAGTCCAGTTGGGTTTGGTCGTAAGATCAAGGCGCTGTTTGGATGAAATTCAAAGCAGCTGGATCCTCCCCACTGCTCTCCAACACAAATATGAAAAAGATAAAACGAAATCAGCCTGTACTACAATGGCCCTGTGCAACCTGACAATAGGCCAATAAGAGGCAGACTTGAGATGTTCCAAAGTGTCTTAATTGGTAGGGATCTTCTGCTCGGTAATTTTAACAGAACAACAGTGTTGGAAGGGACCTTGGAGGTCTTCTAGTCCAACCCCCCCCCCCCGCCCTACTCAAACAGGACACCCTATACCATTTCAAACAAATGGTTGTCCGATCTCTTCTTTAACAAAAAAGGGGATTCGTAGCTTGGCAATACTCCACACCTTCGTTTGCCTCTGCAGCCTTGCACAAGGGTTGTGTGTGGTAAATCTGCAAGGTGCAGATTTACCAAAATCCACACAAAATTCTCTGGGTTGCACAATACGCTGAATTACACCCTGACCAAACCAGCTGAGTTCACACAACCAAGTAAAAATCAAGGCTGGGGAGGACAACAAATCCTAACTGAGATAAACCCTTAAAAATCAAGGCTCTGCACCCACCCGGTTTATCACCCTAACCGACCGGATTCTCTAGGTGTGTGTGTGGTATCCTCGTTACCCCCCCCCCCTCCCGCCCTGCAAATTGCTCCCTACTTCACCCCTTCCTCAAATTTCTCCTCCACTTCTCACGTTCCACCTCATACCCGCGGATCGAGTTGCCTAGGTGGACCGCAAAGAGGTTTAAAATTGCGCCCGGGCGCGTTCGCACTCCGACCCTGCCTCCTCCCGGTTCGTCCCTCCGGAGGATGAAAGTCAGAGTCCCAGCAGAGAAAAAGAGGGTCTCTCTCTCTCTCCCTCTTCTTCTTCCTCCCTCTCTCCCTCTCCCTCTCTCCCTCCATCTCTCTCTTTCTCCCTCTCTCTCTCTTTCTCTTCCTCCCTCCCTCTCTCTCCCTCCATTTCTCTCTCTTTCTCTCTCTCTCTTCCCCTCCATCGCGTTGTGATTTTCTCTCCCTCCCTCTCTCTCTCCCTCTCCCTCCCTCCCCCCCTCTTTCTCTCTCTCCAACTTCTCCAAATCTTACTTACGGAGCAAGAGGGCATAACAAGCCCGCAGCGTCCTGCGAAACGGACTCTAGCAGCAGCAGCAGCAGCAGTCGAAAAGTTGAAACTTCCCTCCGCGGCGGGCAAAAACCAACTGAGCCTCTTGCAACTTTAGCGAAGTGGGTTGTAGAGCCGCAGGGCGGGGCGGCGGCGACCCAAAAAGGAAACCGCGGCAAGACCAACCCCTTAAAGGAACACGCGAGCCCTCCACCCCCCCTCCCGACCCCACCAGCTCCCCCCGCCCCCCCCCCGAGAGCCTGGGACCCCGGGAAGGACTCCGTTGGCTTCTCGCCTTCTGGTGTTTTTCTTTTTCCCCCTCGCGTTGTGATTTTCGGCAACACCCGTCTCGTCTGAAGGTTGGGAAAGGTCCCCTGGGGTAGGGGCAGAGTTAGCCTTCCCTAATTCTTATTCACGCCTTTGCTTCAGAGGGAGCTTGTCTTATTTACGGCTTGGCTTCGGCGCTTTAAATATTTGTCAGCTGCCGTTAGAAACATGCCAAAGAATTTTTATTTTTAATTTTTTTGGAAACGGCTACTGCGAGAGTTTGCAAGGGTTACTGCAAATTTTAACCGGTCTTGTGGCCGGGATCGTCCTTTCATTATTTATTTATTTCATCGAGGAGGAGGAGGAGGAGGAGAGAGAATCTTGGATGAAAAAGAAAAGCACAATATTTTGATCTTTTAAGCATGTGTGCGAGAGGTCATTACATAACCTGATCCATAACAACATCTGATCTGAACTGATCTGGACCTCCAGAAGTTGTCAATACTCCAACACTGGAAGTTTTCAAGAAGAGATTGGACAACCCTTTGTCTGAAGCAGTGTAGGGTTTCCTGCCTAGGCATGGGGTTGGACTAGATCAGCGGTCGCCAACCGGTGGGCCGTGGCAAAATTTTGGTGCAGCACAGAGAAATGTCACCCACAGAGCACCCCCACAAAGCAATTAATCCAGGTTGTGCAGAAACACAAGGCTGCGCTACCCACATGGCCTGCAAGAACCCTCCCTGCCCATTCACTCTTTACCTGGTAAACTTGCCTGCAAAACTGCTATTTTTCCTTTTTCCGACCATCATCTGTTCTGCTGTGCCGGGAGATTTAGATTAGCTAGGAAGCAGGAAATGGTTGGATTTCTTGCTTCCTAGCTAGTCTTTAGATCTTCGGCTCAGCACAGCCGAACTTCCCTTAGGACTGAAGGTTTGCTTGCAAGCAACTTCAGTGCAGATTCACAGCAAGCAAATTTGAGAGACTGAGCTAGCCGATGGCAGATAAATAGATTACTGAATGATTCTGTGAGCAACTCAATCTGCCTGCTTTGCCTGATTTTGGGTAAAAGTTGCTCTTTTATATAAAAAATTCAATATTTATATAAATACTGTATTTATAATATAATACAAGCCATACTCTGGCAGTCACATGACCACCAAGCCACACCCACAAATTAGGCACACCCACAGAACCGGTTAGTGGTCCCTGGGATCTAAAATTATGAGTTTGGTGGTCCCTGAGGTCCAAAAGGTTGGTGACCCCTGGACTAGAAGACCTCCAAGGTCCCTTCCAACTCTGTTATTCTATTCTATTCTGTTCATCTTCCTAATCATAAGGGAATCATGCTGAAATTGAAGGAGAAAATGGGTAAACAAAGGCTTATTCTTTTTTTAAAAAATGACTATTTTCCCCTTATGTTGAAAATATCAGTTTACTCCGACACTTAATGTTTTCGTCATTAAGCTTAAAATGTACATCCCCAAAATGATAGATGGCATCCAATTTTCTACCAGGGAAAACTCATTCTTTATTTTCTCAATCAATTTACACCAAAATGTATTAATGGGCAGTGGCCAAGAAAGATGGCTTGGGTTTTGCATTAGAATTGCTTCTTGGGTTCTAGCCATGGTTAAAAGCCACATGTGTTGGACATGTGTTCCTGTTACCCCAGCCAATCTGGTTATGCTAGCTGGGGATACTAAAAATTGCAGTCTGCTTGATTGGGGTTGCCTAAGGTTATCTTAAAGCCATTTCCCTAATATTCTTATTCTACATTTGTGGATAGTATCGGAATAGGCATGTGGTAAGCTTTTGGCAGTTTTTAAGGCATGACATCGTCCTTTTCAATGGTATTCTGATCTTCATTATCATGGAGCATTTAGGATTGCACAAAGAGTGGAAAGACCCAGATTCAAATTCTCATTTCCCCAGGAAGTTTCTCTGCTGAGTCTGCATTAGTCATGATCTCTTAGGCAATCTTTCTTACCTGGAATAGTGAAAATGACTAGATGGCTAATCATGCATGATCCCTTGAGCAAATGGAAAAAAAGGAAGAGGTGAGGTGAGGTATAAATAAGCAATAAAAATGATGGCCTTAGCTGCAGGTGCTGTCTGAAGTCCACATACAAGGCAAAATCTTCCAAGAAGGATGCTTTGTTTGAGTTATCACTCTTAAGACCTCGGGGGAATGGATGATGGATAAAACTGGGAGAGCAAATTCCTTTGAGTGTGGCTGATTCTGGGCAGATAGAATGAAGCTTGCACTGCATAAAATTCCTGTCTTTAGACGTTCTTCGACTTCTGAGACCATTGGTAGGTAGCAAGTAGGAAAATAAGGAACCAAGGGTTTGCTCATTTCATCCCTCCATTTCCAAAAGGGGTTTCCTGCTTACATTTTGAATGCTAATCTTATGTTAACAGCATGAGAAAGGAACTTTGTTGAAATGAAGTAAATTTGACAGGATGACCTCTTGTCGGAGTTATCTTCTGCCTCATCAATCATCTCTTTAGATGCCTGATCTGATGATGGCCCCAGTAGCTTTCCACTCATGTGCCCAAGGGTGTGTTTTTTTCCCCCAGGTCTTGTGGTCACAACACTCTGAGCCATAATTCCATTGTCATTTGGTCTGGCTTAGCACATTTATTGCACATCAGTGCTGTGATTTCCATTTTACCACATCTTGCATGGAATTTGAATGTAACCTATTCTTTCCACATATGCTTCAGAAGTGGGTATTCAGCAGGTTCTGACCAGTTCTGGAGAACCGGTAGTGGAAAATGTGAGTAGTTCGGAGAACCAGCCAATACCACCTCTGACTGGCCCTGCCCCCATCTATTCTCTGCCTCCCATTGAGTCCCAGCTGATCGGCTGGGTCTTCTTTTGTTGCCCTACACAGGAGAATGGAGCTGGAAAGCAGGTTAGTGGGCTGGGGTGGGAATGGAGATTTTACAATATCCTTCCCCTGCCATGCCCACCAAGCCACGCCCACAGAATCAGTATAAAACATTTTGAATCCCACTACTGATGTGCTTCTGTCAATAAGGCCATCAACTGCTCAAAGAACATGTCAATGAATCCATCCACAGTCGAAATCGCCTACATGATCTAAATTAGCTTCAATACAGTGTTCTTTAACCTTGGCAACTTTAAAATGTGTGCATTTCAACTCCCCCAGTATGCTGGCTCGGGAATTCTGGGAGTTGAAGTCAATCTTTCCATTCCCTCCTCCCAATCCTGTCAGAACCTATCATTCCTCCTCCCACCAACCAATCTCAACTGGTCAAGAACTCTTTCCATCTCCCACACCATCCAATACAGCCAATGAAGCTTCCGAGATAGGAAGCAATAGGTCTTTTTCTTCTACCTCCTCAAAACAATCAGTTCAGTTGCCTTTTCAAAAAATCAAAGCCATTTTTTGATACAACTATGACCTATGAGAAGCTTCATAGATACACATCATAAAGTTGCCAAGTTTGACAAACACTGCTCTGATACAATTTTTGGCAATTGTCCATGGAGATTCTCAGTCATTCATGTCATGGTTGTCCCAAAGGGCTTTCTGGCTTTTCTTTGAAGACGTTTCACTTCTCATCCAAGAAGCTTCTTCAGCTCTGACTGGATGATGGGAAAAGTCAGAGCTGAAGAAATTTCTTGGATAAGAAGCGAAACATCTTCAAAGAAAAACTAGAAAATACAGTTGCTTCTTGAAAAAAAAAAAACCTTTGGGACAATTTTTGGTAGTGTTATTTGCCATCCTGACCAGCAATTATTGAAAGACTGAAAGAAAATGGATGCAGTAGAGGCTAATATTAGGAATATCCGAGCAGGGGGTTGGACCAGATGACCTCTAAGATCCCTTCCAACTCTGTTATTCTATGTTCAAATCTGCAGCAAAACATTGTGACTAGATTCCCTGGGGCCTGATATTACGATGGACAATTTTTTTGGTGATTTCACTGATATTGGTTGGAGGGCTGATTTTATCGGGATAAAGGTACCAAAAAAAGTTCAGGTTAGTCTCTTAAATGGGGACTCTTGAAGCCAGAAGATAACCAATATCCAATCTCAAGCTAGTTAAGATGAGTTAAGCGTCGAGGGTGTGAATTTCAGCCGAACACATCTGTAAGGATTCTGATTGGGAGAAAGGGCTATGATTTCTTCTGCCTTCCAGGCATAAATTCCTGGCTTCTGCCTGTCGCTGCTTAGCTGCTGGACTGTTGCACCAAAAGGAATTGGAAAATTGTGTGCACTGTGACCTCTCGGCCCTTTGGGCTGCAGCTTAGCAGGGCAACTATGTTATTCTAGGATGAGGAAATGGGGTTTGGATCCAGGCAAAACTCTGGAATCAGGAACTGCTCAAAGTAGAATGAAAACAGCCTTTGATTTTAAATAATAATAATAATAATTAAAAAAACATCTGCCCGGTTTGGAGCACCACGTGTGGATGGGACCTTAAATCTGAGGATTTTTGCAAGCAGAGTTTGTGCTCTGGTGTTCAGCTATGGAATATCTCTTCCCCAGACAGCTGTTTCTGCTTACTTAATTAACATGGACATGTTAGCGAGTCTCTGGTGGCTTCCCCAGACCTCCCTTCCTGGCTCACTTGCTCTGCACGGGGGCAGCCCTAGCCAACTAGCTATCTCTCACCCAGATGCTGCTCCTTCCCAGACTCCTTCTTTGATCTTGGGGGCCCAAGTATCCTGGCTAAAGGCTGGAGTGACGCTATTCTCTTTCTGCTTCTCTGATAAACAGCGAGTGGCTTTATCAGACAAAACCAGTCTGTCTTCCGATTCCCAAACAAGGAAGCCTTGTCTAGAAAGGATGAGGGTTAAAATTTCTTTGCTTCTGGGGTTACCTTTGAAAGGTACCCTGTACTGGATAGACAAACTTTGATGTCTGAGTACTTCTTATTTCGGTAGGCTTCTCTCTTGCATCCGAGACCTGCTCCTTGGTATTTGCAATCTCACTTAACAGTGTTATGTTCAAGAAGAAGAAGAAGCTGCCATTGTTTGTAAATGTTTATTTGTATTCATATTTACAGACTTGGGAATCCAGGTTTATTAAAAAGTAAAAGCAAGAGTTGAGAAAGTCCAGAAATATTTCACAAGAAGAGTTCTCCACTCCTATTCTATACCTGTCAACAGTGGTGTCCCCCAAGGCAGTGTTCTAGGACCAACTCTTTTCATACTCTACATAAATGACCTCTGTGATCATATCAAGAGCAACTGCATTCTCTTCGCTGATGATGTAAAGCTATTCAACACCACAGAAAATACCTCTACCCTTCAAAAAGACCTTGACTACGTATCAGAATGGTCAAACAAATGGCAACTTCAGATCTCAACAAATAAATGCTCTGTCCTACATATTGGCAAAAAAAATCAGAAAATAAAATACAGGCTGAATAGTCAAGACCTTGTTGATGACCCAAACTCTGTAAAGGATCTTGGAGTACTCATCTCAAATGACCTAAGTACTAGAGCCCACTGTAACTACATAGCCAAAAAGATGTTAAGAGTTGTTAACCTAATCTTACGTAGCTTTTTCTCTGGTAATATTACACTGATAACTAGAGTATTCAAAACATTTGCTAGACCAATACTTGAATACAGCTCATCAGTCTGGAACCCACATTACGTATCTGATATTAACACAGTTGAGAAAGTCCAGAAATATTTTACAAGAAGAGTTCTTCACTACTCTACTCATTATAGAATACCTTATGCCACCAGACTTGAAATTCTAGACTTAGAAAACCTTGAACTACACCGCCTTTGGTCCGATCTAAGTATAGTATATAAAATCATCCATTGCAATGTCCTACTTGCAAATGAATCAGCTTCAACCAGAACAACACAAGAGTACACAATAGATACAAACTCAAGGTTAACCGCACCAAACTTGATTGCAGGAAATACGACTTCAGCAACAGAGTGGTCAATGTCTGCAATACTCTACCTGACTCTGTGGTTTCTTCCCCAAACCCCAAAAACTTTAACTTTAGACTGTCTACTATTGACCTCACCCTTTTCCTAAGAGGTCTCTAGGGGGCCTGCATAAGCGCATCAATGTGCCTACCATCCCTGTCCTATTGTTTCTTTTATATATATATATATATTTTTCTTATATGTATCCGTGTATTCATAACTATGTTTTTTTTACTTATACCTATTATCTTGTAAGCAATTGATAAAAAGAAATAAAATAAAATAAAATAAATTTCCTGACAGTGAGAACAATTAACCAATGGAACAGCTTATCTCCAGAAATTGTGGATACTCCATCACTGGAAGTTTTTCAAAGCAGATAACTTAATTGTGGTCATTAAGAGACTGGACAGCCATTTATCTGAAATGGTATAGACTATAGAGTCTCCTGCTTAGGCAGGGGGTTGAACAAGAAGACCTCCAAGGTCCCTTCCAACACTGTTAAACATCTCCTCCTGCCTTCCTTCTAGGATTCTAGGTAATTTCTACAAGGATCTGTCTTTATTTAGCAATGAAATCCTAGAAAAAGTCAGTGGCAAACAACCTCCATATCTTTGCCAAAGGAAGAACATGAGCATATCGACCAACAGTCATCTATCAACAGCTATCAACAGTTCCTGAGAACGTAGAGATGGGAGAAAGGTCATTATAGGAGATGTGACCAAAAAAAAAACCATTCCTGAATCCAAAGGAGAGGGAAAATTTTAAGAAAAAGATTCAGATTAACTCCACCCTAATTAGGCTTGGTATAAATTGAGCTAGAGAATTGCTTTCAAGACATTGTTGCACTACACAACAATGCAAGGAAGATTTTTTTTCCAGAAATCCAAGTGTTTCTTGTTTCCTGGGTTTACCTGCTTAGCACATCTCACTCCCATGAGCTAAGTTCAACTCAAAGGAGTTTTAAATTTTGATCCAGCTCCAGATGCTGCTTTTTGGAATGCAGGCTTGGCTCACCAAGTCAAAGGTCAAACTTTGACCTGGAAAAAATTACACACATTTGGTTTAAACTACACCTTGGGGGCTTCACTTCATGAGGGTTTTGGGTTCGCATTACGATTAGGGTTTGTTACTTACATACATTATCTATTTTATATGCAGCCTGAGACAATTCCTCTTTATTTAATGTGGCGCAGGCAAGCCAAAAGTTTGGACAATCTTGCTTGAGACTGACACTGAGAGAAGGACCACCATAGCAATACTTGCATGCATGTTGACTTGCCACTGTTCTTTGGTGGTTAAATACAAGGAATAATAATGCCTTATGTGCCTTACCATGGCACAGTAGTTGGAATGCAGTACTGCAGGCTACATCTGCTGACTGCCAGCTGCAGTTCGAATCTCACCAGGCTCAAAGTTGACTCAGCCTTCCATCCCTCCGAGGTGGGTAAAATGAGAACACAGACTGTTAGGGGTAAGATGCTGATTCTGTAAACCACAAGTGCTGTAAAGCACTGTGAAGCGGTATATAAATCTAAGTGCTATTGCCTGCCTGCCTGCCTGCCTGCCTGCCTGCCTTCCTTCCCAGTGGTTACAATGCAGTATTGCAGGCTAACTCTGCTCGCATTGCCAGGAGTTTGATTCCTGACCAGCTGAAGATTGATTCATCCTTCCATCCTTCCAAGGTCAGTAAAATGAGGACCCAGATTGTTAGGGGTGATATGCTGACTCTGTAAACCATTTAAAGAGAGCTGTAAAGCACTGTGAAGCGGTATATAAGTCTATGGCTATTAGCCCCTTCAGAGACCTTGACACAAATGTATCTCAAGTCCACCACCCCATTTCTACACACCGTAGAGGAAAAATAGGATATCTTTTTAATCAAATACAATAATACAAATGTGATTTCCCAGTGTTGCATTTGTTGATATTTATCAATGTTCTAATCTAGCCAACCTCTCTGGAAATCTCACTCTGGAGTCTCTCATCCCAGCATTATCCAACCCTGCTTAACTTAGGAGCTGGGATAATTCTCTATCACCTGTTGAGGCTCTGGAGGAAAACACATTTATTTGCTTCAGGTTTGGATTTTTTTTAATCTCAAAGCAATTATGTCTGTCATTATTTTCATATATTCTACACTCCGTGTTGATTATTCTCTGTCATGCATAAATATTATCAATGTTGGTTATTGTGCTGCATCTGTAGACCTTTCCACACCTAAATCTGCTGAGGATAGCGGTATGCTATTAGAAGCATAATACAAAAATATGTTCTTAAAATAAAATGGAAAGATCTAAAAACCCAGGCATTTCCTAGCACAAGACTTCTCGGTATACGGCAAAATATGTTGTACACATAAGAACCGTTCCATTGAGTCTTCCTCTCTTTCTTGTTCCCATATGGCTTAATAAAAATAGCTTGGCAAGAGATTTGAGTATGAGAAATGCTGAAGCATTTAATAGAGGTTAAAATCTGATTGAAGTACGAGAGGGGGAACCTGGCTACAGAAAAGGAAAAGGAGATTGAAGGTTTCATGTGTCACACAGTGCTGTTGATTTTGGATTATACTTTTCTAATGAGGCGCCAGAATCTGGGCGTCTGGATGGTGCCGGGAAAAGAATATTGGTTCAGAATTGGAACCCCAATTGAGGAAGTTACCCCCAACTTCCATGAAGTACTTTTGCAGTTTCTTGGAATGAATTCCCCCATTAGATACCAATGATGGTAATTTTGCAAAACCCAACTTTACAATCTCTTTGAGGATTTTTTTTTTTTTTTTAGTGCTAGATTGAGAAATATTCATGCATTCCCTCTCTCCTTTGTCCATTCAGACTTGGTTTGATGGAAAAGAATTTGCTTCTGAAACTCTTTTCCATGGAGAGTATTTTGGTACAATTCACATGAATGAGAGCTGAGCTTTTGCACCCATTGGATGGCCAGAATGCCAAGAAGTGTATGTGAATTGTTTCAGTCTGTCAGCTACCACTTTACGCTGGCTTGTGTGATTCACTACCATGTAGTGACAGTCTTCCATGAACTCTGAGGAGGGTGGATGGGAGGAGGAGTGTTTGGGGGAAAGCGAAAGTAACTACTGTATCTCTCCGAGAAGCTGCTTCAAGTTCACCTGGCTGGGAGAAGGCAGCCACATTCCAACCTAAGCTTGAAGTGACCATTCTAAAAACATCTTACTTGAACCTGATTGGTCATTGGGGGGAGGGGAATCTATGATGAGAAGCATTTAAGGGAAGGAAAAGTGGAACTTAGGGATTTGGGCACATGTGATTCTCAGTTCTGTATGCAATACACTTGACCTAATTATAGAATAGAATATTGACTTAATTATAGAATAGAATAGAATAGAATAGAAAAGAATAGAAAAGAATAGAATAGAATACTTTATTGGCCAAGTGTGATTGGACACACAAGGAATTTGTCTTGGTGTAAATACTCTCAGTATACATAAAGAAGGAACATTCGTTAAGAATCAAGAATCATAATGTACAACACTTAACGATAGTCATAGGGTACAATCAACATCAAATCATACTAGGAAACAGAGGATACAAGCAACAAAGTTACAGTCACAAGTGGGAGGGGATGGGTGATAAGGAGTGATGAGAAGATTAACAGTAGTAGTAGTGTACACTTTGTAAATAGTTGGACAGTATTGAGGGAATTATTTGTTTAGCAGAGTGATGGCTTTCGGGAAAAAACTGTTCTTGTGTCTAGTTGTTCTGGTGAGCAGTGCTCTATAGCGTCGTATATATAAAAGGTATAATGTTATATCTTTCTCAAGTAATGGAGCCAAGGATCATTCCTATTTAGGAGCTTAAGTGCTGGCATGTCTATCTTTCTCTACCAGTCTTTCTAGCACTTGGCAGAAATAGTGAGAGGGACATTTTCCCAAGAACTTTCCCAAGTAAGAAATCCAGTAAGGTGCTACTGGTCACCACTAGTAAGGAATCCTATTCTCATGCTTTGCCTGTGTTTTTGTATTCTTGGGATAGCAGGCCCCTGAGAAAGTTGATTACATTACATTAGCAATGCTAATAATTTGCCCATTTTTTTTGTAAACCTCCAAAGGGAACATTCTTTTTCAATAGTCTTATTACTCTTCCAAAAATCCAATGTGTGGATTAGCCTATCCACCCTATAGTGTATTTGCCTTCCTTTTTTGCCACCTCTTTTTTCTGCCACTCCTGGTTCACACCAAGTCTTCACCCATCGCCATAATGACTACCTGTGGTGGGAACTAACCCCAAGAACCCATTGCCAGCATGGGCAGCAGTTTAAGGTGATGGGATCTGGAATGCAGCAGCAATTGCCTCGGTAGCACAGTGGTTAGAAGGCAGTACTGCAGGCAATTTCTGCTGACTGCCGGCTGCCTGCAATTTGGCAATTCGAATCTCACCAGGCTCAAGGCTGACTCAGCCTTCCATCCTTCTGAGGTGGGTCAAATGAGGACCCAGATTGTTGAGGCCAAGAGGCTGACTCTGTAAACTGCTTAGAGAGGGCTGTAAAAGCACTGTGAAGCAATATATAAGTCTAAGTGCTATTGCTAAGTGGGAAGGAAGGAAGGAAGGAAGGAAGGAAGGAAGGAAGGAAGGAAGGAAGGAAGGAAGGAAGGAAGGAAGGAAGGAAGGAAGGAAGGAAGGAAGGGAGGGAGGGAGGGCGAGCCATGGTGGCACAGTGGTTACAATGCAGCATTGCAGGCTAACTCTGCCAACTGCCAGCAACTCAATCCTAACCTGCTCAAGATTGACTCAGCCTTCCATCCTTCCGAGGTGGGTAAAATGAGGACCGAGATTGTTGGGGGCAAGAGGCTGACTCTGTAAACTGCTTAGAGAGGGCTGTAAAAGCACTGTGAAGCAGTATATAAGTCTAAGGGCTATTGCTATTCTCTTGAACTATGTAGAATCCCTTGCTTCTCGTGTCCTGTCTGATCTGCTCCCAGACGTTGGAAGGTGGCTCATTATCCTTCCTTATTGGATTAGGAACTAATGGATACATCTCAAAAGCTTCTATTAACTAAAAAATGGGTGAGCAACAGCAGCAGCTGCCCATTGCATGTTTGCGAGCATCAACTCAAACATTAAAAGATCTCTTATATGCACAGTTGGCATAAACATTGGGTTAAACGTCTAAAAAACATTGGGTTTTTTTTCAGAGTATTTGCTCTTGTCCCTCTGTTGTTTTTGGAAGTGTTGCCTTCCCTGACACCTCCACAATCATGGAATACACAGTTTCCCAAAGCCAAAGATGCTGAGTCACCTACTCCATTGTTTCAGGTAAAGAAAAACGCTGCCTGCTGTCTCGCGTGTGGCAACAGAGCACAAATGGCTCCCAGGAGGCTTCAAGGAATGTCCTGAGGTATGCACAGCCTGTTCCTTTTCTTCCTGGAAACAGAACCAATTGAAGATTCATGGTCTTGATAGCAGTTCCTTGCCAAGCATCACAAATCTCCACAGTGGTACGAGGGCAAATTTCTTCAGTGTTACAGAAAATACCTTTGGCTTCCATTGACTGGATTGGTGTGACTCAAAAGGATCAAGATAGCTCAACCCTCTGCCAATATGATTGGCTGGTCCCTCCTTACATCACAGAAGGGGGAAATAGCCATTGGCTGCAATCACCTGAATTGGCGGTCCCCAACCAGTCCAGCCCAGCCCAGCGCGAGGGGGGGTATGAGTGGCAGGCTCAAACTCATGGTTCCATTTGTGTGAACGGTGTGCACATGCGCCCTCTGCTCGTGCAAATTGAACTTTGCACACGAGCAGAGAGTCCCTTCACTCGTGCCCAAAGCTCCTCTCACACGAGTAGAGGGTGCTTGGGCTCATGCATGAAGCCTCACTCGCGTGAGCAATACCTTGGGCTGTTTGTGTGGGTGTAGGTTTCACATACGTGTGTGTACACTTGCCCATTTCTCCCGCAACCCAGTTTTGAACAAGCCACAGCCTGGGAGTTGGGGGCCCCTGTCCTGAGTTATTATTAGCCAAGAGAGTAGGGTGATAAGGCAAAGTCTAACGACCTTGGGTAGGAAAGGCCTATTGGAAAATATTGACAAACATATTGTTTAAAGACCCAGGTTCCAATCCTTTTTTTCCCCTTTAAAAACACATCAGAAAATTAAGTCAGTTCTGAGAGACTGGAATGTGCCAGCCGAGGTAACCCATGAGCAGACAGGTATGAGTGGGTACAGCATCACTTACTCTTTAACAGATTATCAGAACTGGAAGGGACCTTGTAAATCATCTAGTCCACCCCCTCCGCCATCCAAGCAGGAGACCCTACACCATTTCTGACAAATGGCAGTCCAATCTCTTCTAAAAAGCTTGCAGTGATGAAGCTCCCATAATTTCCATTGGCAACTTCTGTTCCATTGGTTGATTGCTCTGTCAGAAAATGTCTCCTTACTTCCCAGTTGAATCTCTCCTTGGTTCAGTTTCCATCCATTATTCCTTGTCTGGCCTTCAGACAATAGCTTGGAGAATAGCTTGACCCCTTCTCCTCTCTGTGGCAGCCCCTCAAATATTGGAAGACTGCTATCATGTCTCCCCTGGTCCTTCTCTTCACTAGACTAGCCTTGCCCAGTTCCTGCAACAGAACTCCTTCAGAACAATAACCAGGATAGTTATTGTTCCTGGTAATAATTCCAGGGTAATCATTCAGCTGTCAGAGATTGGCAAAAGCCTCTAGGTCACCATGACCCCACACATCATATTTAAAGCTGGAGGTAGATGCCTACAGAAGGAAAAGTTGAGCTTAGTCCTTTTTAGAGGCACCCATTGCTCAAATGTGCAAGGGCTTCCCTTATCCATGTCCAACAATGATTCAACAAGATCAAGGCACTGAGTCTTGATTCTGTATGAACATTCTTACTTTGTTTACTGGGCACAATTACATGACCCCTTCTCCTACTACAGCGTACCCTGCCAAGTTTTTGTGAGGATAAATTGGACCTTCTGGTTTTTTCGCTCCTTTCAGGAAGCGGCTTTCATGATGGACTTCAGACAGAGTCTTTCCAGGGCATCTGCTCTCTGGCTCAGCACCATATCTCTGGCCAGGAATTTCCTTCTTTCAAGGGAGGATGGCCAGAGCCTTGTGTTTCCGGTGCAAATGTCTTCCAGACCCCTGCCAGCACCAGATTGATATGCGAGAGGGAGAGACAATGTCTGTCTCTGCGGCACGACCTACCGAGAGACAGGATTCCATCTATTTCCTGCTTTGATATTCCGGTAGACTTTATCAGTTGCTGCTCCACAGGGGGAAAAAATGTTGGAAGGTTGCTGGTGGCAAAAGACAGAGGTTACCAGGGAAAGTTTGTTCCATGGCCTGGAAAACATCAAAGTGTCAGTGTATTGTGAACCAGCTATCTACAGAGAGAGAGAGAGAGGGAGGGAGAGAGAGGGAGAGAGAGAGAAAGGGAGGGAGGGAGGGAGGAAGGGAGAGAGAGAGAGAAAAAGAGAGAGAGAGCTTTAAACTAAAGTTGAAGGATGAATAAAATAAAAGATGTAAATTTATCTGGTTCAATGCACAACGAAGACTAAACAGTATCCTAGAGTCACCTTATGAGGGAGATGGATGGCATAAAAATTTAATAAAAAGATAAAATAAATAAATAAGACGGCATCGGGAATTTATTTAGCATCTTGTCTATCTATTCAGGGAACGCTGCATTCATGCTGGCTGGATTCACAATCACAATAAGCCTTGATTTGTTTTAAATTTGGCTCATCCAATAAACCAAAGTAGCTCGGTTCACACTCATGCTGAGCAAACAAAATGCATCATGGCTTAGTGCAATGAGATGGACACACACACATACACAGAGAGAGAGAGAGAGAGAGATCTGAAAGATCTTGTAATATTTGCAAGAAAAATCTGGAAACTGCAATAGACACAACCAAAGTGTATCCATTAAATTCAAGGGAAGGGAGAGATCCAAAATGCAGACTTCCCAGCTCTGCTTTCCAACCAACCATCGGTCATGAGGTCTTGCCTGTTTTATGTAGAGGATTAAGGATCTTGAAAAGCAGCTCTAAGCTCGTGAGTGCACCCAACTTGATCAAAGAATACCTCCATCGAAAGCCAAACTGCTAACAGTATTATTTTTTTTAAAAGAAGGAGCAGAAATAAAGCCATTCTCCCAGTATAATGTAGGATCCCTAGTTGAGGGGAAAAAATGCAGAGAGAAAGACTATACTGAAGCATGAGTTAGATGTGCAAGTGTATGAAATTTTAATCAGTTAATTGATCAGCCAAATGCCAGATCCTCCGTTTTGTTTAATGAGCTGACAATTGTATTTACAACTTGTGGAACAGAGGTGCGAGGGAGGGTCTGACTGAATAGGAGCATGGGTAGGGAGAATGGAAGGAGTAGGGAGAGTGGAACCAGCTGGTAGAGCCATTCTCCCACCTTGGCACCGACTTTTATGATAGCTGTGCCTGTCTCGGACGGCATCCAGGGCCCCAGCATTTATAAGTTAGCGGCTGAGCAATTAAGAATGTCCCATCCTCCCTCCATGACGAGCACCTCAAAACCTTCGATTCTGGAAGAGCTGCAATTGAATAGTTTCTCTGGGTCTAGGGGTCCTCCCAATTTCCCAGGGAGAGAAGCAGCTCCTTCCCGGATGGGCTATGAGCCATACCCAAACGAGAGCACCCATGAAACATGGCTGGATGACAAAACCTTGAAGTAAAGTACAATTAAAAATAATGATACGCCGAAAAGATGCCCCTTTTCGAATGGCTCACAGACCGTGAGAACAAGACGGATTTATTCAGCCCACTTTGAAAGGCACTTGGCTTCGGTGAGTGTATTCGCACGATACGCTTGCATGTCGTTAATCGTGGTTTCTGCAGCCAATTTTGCACAGCTCACTGAACTACAAACTAATTTCACAGCTTGAGTGATGCTAAATTGCAATCGGTAGTTGGCGGGTGTTTGCACAACACAATTTAGCTGTTGCGTTGGGGTCCTGCGAAAATTTCCCACAAAGTGATGGAGAATCTTAAGAGCCATTCTAAGAATTGGAAATGGCGTTTCTTTCAGAAATCGAAGTCTTTCTCTCTTCATGGTGCAAACAATTGAAATGGGGAAGAAGCAGAGGCAAGGTGCTAGGTCTCACCTACTTTAAGAGTTTAGGTACCAGTCAATGCAAGAATCCATGTCTAGTTCACACATCACCCAAATCATGGTTTGCTTGGTATTCACACACCTTAATCAACTATTAGCCATGGTTTACCAACATCACAAAGGCTTGATTCAGACAACACGCTGAGTCACAAT
The DNA here is from genome assembly GCA_023653725.1 of Bungarus multicinctus. Lineage (NCBI taxonomy): Eukaryota > Metazoa > Chordata > Lepidosauria > Squamata > Elapidae > Bungarus > Bungarus multicinctus. The sequence goes on from CM042843.1 coordinate 11,395,784, forward strand.
ATGGCCCCTTGGGTTTGGTTGAGGGGCAAAGCGTAGACTCAGCTGGTCGTTGCTTTGGTTTCTACAGATTTTGAGGTCCAGGTGAAAGCACTCTGCAATTTTTTAAGCCCTGAATTGTCTCCAGAGAAGGGTTTAATCCTCTGGAGATCTGCAGTGCATCTGGCAGAGATACTAAGAAAAGGATTTTTCAGTGATGCTATTAAGTTACATTTAGAAAGAAGACATGGCCTTTGCTTAGGAAAAAAAAAGAATACTAAAGATAAACAAAAGGGGGAGTTGGGGAAGTTCAGTATTTTGACCACTGGAAAAGTAAAAGAGGATTAGCAAAGATGGCTGGGGTGGAGTTTATTGGTTCCCATAGCATTCTTCCAAAGTCTCTCAACCGTGAATTTGTTTGGACTGTTCTTCAAATAAAGAGTTTGTTCTTAACTCCGAGTACCTATCGGTGCTTACCTTGCTACAAGGTTTCTTCACTGCATTAACTATCTATCCTCAGCATCTTCCAGCACAGCCAGACTCACTTCCACACTGCACCACGCAAAACCCCCGGAAGATAGTCTGGAGAAGATGCTTCTACTGTAGTCTCACACATCCTATATTCCCCAGCTAAGCACAATTCAATCACTCACTTCTTCTGAACTACATCTGCCCCCTCTTTGCTACTTCTTGTACATTGGATTTGTTCCCTATGCTGGCACTCTCTGCTTGGCTGCTTTGAAACCTCGGGGGGTTCAATTGTCCTAGTTTAAAAAAAAATGAATACGGGGGAAAAAGAGAGAGAATTGCCCTACAGTAAATTGTCAGAATTTCTTGGTGTACCTTTGTGACTTCATTGTGTGGAGAAGGTGTGCTGTCCTTTGCTGCAATACTCAAGGGAATTATTGATTGTGGAGCATTGAAGTTCACACCTGCTCAATGGAAGAATCTTAGGTACATGGGATCAGTGACCAATGGCTGGTCGAGTCCTGCTTAAATGCCTCCACCAAAGACAGGACCACTACTTCTTGATGTTTTTATTGTCATAATATGCTGCACCTCAATGTATTGACCATATTGTGATTTAATTTAACAGAGCCCTGGAAGAAGGCAATATGGCAGACTAATTCTGCCAACTGCCAGCAGTTCGATCCGGACCAGCTCAAGGTTGGCTCAGCCTTCCATCCTTCCAAAGTTGATTATTTAATGGATATTAGAATTGTGTAACAAGAATATTTTATTATGATTAAAGTAGGGAAATGGAAAATACCATGTGGATCCTAAATTGGTTTTATTGTATTTTACTCTTCTCAGATAGTTTAATATATATCGGCTTAGAGAAAATTAAGGATAATAATGATGTGTAATGTAAAATAAAATAGGTGGTAAGCTGAAAATGGAAATAATAAGGGGTAAAGAATAGAAAACTTATGTATGGATGAAATGATATTGAATTAATGAACTGAAATATGAAATGCAAATTTATTTAAAGATGAGTGAAATGGATAATGATATGAGTTAATACTATATAAGATTAATGGAAATGAAAGTAAGTGTTATAATCTGGAAACACGTTGCTCACGTGAAAAGATGTATAACATTTAAAAAAATAAAAAACTTTTGGGAAAAAAAAAACAAAGTTGGTAAAATGAGGACCCAGATTGTTGGGGTTCAATATGCTGACTCTTACAGAGGGCTGTAAAACCCTATGAAGTGGTATATAAGTCTACGTGCTATTGATATTAATTTGATGGCTTAATCCATACAGAGATAGAAGAGTGAAAAGTCCTACTGGGGACATTGTTAGTATAACTGTGGGAGGAGATAATGGCTGGGTTATTCAAATGTTACATTTTTTATTGATAGCATTTGCAGATGTGGTTTTATTGATTTGGTTTTCAGGAAATGATTCAATAATGTTGCACACCGCTTAGAGTGCATAGTGGAAGCAGTTTAAAACCACTGGGTGGATGGAAGGTCAGGTGGACTCGGAAAACAATCAAACCAGAACGTGTTGACTTGTGACACAACTGCATCCCAACAATAGGAAGGAAGCCCAAAGATTCAACTTGTCCTCCAGTTTAACAACCTTTTTTTTATCCATGGTTTTTAAGCAAATTAATTGCAGTTTTAAGTGAATCACATGGTTGTTCAACAAATCCAACTTCTCTCATGGAGTTTGCTTATCAGAAAGTGGCTGGGAAACTCAGAAATGGATATCAAATGACACCAGGACATCACAATCATCATAAAATACATGGCAAGAGTCCAATGGTCTCCAACCTCATCCCTCCTCTGACCTCATTTCCCTGAAGTTTCTTCCTTTCAATAAATTGAAACAGTCCGCAGAAAATAGAGTTCAGATTCTTAGAGAAGCAGTATAGCCCAACTTCAAATTTGGGACTTGCAGATTGATATTGTCATCCTAAAATCCATATTTGAGACCCTAATCTTCTTCTTCTTTTAATAACCCCATAATCCCTTGTGGGGTAGAGTCGGGGCAACTAAATGGAGCTGAGTATTTACTGGCCGGATGCCCTTCCTGTCACCAATGTGGAGTTTTGTTCAGCAGATATATTCTCATTGTGCCCAGAGAAAGAAATATCTGCCTCTACCGAGGATTGAACTCACATCCTTCTGACTGTGCGGCAAGAGCTCCACCTCTAGGCCACTACACCACTCATTTGACAGCCTCATGAAAAGTCACAATTCCTTTTCCCTGTCCTCTGCTTAGCAAGAGTTCAGCAAGAGCAAGAGAGAAGTCCACTTTCAGCCAGTTTCAGGTTTCAGAATCAGTTGAGCAAATTAAATAATAAATCTTTTAGCTCTCTTATTTTCCAAAGTCAAGCTTCAGGAGAACCCTTGCTTTATAAGGCTCCCTGACATCCACTAACATCAGTGGCAGAGAACATTCTGAGGACCAAGAAACACACATCTCATTTTTTGGGAAAAGTCAAAAGCCATCCAGAGAGACTTGCACCACACATACAGTATGGGAAGGGTTGAATTAGGGGAAAAGTTTTGAGTTTTATTGTTGTTTGCTCAGGTTTTTATGATGGCGGTTGGTTGTCCAGTCCGCCAGGTGTTCAGAGTGGATTTGGCACTATTATCCATCTATCAAGTCCTTCCCAAGGATCTGGATAGCCAGATGTTGTTTGAAGCTGCTGAAGGTATGATTGCAGGGTTATTTTGCATGCCACACCATTGAAGCTGACAGCGCGTAGAAAAATTCGAAGAAATTGCACAAGATCAGAAGATATGGCAAGACCTGGCCTATAGAATTACCAAGAGTCAGATGTGACTGAATGGAATTCATCATCATCACCACCACCAATGCATGCCATCCAACTTTTCAACTATGCTGGGCTTTGAGCCGTGGTGTTGCAGTGGTTAGAGTGCAGTACTGCAGGTTGCATGAGTCAAAAAGAGGGCTGTGAAAATATTTACAGACCCCTCACATCTCGGACATAAACTATTCCAACTCCTACCCTCAAAACGACGCTATAGAGCACTGCACACCAGAACAATTAGACACAAGAACAGTTTTTTCCCAAAAGCCATCGCTCTGCTTAACAAATAATTCCCTCAACACTGTTCAACTATTACAAAGTCTGTACTACTATTACTGTTAATCTTCTCATCACTCCTTATCACCCATCCCCTCCCACTTGTGATTGTAGGACTGTAACTTTGTCGCTTGTATCCTTACGATTTATATTGACTTGTTTCTTAGTATGATTTGACTGCTGATTGTACCCCATGACTATCATTAAGTGTTGTACGTTATGATTCTTGATTCTTAACAAATGTATCTTTTCTTTATGTATACTGAGAGTATTTACACCAAGACAAATTCCTTGTGTGTCCAATCACACTTGGCCAATAAAGTATTCTATTCTATGCTATTCGATTCGATTCGATTCTACTTCTGCTGACTGCCAGCTGCCTGCAGTTTGGCAGTTCAAATCTCACCAGGCTCAAGGTTGACTCAGCCTTCCATCCTTCCGAAGTGGGTAAAATAAGGACCCAAATTGTTGGGGGCAAGTGGCCGACTCTGTAAACTGCTTAGAGGGCTGGAAAGCACTGTGAAGTGGTATATAAGTCTAAGTGCTATTGCTAGTCCTATTGCTTTCAAAATGTGGATAATATGCCATATTGGTGAAGTAGTCATTTGCATCTGCTTCTTGCCTTGGTAAGGGGAGAAATTGGGCAATTTTCTCCAAGTTTAGCCTGACAGGACACTCAACGGGGATGGAGCTGCCCATCGCTGATGTAGCTTAAATTTCCAGAGATTACAAAACTTGGACGAAAGTTTAAGAGGGTTTCTCTGAGTTCTAAAAGTAACCCGTCTAGGAAGATGCCTTTTGATGTGTACCACCCCAGCTCCGTTACCCTCCCACCCCGTTGGCTCTTTCGTTTTTTAAAAGCTTTTTTTTAAGTTATTTCTGAGTTCCACACATGGAGAGAGACATCAGACAGCAGAGTTCTTGTTTTAATATTGCCCGTCCTTCTTTAACACTGCATCCCATCGCGAAGTCACAGCCGTCCTCAGAATTGCTTACAACTTTGGATTCCTTTGCTCTGGGTTAATTACTTCCAGAACCCACATCCTCATTTCTCCCCACTCCACTCCACAGCCAGCCACCGACTACAGAAAGACATATGTCCCAACCCTCCCCTCCTCAGCCCTGCCAAAAAGAACGGCCCGGGCCGCATCTATTTGCGTTTTTTGTTTTTTTTAAATGTTTTTCTTCCCCTCCAGAAAATTCTGTTTCTTCTTAGCGTCTCTGCCAAGGATGGAGTTGACATGACGGTGTAGAATCCTTGGTGGCAGCTGGGATGAGGGTAGAGGGGAAGGAGAAGAACATCTCGGTTCTTTCAGTCAGCAAAAAGCATACGTACTTGGGGGAAGAGGAAGTGATTGAGTGGTTTCAGAAGAGTCCAGGCAGGAGGCTAAAAGAAGACAAAACAGCAGGATCCATGCAAGTGAAAAATTTCATTCTTGTGGCTAAAAAAAGGGAAATAGTTTCTAGCCCTCGTGGTGGCAAAAGTTAAATAGAAACACAGGTGGGAACTGGCTGGAGCGGAGAGAATAGTGCTGTACGTTCCTCAGGCAGGAGAACGATTAGTGGAGGTGACTTATTCTCCCTCAGCAACTGGAGTGGAACAAATATATATATATATTGAAATATATATATATATATATATATACACAAACCTGGGTGCATCTATTTAATTTTCAAAACCGGGATGGCAAAACTACCTGTTCCTTTGTCTATAAAATGCACGTCAGCTGTCTAAAAACAGAACCCTGGGAACTGTAATTTCTAGAGGAAAGGAGGATCTCTGCTAGAGAGTTCAAAGTTTCCCCAAATTATAGTTTTGAGGGTGCCTTGGAGAGAAGGAATGACTGCTAAGCTCCACTTAAATCTACAGTGTATAGTCATGCTCCAGGAGAACCCAAAACTTGGCAGGACCTTAAACATAGAGAATCCTGCCACAGAAAAGGGGTCTTTAAAGTGCAGGGCTGGGAACCCATTGAGGAGGCCATCCAGAACTGGACAACCCTGCCTCAAAGAGCCAGCCACATAATTGGAGAAAGCAAGAAGGGCCAGAAAAGGAGCAGGTAGGACACACTAAAGTCCCTTCTTTCACAAGCTCCTGGTATCATCCCTAAAAGTTTGGCAATGCCCAACCTGTGAAAGGTGAGACCTCCTTACGAACGGTGCAAAAATAAGAGATGCGGAGGAGATGGGAATTGTAAGCCCCGCAGGATCTCTTGAGGGCGGGGGAGGGAAAGAGTATCCGTGGGGAGAGGTGGAGCAGTCCGATTCTTGACACCATCTCTCCTATGTTCAGCCATCTACTCATCGCATCCCAGAAGTTCCATTCTCAATGTGATGCGGTTGTGCCAAGCCTCGGGGAAGACACGGATGAAGCGGGCGTAGATGGGCACATCGAACACGTTCTTCTTGTGAGAATTGTTGTCGTGGTTGCCTTGGAATATCTACGCGGAGAGGGGAAGGAGGAGAAAAGAAGAGGTACATTTCTAAGAAGTTAGCAAAGCTCTCCCAAAGATGCTTTTTCTTCTTCTCATCCAAGAAGCTGCTTCAGCTCAAGCTTTTAGGATGAGAAGCAAAATGTCTTCAAAGGAAAAAAAACCAGAAAGTCCAGTTGCCTCTTGGGGGAAAAAAAGCATTTTTGGGACAACCATGATCTGGAGGACTGAGAATCTCCATAGACGTTTAGCAAAGATCTGAAATTCTCACTAAAAGGTAAAGGTTCCCTTCACACATACGTGCTAGTCATTTCCGGCTCTAGAGGGCGATGCTCATCTCCGTTACAAAGCTGAAGAAGAGCCAGCGCTGTCCGAAGACGTCTCCGTGGTCATGTGGCTGGCATGACTAAACATCAAAGGCACACGGAACGCTGTTACCTTCCCAACAAAGTGGGTCCTATTTTTCTATTTGCATTTTTTACATGCTTTCGAACTGCTAGGTTGCCAGAAGCTGGGACAAGTAACAGGAGCTCACTCCATTACGTGGTGCTAGGGATTCGAACCGCTGAACTGCCGACCTTTCTAATCGACAAGCTCAGCGTCTTAGCCACCGAGCCACCGCATCCCTTGAAATTCTCACTACCCTTCATTAAACAACTTTGGCCAAAAAGAAGCAAAACTTACCTATCCACCCACCGTCTTGCTTAGCAACAAAAATTTTGGGCTGCCCTTGCAGAGAGAAGGACAGCAATCCAATTTAATCAATAAAATAAGTAATAATTGTCATAAATTGAGGGCTACCGGAATAGGCAGATTGAGATAACCAAGTTAAATTCATCTGGGATGGTGAAAAAAAAAAAAACCCAAGCTAGAAACACATTTCTGTTGCCTGAGAGACACAATTTACTTGTTCTTATGATGTCTTAGATTCATAGACTGACTCCAGATATTTTTAGCAAGGGAAACCACAGGCAATTAGGCAAGGGACACCAGTAAAAAAAAAGGGGGGGGGGGAAATGTTAATAAAAGTCAAGTTTCTTCAAATTATATTTAATTCCAAATGACTCTGTTGCTTTCTTGGGTACACCGTAGAAATAATTCGTTATTGGCTTCTTTCGGGCTGTTTTTAAAACTTCCCCATCTAGTTTGCAGCCCTTGGATTTCCTGATAGTCTACTTTCCTAATAGTACCAAGCAGATTTGACCCTGTTTAGCTATTTTTAGATTAAGTGCTGCCACCTGGTATGACAATGAAAACACTGGCACTCTGATGCTAGAGGGCAAGAACACAGCCTTGGACATGTCTATGGAGATTCTCAGTCATCCAAGTCATGGTGTCCCAAAGGTGTTTTTCCAAAAGGGCAACTGGGCTTTGGTTTTTCCTTGAAGACGTTTCGCTTCTCACGCAAGAAGCTTCTTCAGTTCTGACAGTTCAGGACTGAAGAAGCTTCTTGGATGAGAGATGAAACGTCTTCAAGGAAAAACAAAGCAAGGCCAGTTCCCTTTAGGGACATCCTCGATGGATTACATTTTGTCACTTTTTTTTTTTTCCAAAAGGAAATCTTACAAGCTAACCAAGCCTGGGCAGAAGAAAGATTCCAAAATTTCATAATATGCCATAACTGATAAAAAAAAAATCATAAAAATGTTTTAATCAAAAAAGAAGAAGAAAAAGAAAACGCTAAGGATTTGAAAGAGAGGACTCTGTATCATATCTGAGTGAGGATTAGAAGATTGCTATTATTTCTTGAAAAGAAAGCTGGAAGTCATATTTCATAACTTTTGTTCCTTCCTTCCTTCTCTCCTTCCCTCTGTCCCTCTCTCCCCTCCCTCCTCCTTTTCTCCTTTTCACAGAGGGATAAAATTTTGAAGAAACTAGAGGAAACATTTCAGGACAGCATTAATGGAATAGTCTAAGAACTATATGTCACTCCATGACATATAGAAAATGTGCTGTGGGGAACAGTTGGGTTATGGAAGAATTAACAATATCCTGATGGTGGTGTATCTTTGATTAGATATCAGTTGTTTTCATTTCCTTATGTCTGTTGGGAACATTATAACTTTAACAGAAACTTTTGTCAACTGTTTTGCAAACTGAGCCTGTGTTGAATGAACGAATGAGTCAAAAAAAATGGATGAATGAATGAATGAATGGACAGACCCTGCACTGACTCCCAATCCTACAAAAAGATTTTGCCCAATTCTACCTTAATGCTGTTTGTCTTGTTGTCGTGGTAGAAAGTCCAGGTTTTCCCATCATTGCTGTAGGCCACTTTATAGGCTGCTACGTATTGAATGTGCCCAAAATCTCGTGCTCCCTGAGTTACAATCCCAGTCACTTTTTTCAATTTCTGAAGATCAATCTGCAGAAAACAAGCATAATAATTCCACCGGTAGAAGTAAATCAATCAATCAATCAATCAGAACAGAGCTGGAAGGGACCTTGGAGGTCTTCTAGTCCAACCCCCTGCTATACCATTTCAGAGAAGTGTCTGTTCAGTCTCTTCTTAAAAATTTCCAATGATAAAGCCCTTCAATGATTCACTTAACAACTGTACCAAGAAAGGTCATAAAATGGGGCAAAACTCACTTCATAAATGTCTCACTTAACCACAAACATTGGGGGCTCAATTTGTGGCTGTAAGTCGAGAACCATCTATGCACACATTTATATGTGAGTCATAAAAGATATAAAAAGTGATAATTTAAAGGAATTCCATAATAGATCCATACAGAGTGTAAAAAGTGAAAAGTTAACTAGGAGTTACTTTTTAACTAAAAAACCCTAAAACTGCCTAGAATCATTGGTAGTTGGGCATCATATACATTAAATGTATTAATCATAAAGAGGATGATTATAACATATCAAAATTATAAAAAGTGAGATGGGAGCAACAGAAGAGTATAAGGAAATAAGAGCTACGGAACTTCAAGTCTTTAGCACCCTAAACTGCATTCAAGAGAGGTGGGTTGTATTTTGCTGTTGTTGTTTGGATCAGAAGTTTAAAAACTAAGGAAAAACAGACTGAGCTTGCACCCTGCACTTCTCTCCCATCCCTCTTTCCTTTTGTGCTAAGGTATTAAAGGCTTTGCAAACTCAACGTTCTTTGAAATGAAAAGAGGCCCAGAAAAACCTCAAAATAATAATTGGAAACCTGCTGAGATTCACCGATTCTATGAATGAATAGAGTCGATTTGGGCCAAGATTTGAGGTTGGAAAGAGGAGGAAGGTGTTTTAAATGTATCAAAGGAATTGCCAAATGAAAAAGGGCTTGTTCATCCTTACCTCCAAGATCAAATCTTTATTTTAAGACTCAAATTAAACACCGACAATCAGTTAAAATATACCCGCTCAACCAAACTGGCATATTCTTAATGTGTTTTTCTCATTACAACAGTGGCAATCCACTTTGAGACTTAATATTTTAATACTAAATATTTAACGTTATTATTTTAATCTTAATATTTCGGGGTGAGGGAGAAGACGGGGATGCTAGTCTAATGAAAACAAGGACTAGGAGAGACAGGATAGCAGTGTTCCAATATTTGAGGGAGGTCAAACTATGGATTGAAAGTAACCAAGGAGGGAAGCAACCTGGAATTAAGGAGAAACTTCCTAACAACAAGAGTAATTAACCAGTGGAACAGCTTGCCTTCAGATGTTGTGGGAGCTTCATCCCTGGAGGCTTTTAAGAAGAGACGGGACAACCATTTATCTACAATAGTATAGGGCCGTGATGGCGATCCTATGGCACATGTGCCACAGGTGCCACGCAGAGTTATTTGTGCCAGCACACAAGTCGCAGGCAAACTTACCTCACTGCACATGTGTGCGCCTCACAGCTGATTTTTGGCTGGTTTGAGGCCTTGAAAAAGGCTTGAAAAAAGCTTTGCAGGCCGAATAATAGGCCTGTTTCGTCACTTCCTGAATTTCCAGAAATACCGGAAGTGACAAAACGGGCCTATTATTCATCCTGCAAACCCTGCAGAGGCTTTTTTCAAGCCTCTGGGAGACCAAAATGGCCTCAAACTGACCGAAAATCAGCTATAAGGCGCAGTGCAGGTAAGGGAGCGGCGAGGGGGGGATCGTGCGTGCATGCACAGAGAGAGTGTGTGGGGGAGGCTGCACAATGCCTTCTGGGTGCTGGCACAGGAGCCCAAAAAGGTTAGCCACCACTGATATAGGGTTTTCCGTTCTAGCTGTGGGTTGAACTAGAAGATCTCTAAGGTCCCTTCCAACTCAGTTATTCTGTGGTCTCTTCTTCGTGAGACCTTAGCTTTGCTTAATTGACTCTCCAATAGGGTATGAATCCAACATATTCATTTCTCTCTTTAAAAAAAAAAAAAAAAGCAATACTACTCGTAGATAGGATGAGAGACAAGCTACTCATACACATAATGAAAAATGAACCAGATCCCAAACTGACGAAGTACAAACCATTCTGGTTTCAAGCAAGCTATTTCTCTATGTGGAAAAATAACCGCTCTGGGTTTGTGTTGTTTTTTTTAAATAGTACAGGTGATCCTTGACTTACAGCTGGCTGCTTAGCAAGTTGTTAAGTTAGTAAGACAGCTGTGGCTGAGTTGTTAAGGGAATCTGGCTTCCCCGATCTCTTTGCTTGTCAGAAGGTCACAAAAGGGGATCACATGACACACACACACACACACACACACACACACATCCCGGGACACTGCCACCATCATAAATACGAGCCGGTTGCCAAGTGGCCAAATTTTGATCATGTGACCATGCAGATCTTACACGGTCGTGTGAAAAATGGCCCTAAGTCAGTTCTTTTCAGTTCTATTCTAACTGAATGGTTACTAAATACGAGGTTCTAAGTTCAGAAAGGCCTATAATAAGTTCTTCTGTTATAAACCCTGCTGTTCTGACCTGGCTCCCCGAACACAACAACCCTCTGTCGTTAAATTAATGATTCCTTTACTAGGAGCGCCAGCAACCCTGGCAAAAAGCTTCTTTCTCACCGCAGACTAACAAGTCTGTCCGGCAAGCAGATGAATAATTGTCTGCCACATCTATTCACCTCTGCCCTCTGCCTTTTATCCCTAGAACTAGGGTTCCAAGGACCGGCCTATAGATTTCCACTGCTTTCCTCTCCTCTGTCTTCTGTGCGTTTTTGCATCAGGCACTGGACCCAGCTGTTCCTCCTCTTCCTCATCAGCCATCTCCAGACCTGGGGGCTGTTGACTCTCCATCTGAGTGCTGACGGACAGCCCAGGCTCCCTCTCTCTCCCTCTCTCTCCCTTTCTTTCTCTCTATTTCTCTCTCTCCCTCTCTCTCTCCTCCCCCTCTCTCTTTCACTTTCTCTCTCTCTCTCTCTTTCACTTTCTTTCTTTCTCTCTCTCTCTCTTTCTCTTTCTCTCTCTCTCTGCCACAACACATGCAAAGAAGCTGGATGATTACAATAAGCATTACGTTTATCAGCCCTATCCCGCAGATTCCCCTTAAAACACTTTCTTCTTACGGCAGTTTTGATCCTCTCTGGCAAGGACATACCTGAAGCCACTCGCCTGCCTTATTGGTGAGAGCAGTCCAGGCATTGGATTTCCCAGTGTTATCAAGGCGGGCGTAGTAAGGGTACCACGACATCTTGCTTATGCCCCACGTCTTGTACATGCTGGAAGCTGTGATCTGCCGGTCAGAGATGAGACGAGACTTCATGCCCAGTGGATCAGAGCAACCTGCCGTGTTGAAATACACTGTAACACAACGATTTATACACATAGTGAAAGGCAAGAGTTCAGAAGGGATTTCTCCCACAGAAGGAGACTCTCCCAAGGGTGGTGCCTTTAAGGAGAAACCCCTCCCGCCCAAAAAAAGCCCCCCAAGAGGAAGATCAATTTTTAAAAGCAGCAACAGACATCTAGATAGAAACCACCACCAGAGGGTGTCTTGATGATTGCTGATACAGACAGAGGATGCTTCCAGGTTAACATTTACGCAGTAACAACCTGCCAGAATTCTACACTCCAGATTAAGGATGTGCATTTATTTATTTATTTATTTATTTATTTATTTGTTTGTTTGTTTGTTTGTTTGTTTGTTTGTTTGTTTGTTTGTTTGTTTATTGAATTTATATTGCAACCTATTCGCCCGTGGTGACTCGAGGAGGTTTACAGAATGTAAAACCACATTTAACAGAAAAAAAAAACAATTAAAAAAACTAACAAAAAGAATCAAATAAATTAATGAAGTATGATAGAACAAATCTGGGGGAAAAAAATTAAAAAATTAAAAAATCACCCCCTACCCCAACGACAGCAGATTGCACGAGCCATTTGATGGGCTCCATCCTGCTCTGGGTTCCCCAGACCTGTTGGCAGAACCAGGTCTTCAGAGCCTTCTGGAAGAGTATTAGAAAGTGGGGGCCATTCTAATCTCTGGGGGAATGATGTTCCAGAGAGAGGGAGCCACCACAGAGAAGGCCCTTTTTCTGGGTCCCACCAGGTATATCTCCCTCAGGGATGGGACCCACAGCATTCCTTGCCTCCCTTCTCTGATGGGTCGGGTAGATGTGACAGGCAAGAGATGTTCCTTAAGATTTAGCTAGTTTTGCATTGACAGTTACTGCAATGGGAATGTATTTAATTGTTTGCATTTTCAAACCCATCTCCAAACTGTAAAAATAGTTAGCGTTTGAAAGGCCCAGTCTTCTGAATGTGGCAGCTCACCTCATCCATTTAAAAAGAGGGAAACTGCTGGGGAAATGCTTGCCCAAAAAGGACATATTTCCATGAATATATAGAAAGACAAAGTATTTGCAAAAATAATTACTAGGCAAAACTGCAAATGACGGTGAATAGTTTTGGGGAAATGTGAGCCAAAGATGAGTGCATTTTGGTGCATTTTTTTTAAAAAAAATGAAATCAATTTGCAGATTTATAACTCTAGGCCCTTTGCAGAACAGATGTCATTCCATTTGTCATTCTTTTGTATTTTCCTGCCAATTTCATTCCCCGCCACCCTTTCTACTAAGGGCATGCAAACATTTCATTTCAAGCCATTTTATTTATAACATTCACATAATCAACTCAGGGCAGTCCCCCAATCAAAACAGGAGAAAAGCTATATCAAACTATAAAAAAAAAAACCATATGGCTTCACATTTGGCAATGTGAAATTATTTCAAGTGCAAAATGACCTGTCTTGGGCACTTGGGAATGGACTTGACACAGAATAGATCACAAAATGCTTTGAAATGAAGTCTTCCGAACAACTCTTTCTACTTAGAAGTCTACTAAGGACAAGGAGGTGGGACTGAGACAATTTCATGGTGTCTTATGATGCTTAGGGACTGTCCATCTGAAAGCAGTAAATGAGAAAGAGACCCAGGCCCGTTTAAGTTGGATTATAGAGACTTCACGGCTCCCAGGACCATTAAGTCAAGTTCATTGAAGCCCGGTTTAACTCAACCATACAGGCAAGTCCCATGCTTCAGCTGAAGGTCCCCTTTGCAAATGATGAGCAATGTCAAATATAGAAGACTTGCCTTCTAAAGAAAATACTTAGCATCCTCTCTTTGCATCAACATGTCACCATCTAATTAAAAGAGTCAAGATTCTAGCCTTCCCCATTTTTGAAGCAGAGCCCCAGATTATGCAAAAAAGCTGACCCTGATCATCTACATCATTTATACAGCTTGCAAAATTTTGCCTTTTCTGAAGGGTAATTTAAACCACCCAAGCACCCTTTTAATTTTTTTTAATACACCAAACTGGCCAATTGTCCCAAGTGCTCCAGGTGCCCCCCCCCCCCAAAAAAAAAAAAAAAAAAACAGGCCCAATTTTCAACGGATATTGGAAAGTAAAAGAGCACCAAAATGAAATTTTTTATTCCAGAGAACCTCTCTAGCAATAGCAATAGCAGTAACACTTACTTATACACAGCTTCACAGAGCTTTACAGCCCTCTCTAAGCGGGTTTTACAGAGTCAGCCTCTTGCCCCCAACAATCTAGATCCTCATTTGACCCACCTCGGAAGGATGGAAGGCTGAGTCAACCTTGAGCCTGGTGAGATTCGAACTGCCAAATTGCAGGCAGCCGGCAGTCACAGAAACAGCCTGCAGTACTGCACTCTAACCACTGCACCACTGCAGCTCACTAACCTTCTGTCAGCATTTTTGCTTCCCTCTTCTCAGTCCTCAGTTAAGAAAAAGGATGTCGTACAGAAACGAAAAGCCATATGAAGGCACCAGAGCCCCGTTGTCCAATTACACATGCAAGCATGTGCGCCCCCACCCAAATTCATTAGACCAATGGGAAGCATTTACCGTTCATTTCACAGCCAATCAGTTCAAACCGCATAGTGCAGCCACGATAGCACTTCACTGGATGGATTCGGAAATAGTGGGCGATAATTGGAGTAGTAAACATGTTGGTCACTGGGGTATGTTTGTCTTGATTGCCCGAGAAAATCTGGAGGAAGGAAAATACAAAACGAAGAGTATCTTAGGAGGAGGAATCTGAATCCCTTTCCAATGCTACACAGCTCTAGAGACATAACAACATTCCAGATGGACAGATCTTTGATATACAAAATACAGTACTTACCTTCTGATCCTAATGACAGCACCATAGACAAATTTCCTATGGCAGAATTTAAGATACATCAAGTACTAATATCCTCGATTGCTCTATATTTATTTGTTCTCATAAGCTTTTATATCTTATTGTGCATGGATCACTGAGCAAAATAAAGATTGCATTGTGCTAAGATAAGCTGCATGCGTAGGATAATACGACTCAACAATGATACTATTATATATTATTGCTAAAAAATAACTAAAAACAATCCCTATAATTGATGAACTCAAGAACATTAAGCTTGCAATTAATTAATGTAGAGAAATAAAAACCTGTAACTGACAGACTTTTTTTCTTTTAATGACCCTGTAATCCCTTGTGAAGACACAATATACCATTTGATATACATTCGTTTCATTAATAACAGAAGCTCCTGAGCCCATCCTACTTTTGTCTCTTTTGTCAAAATTAATATATTTTGTGAAATGTAGGTGAAAAGCAAGTCAAATTGTATGAAGCTAAGCAAAACCGTTCGTGCTCTTGGGTTTTAGTCCTTCTTAAACTCTAGTGATTTCGATTGTTTTTCTATTTATGGTTTTATTGCACTGTAAGCTGTCCAGGGAGATATAGTAAGATGGACGGCATATAAATTTAATAAACAAAATAAAAACTAGTTGAATCCACATACAGCATGTGGGAGTTTAGTATTTAGCATTTATCTCAAGAAAAAAAGACTTTTGTTTGTAATATTGAACAAGAGAGCAAGGATGCAACAGCCCGGTTAATTTAACTAAATCAACAAACTTTGGTTGATTTAGTAAGATTTAGTCCTGGGTAAATATGATGCTGGAAAATTCAAATAAAGGCTTTTTCTAAGAATTTCAAGCAGTTCTGATTGCTCATTAATGCAGGGACTTGGAGAGTAACTTACACAGCCACTTTTTTTAAGAATGAGGTCAATTCAGCATTCAGTTTTTTAGAGGCTACACCCCACATGCCTGAAGTTAACACTGGAACTAACTCACTCAAAGGTGCTTTGTATCTTTTTTCCCCACAAGGTGAGAAGACCTTAAATGGGGGGGAAGAGGGGGGAGAGGAAGAGAAAGGAAGCCCAAGAGGAACTGACAAAGTCAATGATGCTTGAAGAGAAATGTGCTTCTGGTTATCTTGCTAGTCAGGGCTTGCAAAAAATAAATAAATTCAGAACTGCTGGATTTCCAAATATTTAACACCCACTGGAGCTCTTCAAATACCCTCAAGCTATAAACTGAGTGCTACCCATCCATCTGGAGCAGGGTGAAAATTAAATATAATTAGCGTTAAGTATAGGGGAAGGCAAAGGTGCTAAAAAGTCAGTCTATTGGAATGGAATTCTAATAATGCAAATACTAAGTAATTCCCCCCCACACACACACCTCATATCCCCAAGGCTTAAAAAAAAAACATGGAAAATTTTGTTCCCGTTTGTTTACAATATTGCATAATGTATAATTTTCTATACAAGAGCCAGTTTGGTGTAGTGGTTAAGGTGCCAGGCTACAAACCAGGAGACTGTGAGTTCTAGGCCCACCTTAGACCCAAAACCAGCGGGGTGACTTTGGGCCAGTCCTTCTCTCTCAGCCTGGGAAGCAGGCAATGGCGAACCTCTTCCAAAATCTTGCCAAGAAAACTGCACATGCTACTATTGTAATCCGGCCAGTTGTCAGGAATTAATACTAACTCAAAAGCACCCACCCACTCCCCAAAATATCCGACCCTCCAGGGCTTTGGGGGAAAAAGAATCACAGAACATTTTGTCCCCCATGTATGTTTATAATATTTCGTAATGTAGAAAGGATTTCTATACATCTTACAACAATTTACACCAGCGCTCAGATAAATTGCCAAGGCCTTTCCCTTCTTTTGAATGTAAATCACACTACTTTCCACATTTAACTCATACATTTTCCTGATGGGAAACTTGTTCGTGCGTGAGAGACAGAAAGGGAAGGGAGGGAGGGAAGAAAGAAAGATGGAAGGAAAGAAAAAGGAAGAGAAGAGGAGGGGAGGAGAGGGGGAGGGAGAGAAAGGAAGAAAGGAAACAGGAAGAGAAGAGGAAGGGAGGGGAGGGGAAGGCTTTAGGCTTTTGTTTCAATAGAAAGAAGAATTAAGGGAAGAACTAACAAAAAGTTAAAGGAAAGTTTTTCCTTCTGTAGAACACCTGAAAATGCTTTTGCTGTCCAACTTTATGTTCTTGAAAGGATAACATTGCGATTTAAATAAAGCAAATCCGATCGTTCCAAAATGCTTACATATCATAAGTGTGGTTTAAAAGAATCCCTTTGTTTTTCTTTCCTTCTTTTGCCTTCAGCGGCTCTCTCTTACCCACCTTTTCCTGGTTTTGGTTCTCATCTTTGTAGAATGTAAACACTTGTCCATCTAGACTGTAGGAAACTTTGTAAGTCACGAGATACTCTGAGAATCCTCCACGGCCTGCCCCTTGAGTAACGATCCCAGAGACGAACATTGTTTTCAACAGATTGACCTGCATGGAATTAAAATAAAAAATAAAAGTGGGGAAGAGGGTTTAAAAGAGGCAGAATGAATCAAATTGGCTGGGTACTTAAAAGAAAACAGCAAATGAAAAAGCAAATGAAAGCAGCAAAACCGAGTATTTGATCCTGTGTCTAAAGTCAGATTGTACTGAAGTTACATTATTCTTTGAGTCTGTTCTGCATATGTACACTCTGTTTTCTTAATTGGCTCAACACAGTAGTTTTCATAAGAAAAGGTTAAATTGTAATCTCCCCAGGGCATGGATCTGTTTGTTTTTTTAAAAGAAAGCCAACTGACATCTAGAAATTAAAAGTAACATTTACGAACTTATCACCAAAAAATGAAAAATTCTGTAAGGATTCCCATGACAAGCTCCAGCTAACGAAGGATCAACTCAAGCTTTATTGTTATTTTTTTAAAAAAATGTAAGATAGTTTTGTTTGCCATCTCACTATGAATAAGAGATAGGCTTGTTAAAATTGGTATACTTTTTATATTGCCATTTTGTATTTTTGTTTCAACGTAGATTAAGGGATTATTTTATTATGTATTTGGATCTATACTGAAGAATGTTGGAAGTCACTCTTTTTGTATTTCTTTATTTTTTTTTCTTGTCCTTTCTAACCTCTTGATTCCCTTCTTTTCCCATCATTTTATATTTTATCTCTTTTTAAAACTAATAAAATTGACTAAAATAAAAAGAGGTAGGATTATAAAGAAGCTTAACAAGGGAGAAGTTTACCTTTCCTTCCTCAGATCTATCACATCACCGCCAGCAAATCCTGACACTGTGTTTATGTTTTAAAGAAAGCATTTGTAATATCAAAGGAAGCATAAAAAGACGTTTAATCTTGGCAGGCACGTGTAGTTCTCCAGATGTTCTTTAACTCTATCAGCCTTAGCAGGCTTGTCCAATTAAAAAGATAAAGGAACTGCAATCTAAAAACACCTAGTTGACTTCATAAACGCATGGCACAACACAGAACAAACCCCTCAGGACAAGATTCAGCAGTCCGACTGCATTTAAAAGACAAAGGCCACTCTTTTGAAGATAGCAAAGTCCACATCTTGGACAGAGAGAACCACTGGTTTGAAAGTGGAATCAAAGAGGCCATCTATGTCAAAATTGAACAGCCCTTTCTCAACAGAGGGGGAGAGATACGACGTCATATATTGTTGTGGTTCGCAATGGAATCGGACAGTGGGGAAGAAGGGGGACCAGTCAGGGAGTCTGGCGAGGGCTCGGATGAGGTCCTGCGTCTGATGCACAGATGGGGCCAGGACCATCTGGGAGTGGGGTGCTGACTCCACAGCCTCTGGAATCTGGCAGCAGCGAAGCAGAGGACCAAGGGAAGCCTGTTCCCAATGCGCTTGTGCACAGAGCTGCTAGAAGTCAAGAGCAGCTGAAACAAAAGGGGCCATTCGGGAATAAGGCTGGGAGGTGATTGCCCCTCCCATAAGGGATAAAGGTCAGGCCAAGATGACAAAACCTTTGCAGGAAGCAAAGTAGTTCGATCGGTTCTGAGTCATGCTTGAAGTTCTTTGTACTTTGGTTGGGTTTTTTTGGTACTTCGGTTGGCTTCTTTTCTAGTTCATTTGATACTTCTGTTTTTGGCAGCACTTCACAGAACTGAAAGGTGGGTGCTTATCTCGGGGGACTGTTTGAGTTTAATTCCGGCTGGGAATGAAAACAATAAAATAAGTCTTGTTTTTAAAAGACGTGTGTGCGTAATTACGGTTTGGAAGCCTTGGTCAGAACATGTATCTCAAGTCTGCCACACAGTCCTTTCAACAGTTCCAAGAAGGCTCTGCACCCATTTGCTTCACTCAGGTGACCCTGAGGACACCAATAAACCTCCAGGTGGCCTCAAGGACTCTCTAAAAGAATGCAAATGGCTACTTTCCATTCCCCACCATCCAGTCAGAGTTGAAGAAGCTTCTTGGATGAGAAGTAAAACATCTTCAAAGAAAAACAAGAAAGTCCAGTTCCCTCTTGAAGGGGGGGAGCACTTTTGGGACAACCATGACCTAGAAGATGACTGAAAATCTCCAAAGACACTCTCTGCTAATTGTTGCATGTCTCAGGGTGGCTGCAGGTTGGGTGAAAGAACCCACTGTGTCATGTCATAATTATCAACAGCCACTCGCCTCTGAGGCCAGTTCATACAGTGATAACAGCAACACCAACAGAACTTCGATTTATATACCACTTAACAGTGTTTTACAGCCCTCTCTAAGCCGTTTACAGAGTATTATATTGCCCCTAACAATCTGGGTCCTCATTTTACCGACCTCGGAAGAATGGAAGACTAAATCAATCTTAAACCAATCCGGATCGAACTCCAGACTGTGGGCAGAGTTAGCCTGCAATACTACATTCTAACCACTGCACCACTATGTTTCCATTCCCCTTTGTCAGCCCTGGAGCCATTTTCAGCCCTGACACCCTACTTGCGTCCTGGAACAGAGGCTTCGTCTTGCACCAGTACCTGAATCCAAGGGTTTTTGTCAAAGCTGCTGGCTGTCCAGGCATTCACAACTCCTCCGTTGTGGAGGCGAGCGAGTTCAGGGCCCCAGCGTTGCACACCCAGGAAGCCGTAATACGTCGATGACGCTGTAAGCTGGGTGTCTGCAATAGCTCTTGTCTGCATGCCCAGCTCATCTTTGCATCCTGGAGTGGGTGAATTTTGGGGAGGGAGAACGAAGAAAACAAGAGCATTGGAACAAAGCTGGAACAAAAGGGCAGAGGGGAAATGTAAGAACCAGACTTTTAAAATGCAATAAAATTAGAACCCAATTATCCAATGTACTCCTTGGGAACTTGAGCTCCAAACGTGAATTTGGCTTCAATGAAAGGAGCATCATTCACACGTCAGGTAGTTCAAGAAATAATTCAGAGGGAACCTGAACTCTGCAGAGGTGTTAAATAAATTTTAGGGGGTTGGGGAATATCTGTAAGGTGGCAAAAGTCATCTTTGATGAGATGGATGGCATACAAGTTAGGAAGGAAGGAAGAAGGGAGGGAGGGAGGGAGGAAGGGGAGGGGAGGGGAGGGGAGGGGAGGGGAGGGAAAGAAGGAAGGAAGGAAGGAAGGAAGGAAGGAAGGAAGGAAGGAAGGAAGGAAGGAAGGAAGGAAGGAAGGAAGGAGGGGAAGGGAAGGAGGGAGAGAGGGAAGGAGGGAGGAAGGGGAGGGGAGAGAGGAAAGGGTGGGGACGGGAGGGGAAGGAGGCAGGGAGGGGAGAAGGGAAGGGGAGGAAGGCAGGCAGGAGGGCAGATGGGAAGGAAGGAAGGAAGGAAGGAAGGAAGGAAGGAAGGAAGGAAGGAAGGAAGGAAGGAAGGAAGGAAGGAAGGAAGGAAGGAAGGAGGGGAAGGGAAGGCAGGGAGAGGAGTGGAAGGAGGGAGTAGGAAGGGAGAGGGGAGAGAGGAAAGGGTGGGGACGGGAGGGGAAGGAGGCAGGGAGGGGAGAAGGGAAGGGGAGGAAGGCAGGCAGGCAGGAGGGCAGATGGGAAGGAAGGAAGGAAGGAAGGAAGGAAGGAAGGAAGGAAGGAAGGAAGGAAGGAAGGAAGGAAGGAAGGAAGGAAGGAAGGAAGGAAGGAAGGAAGGAAGGAAGGAAAAGCGTGACCAGAAAATCCCAGTTACCTCCTGAATTAAAAACAATAATAAATCACCAAAGAACAAAGTGGTTAGAAAAACCTCGTTCAAATGTTTAACCCAGATTTTAACCCACATGCTGGACAGCCTTGAGTAAGCCATTAACCGTTGCAATACAGCCTACCTCACTGGGCAGTTGTAGGATTAAACAAATAAAAAGACAAAGCTCTTTTATGCTTTTTTTTTAATGCATTTCAAAAAAAAAACACCAAAACCTGTAAAGCACAATGCCCTTTTGTGTGGCTTGTTTTGTTTTGTGCTGCGCTGCGCTGCCACTGAAAGCAAGCTTTTGCATTTGTTCAGAAAAGCAGAAAACGTCCATGAGTTCTCTTGCCTTATGACTGAGCCCCATAGGTTCGTGTGTGTGTGTGTGTGTGTGTGTGTGTGTGTGTGTGTGTGTGTGTGTGTGTGTGTGTGTGTGTGTGTGTGTGTGTGTGAAATCACTCCGCTTTGGGCTACAAGGACTCACTAAAAGGAACAACCAGATCTTAACCAAATACTTATCTAATCCATTAAAAAGAAAGAAAGAAAGAAAACTTACTGTGAGGATATCTGTGAGGAGCTACACTGATTGGGACATTTTTTTGCCCTGAAAGTTGCTACCTAGGCCATAAGCCCAGATGCACATGGAATTACTTTCTTGCTCCTACAGATTCCCAAATGTTTCCATTTCCTCCATCCCAGGGTTCTTGAGCAGGAATGTTTAAGGCAGGAAAAGGAGGCTTACAAGATTCCCCCCCCGCCCCGCCCCCCAAATGCTTGCAGACTGTTAGTGTTTCAAGGTAAGAAACAAGTGACACTGAGAAGGGGGTGAGGGCTGGCGAGAGGGCCAGAGGGGACAGCCAGATTGGTCTCGAGACCTCTGTTAAAGGCAGCAGTAAACAAGCAACCTTGAATGGCTGGGGGAAGCAAGGAAGGAAGAGAGAAGGAACGGAGGGAGGGGAATGAATAGAGAAGGAAGGAATAGAGAAGGAAGGGAGGGAGGGAGGGAGGGAGAGAGAGGAAGGAATAGAGAAGGAAGGAAGGAAGGAAGGAAGGAAGGAAGGAAGGAAGGAAGGAAGGAAGGAAGGAAGGAAGGAAGGAAGGAAGGAAGGAAGGAAGGAATAGGGAGGGAGGAAGGAATAGAGGGATGGAGGGAAGGAAGAGAGGAGGAAGGGAGAGAGAGGGAGGGAGGGAAGGAGAGAGAGGAAGGAATAGAGAAGGAAGGAACAGAGAAGGAAGGAAGGAATAGAGAAGGGAGGGAGGGGGAAGGAATAGAGAAGGGAGGAAGGAATAGAGAAGGGAGGAAGGAAGGAATAGAGAAGGGAGGAAGGAAGGGAGGAAGGGAGGGAGGGAAGGAATAGAGAAGGGGAAGGACAGAGAAGGAAGGAAGGGAGAAGGAAGAGAAGGAAGGAAGGAAGGAGGAAGGAAGGGAGGGAGGAAGGAAAAGGAATAGAGAAGAGGAGGAAGGAAGGAATAGAGAAGGGGAGAGGAAGGAGGGAGGGAAGGGGAAGGGAAGGAGAAGAGGAAGGAGGAAGGAATAGAGAAGAGGAAGAAGGAAGGAAGGAAGGAAGGAGAGGAAGGAAGGAAGGAATAGAAGAAGGGAGGAAACGAAGAGGAAGGAAAGGAATAGAGAAGGGAGGGAGGGAAGGAGAGAAGGAAGGAAGGAATAGAGGGAAGGGAGGAGAGAGGAGGAAGGGAGAAGGAAGGAGAGAGAGGAAGGGAGGGAAGGAATAAGGAAGAGAGGGAGAAGGAAGGGGAGAGAGAGGAAGGAATAGAGAAGGAAGGAAGGAAAGAATAGAGAAGGAAGGGAGGGAGGAATAGAGAAGGAAGGGAGGGAGAGGAAGGAATAGAGAAGGAAGGAAGGAATAGAGAAGGGAGGGAGGAAGGGAGGGAGGAAGGAATAGAGAAGGAAGGAGGGAAGGAAGGAAGGGAGGGAGGGAGGGAGGGAGGAATCCTCTTCAATCCCTAGCTGTAACATCTCTCCATCTGTAATTTCCACTCTAATATTTTTTTTTCTCCTGTCATAAACCTTAAAGATTTCCCCAAGCCTGCTGGTGTCTCCAGGATGCTTTGAGGTCCATCTCGGAATATCATTATCATCAACACAATATAGAGTTTATCAGACAAAATGCTTCCTGTGGGACCTCTAGCTGAGCATGCCCACCTCTTCTTCCCAATATTCATTTGCTTGTCTCTCTTCCCTTCTTTGTGACTGGCTGGGTGAGATCTAGAGGGAAAGGACAAGGTGACAGAGATGTGGGTGATCTCACTGCGATTCAGTAGCTTAGAAGGACAAGCAGAGAGGTGAGAAATGCAAAAAGGAGATTGTGAAGGTCTGAACTCAAGTTGGGTCAGACCTACTTAGGACTTGGATATGAGAAAGGGCTGTGAGAAGTAGCCTTCAAAATCCAAAATTATCCTGGAAGAAGCGTCAAACGCAACCTTGAAAATGGCCTTGGACATCTCCACCAAATCCACCAGGAGTTAAGATCCAAGGAAAGGTTAACTTATGAGTTTACTGTTTGGTGAACCATAGCTCAGCATTCCTTGAAGTACAAGAATGGCCCTTTTCAAGCCAACACAGGTGAACTTTGTCTGGAAAAAAAAAAAAATCCTGTCTTCCCAGTGCAGACAGATCCAACAATGGTGCCTTGAGCCTTCTTCATTTCTTAACTCTCTTCCAACTCGCTATCAGGACTAAAGACTTACTCATCTGGCAGGTCTTCCCCACAAAGGGTGAGGGGCATTTACAGTCAAAGTTGCCCTTCAGATCCAGGCAGGTCCCTCCGTTCTTGCAGGGCAGGGAAACACATTTATTGTCGTCTGTGGCAAAAGGAAACGACAGAGTGCAACACGATTATGCCCAGGATTCACCAGATCTAAGTCAGATCAAGCCATGCCTAGTAACAGTAGGACTACAGTCAAACACTTTCCATTATTTGAAAAAGGTTAAGGGTCTGTGGCTCAAAACACAGCACTGGCTCATATGATATACCCGTGATGGCAAATCTATGGCATATGTGCCGGAAGTGGCACGCAGAGCCACTTCTGCTGGCATGCGAGAAGTCGCCTGGAAAAGCCCCACTGCGCATGTGCACACGGGCCAGTGCCCAACAGCTGATTGTTGGGTATCTGGCGTGTTTGCGCAGGGGGCGAGGGATGTGCAGGAGACACGTACGCATGCACAGAAATGCACGGTGCATGTGGATGGGTCACACACGCATGCGCAGGGGGTGTGGAGGGCCCAGCACGCATTGCCTTCTGGGTGCTGGCACGCAATTTTCGGTATGAGAGCCAAAAAAGGTTAGCCACAGGAGTGGGATCCGACAGGGTTAACTACCAGTTCGGTCATTTATGAGGTTCGGTGATTTACGATGTGCTTCCCTGCACGCTGCTGGCCGCAAGTCTGTAAATCGTCATCAGCATGCTGCGTGCAGAGAAGCAGCCTTTCAAAAAGCCCTTTTTTCCTGCTTTTTTAACTGCAGCTGTGCCTCGCATGGCAGCTGAAGTTGAAAAAATCAGGAAATAAAAGTCAGATAAGAGCCCAGGTGGGCGGGTGGGCAAAAACATCAGCAATAGAACCGGTTCTATGTCTGCTGCTCTTCAGAGCTACCGGTTCTACAGAGGTAGACAGAATCGGTAAAAAACCCACCCCTGGTTAGCCACCACCGTGATATACAATATTCATTTAGAAAGACATCGTGTTGCATCTTCAATGTTTTCTGGAAAATCCAGAAAATGTTAAAATGAACATGATGTTTGTGCTCTTTTTCCAAAGTGATGCTTTGGGGAAAAAAAAAATAACAAGAGGACAAATGAAATTGAATGTTTTTATGATTGCCAAAAAAAAAAAAAAAGTCCTTCAAGGTTGGAAGGATGCCCATTGTTTGTTAGTTGTATAACTAACTATTAAGAGGGCAAAGTTCAGGTCGGTGACACAACAATTTCTCTCTCTCTCCCTTTCCCTCTCTCTTGCAGGAACAGACACTGCATGGCATTACACTACAGCTTTGTTAACATGGTTTCCACCACCATTTCATCATGAATGTTGATCAGGCTGAGAGACACTTTTTGTCAATCCTGCTCCGCAATGAACAGATGTGAACCTGACCAAGGGAATGGAGAAGGACTAAAGAAACCACGAGGAGAAGGTGTGTGGCTTTCAGAAAAGATTAAAAGGTAAAGGTTCCCCTCGCACATGCGTGCTAGTCTTTTCTGGCTCTAGGGGGCAATGCTCATCTCTGTTACCAAAGAGTCAGCGCTGTCCGAAGACGTCTCCACGGTCAGGTGGCCGGCATGACTAAATACCAAAGGCGCATGGAATGCTGTTACCTTCCCACCAAAGATGGTGCCTATTTTTCTACTTGCATTTTTTACATGCTTTCGAACTGCTAGGTTGGTGGAAGCTGGGACAAGTTACGGGAACTCACTCTGTTACGTGGCGCTAGGGATTCGAACCGCCGAACTGCCGACCTTTCTGATCGACAAGCTCAGCGTCTTAGCCACTGAGCCACTGCGTCCCCTTCGGAAAAGTAATCAGAAAAGATTACTCAGTCCTAAAAGGAAGAAAGCATGATGGAACTGATTATGTTACCTAGTTTGGGTAATGAAACATCTGCAAGAAAACAACCAAGCTCAGAGAGCACCCAGAAGCTCGCAGGAAAAAGGAACTCAAAATAACCTAACCTTTATTTTGTTTGGTAGAAGACGGACAGAGAGAGAGAGAGAGAAACCTGGACATGCTTTCAAAATTCTGTCATCTACTCTACTACAATGAAAGATATTCTTGCAATTCCTGTGGTGCCTGTTTCTTAACTTGTCCTATCTCAAAGGAGTGACATCCTATCACAAAATGTCCTTTTTATCATTGCAGAAAGAAACACCAGGAGATAAGATATAAAGGATGAGGGAATCCGAAACACTGGCTCATTGTCAGGATTTGAATATCACCGACGCCAGGAGGAGAGACGAGGCTCTTGGTGAGTCTTGTAGGTGGCAAGAATGGCGCAAATGGTGACATTTTGGGGATGGACCTGAGAGGTAGGAATGCCCGTAGTTTTAAGCCCCACTTATGAGCTTCTCAGAGACTGCTTCGAAACTAGCATGAGCTGATCTTCTGTGACCTGTGGGATATCTTTCCAGAAGAAAATCATACTCACAGTACTGGCAGTGTTTGCCGCTATACTCGGGACGACATATGCACATGTATTCACTGAAGGCATCGCCCCGATTGGGAAGTAACCTGCATTCCCCATCATTCTTGCATGGATTTGGATGGCAGGGACCTAAAGGCATTTGATGCAGAAGGAGGAAGAAATTGGGAAGAAAAGGAACACAGTCAGCTTCTGCAAGATCCATCTCTTAAGAGTAGTATTGAGCCTTGGTGGCCCAGGGGTTAGAGTGTAGTACTTCAGGCTACTTCTGCTAACTGCCGGCTGCCTGCAGTTCGATTCTCACCAGGCTCAAGCTTGACTCAGCCTTCCATCCTTCTGAGGTGGGTAAAATGAGGACCCAGATTGTTGGAGGCAATACGCTGACGCTGTAAATCACTTAGAGAGGGCTGTGAAGTGGCATATAAGTCTAAGTGCTATCGCTATTGCATTTAAAACAACCCAAAGCAGCTACATCGCCCTCTCCCCATTGCCTGCATCTTAACTCAGGAGAAAGAATGAACGGCTGCTGAATCCTAAATGTGATTAGCAAACCATGATTTGGATATTATAATGGCCTTTAATTGTGGATATTATTTCCAACCAAATGGCTTCTGTAAAGCCTCCATCAAATCTGATTAGAAAACCAAAGTGATACAGGAATACATCACAGCTTGTGCCTAGGCCCATTAGTAGGGAAAGCAAACCCCAGAGATTGCAGCTTGCAAGTAATCATTAAAGAAACCATCCAATGAGGTTGAATCATGGCAACTCAAGTTTGTTCATCTGAGATGTCTCATTGCTCATCCAAGCAACTTCATCGGTCAGAGCAAAATTAGTTAGGCAGAGAGTCAGAGGGACTTTGGAATGTATCAACTCTTGCCATACCAACCTCAGGGTCCTCCCCCCAAAAATGGCTTGCAATATGTCAATATGATTCAATGAAGATTCAATGATCCAGGCCAAAGAATGATTAATAAAGTTTGGTCCATTTGCCACAATTCAACCTTTAGATACATTTGAATTTAGAATTTATTTGATTTGTCAATCGCTTACAAGATAATAGGTATAAATATATATATAGTTATAAATACATGAAATGGATACAAATAAGAAAAAAAAGAAAAAATAGGACAGGGACGGTAGGCACGTTGGTGCGCTTATGCACGCCCCCTACAGACCTGTTAGGAAAGGGGTGAGGTCAATAGTAGACAGTCTAAGGTTAAAGTTTTTGGGGTTTGGGGAAGAAACCAGAGTCAGGTAGAGTATTGCAGACATTGACCACTCTGTTGCTGAAGTCGTATTTCCTGCAATCAAGTTTGATGTGGTTAACCTTGAGTTTGTATCTATTGTTTGCTCTTGTGTTGTTACGATTGAAGCTGAAGTATTCATTGACAGATAGGACATTGCAATGTATGATTTTATATGCCATACTTAGATCAGACCGAAGACGGTGTAATTCAAGGTTTTCTAGGTCTAGAATTTCAAGTCTGGTGGGATAAGGTATTCTACAACAAGTAGAGGAGTGGAGAACTCTTCTTGTGAAATATTTCTGGACTTTCTCAACTGTGCTAATATCAGATATGTAATGTGGGTTCCAGACTGATGAGCTGTATTCAAGTATTGGTCTAACAAATGTTTTGTATGCCCTGGATGATTGAGTCTTCACTGACATCCAATGAGCTGTTCAGATTTGCTGGGCGATCCTCTCCTGCCCCAGAAGCTTAGTGGAAGAGATGCACTGTCAATGAAGGCAACATTGACAAGAATTCTGCCTTAGTGGACATTCCAACATGGCCTATTCTATAGCAGAGGGCAATCTGCGGCTCCTGGACCTCTCCTCCATGGACTTAGGAGCCCTCTCTGCTCTGGCCACTAAAGTTCAGCAGCACGGTTGCCAAAACTGTTTGCTACTGGTCACACCTCATCTGGAACATTTAGAAGAGAGACATCTGGGCTAATAATGTTGTACCTACCTTTCTCAGTTTCATTGCAGGTAGGCCCAGTGAAGCCGTCTGCACAGATACAGAAGAAAGGAGATTGATCTAGGCTCTTGAGGCAAGTTCCTCCATTCTGGCAATGATTTACATCACAGAAATCACCTATTAAACAAACAAAGATACATATCAGGGCAAAAGAGAAGAAAGGGGTTGCTGTCTTCCTATCTTCCACTTTGAGCATTTATCTAACCTTCTTCTCTTATTTCCAGAGTTGTGTAGATATAACAGCAGGACACTTGCAGATAGCAAACGAGGGAAAGAGGGTGCAGCAAAAGAACACACACACGCTTCCATACAAGGGCATGAAAACCCATTCCAGGCCAAGGGTTGCACTAACATTTTGAGTGACACGATGGCCAAGGCAAGGCAAGAGCAAGATTGCACTTCAAGGCAATGAAGCTTTCAATATCATTGCTGCTGAGCTAATTATTTATTCATTCTTTTGTCCGGGGGGGGTGTCAAAAATTACCACGTGGACCTGACTTGGGTCACACCCAACTCACCGAATAGGCACACAAATCTATAGAGTCCCAAATGGCAAGGATAAAAAGCTACTGGATCAGATCAAAAGCTGTTCAATTTTGACCCTTCTGTTCACAGAGGAATGAGGAAATGATTCCGGGCGATTCACAACCAGGGGCCTCTCTTGTTTTTACAATGAATGGCATTCAGAGTTGTAATCATTCTGACCTTAGACATAATATCCAACATCCTAACCAATAAAGATTGAAAGTCTTATCATCCATGAATTAATTTAATCCCTTCTTAACGACTTGGAAAAGAGCTCCTGCTTTCGAATCTCCAGCTATATAATTTCCCTTTTCAAGCTAACCATTGGTAAATGCCTATTGAGATTCTCAGTCATTTATTTTATTTAAATTTATTTATTTTGTCAAGTGATTATAAGATAACAGGTATAAGCATAAACATGGTTATGAATACATGAAATGGATACATATAAGAAAATAAAAAGAAACAATAGGACAGGGATGGTAGGCACGTTGGTGCGCTTAAGCATGCCCCCTATCAGATCAGAGTTGTCCCAAAGGTGCTTTTTCCAAAGGCAACTGGACTGTTTTTCCTTGAGGGGGGAGGAGGAGGAGAAATAGGAGGAGGAGAAATAGAAGAAGAAGAAGAAGAAGAAGAAGAAGAAGAAGAAGAAGAAGAAGAAGAAGAAGAAGAAGAAGAAGAAGAAGAAGAAGAAGAAGAGAAGAAGAAGAAGAAGAAGAAGAAGAAGAAGAAGAAGAAGAAGAAGAAGAAGAAGAAGAAGAAGAAGAAGAAGAAACATTTCATTTCTCATCCAAGATGCTTCATCCATTCTGATGGTGGGGAGATGGATGGATAGCTGCTGACAGTTGAGACCCCCAACAGAACTGATGAAGCTTCTTGGATGAGGAGCAAAACATTTGCTGCTTCTTCCTCAAGGAAAAAAAGAGTGCAGTTGCATTTTGATAAAAGCACCTTTGAGGCTAACCATTACTAAGTCAAGTCAATGTTTATTACAGTCAAAGGCCAGAGACTTGAGCAAGTTAAAAACACCCAAGGAATATCAAGTTTTAAAATCTAGAATAAAAATCATGAATGATTGATAAAATCTACGTTAAAATCACAATTTGGCATCCAGCCTGCCAACTGCACATGAGCCAAGCACAGCATGGCCCAACTATAATATAATATCAATCCTTAAACTGTGAGGACCGTAGTCATTAAATACTAAATTACCATTGGTAAAGAGCTACCTTGTCCATACCAAATCACTCATGCTTGCTTACTGCAGGGTCTACAAAAAGAAAAGACTAAAAAGAGAGAGAGAAGTCGCCATCACAAACTCAAACCCTCTGAGATCAGACCGATAGGGTAGCTTCCCACACACTGGCTCATGAAATGCAGCTTTCTTTGGCTTAAGCTACTCCCAAGATCTTTTTATAGCACAAGTTCCTTGGGGTTAATCTCACTTCCTGCCTTCACGCAGACTTTGCCAAGGAACTTGGCTCCATACAGGGAGTTCAAAGGTGCTGGTGTGACTCCTACAGCCAATCCTGGAAAGAAAGAAAAAAGGCAGCAGAACTGGGCGAGAGTTCAAGTCCTTGCTTGTACTGCTGCCCTGGCTGGTTCTGGATGATTTCACCCTCTGTCTATGCATTGCCATGAGATAGAGGAACCAAAGGAGAAGAGCTTGCCATTTGGAAGAAAGCAAGAAACTCTTTTCATCCAGCTTAGACCATCAAAGGCTGGGAAGAGTCTCACTCTTGAATGGCTTTCAGCCAAGGATCTCTAAGGTTGTCTGCCAAGCTACTGTAAAACCCCTAGGCCTCTTAGAAAGCAGGAAATGTTTGAATAAACCATATGCCTTTATTTGTTTGGATTCTTCTCTTGTATTATGATTCTTGACTTATGATTCTTGACTCTTGACAAATGTATCTTTTCTTTAAATGTATACTGAGAGCATTTGCACCAAGACAAATTCCTTGTGTGTCCAATCACACTTGGCCAAACAGAATTCTATTCTATTCTGTTCTATTCCTTCAGGGCTCCTCTGAAGTCAAGGTTCATTCACTCACTTCCAACAGGTAGGAAATCTCAGATGCAATGTTATTAAAGCTAATTGAAAAGAAGATAAAAATGATTGCAAACTCAGATAAAGTGAGAAAAATAAAAGGAGAAAGAAGAAACCAAAGTAAACCCTAAAAGTGCTAGAAAGATGGGAGTTTAAAAGAAAGTAGAAAAGAAAGAAAGAAAAGTTAATAAGGACTCCAATGTAGAATAATAGAATTGAAAGGGACCTTGGAGGTCTTCTAGTCCAACCCTGCTCGAGCAGGAGACCCAATACCATTTCAGACAAATGGTTATCCATTGGTTTTTGAAAGCCTCTAGTGATGGAGCATTCACACCTTCTGAGGGCAACTTATTCCATCGGTTGATTGCTCTCACAGTTAGGAAATATCTCCTTAGTTCTAGGTTGCTTCTCTCCTTGGTTAGTTTTCCATGCATTGTTTCTTGTCTTGCCTTTTGGTCCTTTGGAAAAAATAGGTTGACTCTCTCATCTTTGTAGGAGCCCCTCAAATATTGGGAGACTGCTATCATGTCTCCCCTAAGCAGGGGTGGGATCTGACAGGATTAACTACTGGTTCAGTGATTTATGATGTGCTTTTCTGCATGCTGTGAGAGCCTGTAAATCATCGCCTGTAAATCGTCATCAGCCTGCTGCGTGCAGAGAAGCAGCCTTTGAAACAGCCCTCTTTTCCTGCTTTTTTAACTGCAGCTGTGCCTTGTTCGGCAGCTGAAGTTGAAAAAAATCAGGAAATAAAGGTCAAGTAAGAGCCCAGGTGGGCGGGTGAGCAAAAACACCAGCAGACGTAGAACCGGTTCTATGTCTGCTGCTCTTCAGAGCTATCGGTTCTACAGAGGTGGACAGAACCGGTAGAAACCCACCTCTGCCCCTTAAGTCCTTCTGTTCATTAGGTTAGACATACCCAATTCCTCTAACTGTTCTTTGCATGTTTTAGCCACATTATTTGGCGGTGGCTGCACACTGTTGGCTACCAAACTTTGGCAGTATAAGTACAATTATAAACGTGCATCTTATCCTGTGGTTACAATTTAACTCTCTTCTTTCTATCATCTACTGGATAATGTTTGGTGGTTCATCCTTTGGTAAATATTTACTTATCTAAACTGGTAAACAAAAGGACCATGGCTGGGCAAAAAAACATTGACTTTGCTTGTGGGAAACCAGTGGGGAACATCAGAAATCCTGATCACAGGACCACAGCTGATCATGGTAACAGCCAGAGGTTAGGAATACAGCTGGTCTGAAGATCCTTGACATTTCAGTGCCATGAGAGTAATGAGTCCCCAATTTTGTATGCATTTTTTAAGTTAGCGGATTTGAAACAGTGGTGGGATTCAAAAATTTTTACTACCGGTTCTGTGGGCATGGCTTGCCAGGCATGGCAGGAGAAGGATACTGTAAAATCTTCCTTTCTTCCCCACTCCTGGGGGAAGGTTACTGCAAAATCCCATTCCCTCCCCATACCCACTAACCTGCTTTCCAGCTCCGTTCTCCTATGCAAGGCAACCAAAGAAGACCCAGCCAATCAGATGGGACTCAACGGGAGGCAGAGAATAAGTGGGGGTGGGGCCAGTCAGAGGTGGGATTTGCTGGTTCTCCAAATTACTCAAAATTTATGCTACCGGTTCTCCAGAACTGGTCAGAATCTGCTGAATACCACCTCTGATTTGAGGTAGTTTGATTCAAAAACTGTCACACTAGGATGCTAACTAAATAGCCAGGACAGTTTTAGTAGTAAACAGATTCTGTCTAAACATCAAAACCCTAAATCATAACTTTATTTCTTTCTGTTTCGTGCAAAAGATTTCTAAAGGGATTTCCAATCAGCAATCAATATTGACACTGTCTTTTCTCTGATCAAAGAAATCCCTTTAGCCATCTCTGCAAATCCCTTCCTCTTCACCAACCATTCTACCAGGGTGAGTAACATTTGAGTCTTTCCACTTTTGTGTGCGTATAATAATCTCGCTGCAGTTGTCATATATAAAACAAGAGTCACCTCGAACAGTGAGATAATATCCATCAATCAATCAATCAATCAATAAAAACTGTGACTTTTTTCCAGCTTGGTCCATCAAATCCCCCAAAGAAAAACCTCTGATTTCAATTGCATATTCATCTTCAAACTCCTCTGAAACCCAGTACAGGTAGGAAGTTGTTAAAGGCAGGAAAACTGAATTATCACCTCACACTGCTCAGATGCTGGCAAAGTTGATTTCATCTGACAGGTTCAATGCAAACAGGGGGATTAAGAGGGAGGATTCATGACCCAGACAGTCAAAAACGTGATCCTACTTATCCCCTATTGTCTTTGCTGTCAACAGTAGTTGCATTTGTCTTGCAGAGATCTCAGCTTTCTACAGAAATCTCATGGAAGAGACATTTGCATGGAACCAAGTTTTGGCCTCGCGGGTCCTTCTTCTACACAGGTAGTCCTTGATTTGCAATCGCAACTGGGACCAGAATTTCTGTTGATAAGCAATGTGGTTGTTAAGTGAGTCACAACTGATTTTATAACCAGACTCCTCTCTAGAACACTAAAAATCTCCACAGACCGTTCTCATCCTGGACATTCATATTTCGATCTGTTACCGTCAGGGAGGCGTTATAGGTGTCTTAAAATGAGGACTAATAGATTGAGAAACAGTTTCTTTTCCAAGGTAGTAATTGTCTTGAATCAAACAGTGCATTTGTGGTTTAGTTCTATTGTTGTTGTTGTTATTATTATTATTAAAAACTCTGTAGTGTGATTGTGATGTGGTGTTTGGGGCACTGTGCTGGAATAGCTTTCAAATTTCATTGTATTCATGGAATGCAGTGACAATATTCTATTCTATTCTATTCTATTCTATTCTATTCTATAACCTTTTATATATATAATATATACATGATTGTTAAATGTATCCGTGCAGATGAAGTGTATCCAACTTCCTACATTGGCTTTGCTTGTTGGAAGCTGGCTAGGAAGGTCTCAAATGGTGATCATTGCAACCACAAGAAATACAGACAGTCAACAGCTCATTTAGCGACCGTTCAAAGTTACCACGGCAGTGGAAAAAGTGACTTACGACCGTTTTTCACCCAACTGTTCCAGCATCCTGATGATCATACAATCAAAATTCCGATGCTTGGCCACCGGTTCATACTTAGGACCGTTGCAGTATCCCGAGGTCACTGATCCCCTTTTCTGACCTTCCGACAAACAAAGTCCACGAGGAAGCCAGATTCGCTTAACAACCAGGTGGCCGACTTATCCAGGGCAGTGATTCCCTTAACAGATGTGGCTAGGAAGGTGGTAAAGCAGGGCAAAATCCACCAGACAAATGTCTCACTTAAGAACAGAAAATTTGGGCTCAACTGTGATCGTATATCAAGGATGACCTGTCAGTTGCCCAATAGCCAAATGTCAGCCTTGGAAGCCTATTTCACTTAGAAACTTCGAGGCTGCCATGTTTGGTGCCTGAGGATTTGGGAGGGGGGATTTCATAGAGAGTTGGACAATTAGACACAACAACATTTTTTCTTAGAAGTCAAGGTCAAGTCACCCTGCACCTGGAGAGGACTGTCAGGAGGAATGTCTCCTGTTGGGACAATGTTTGATTGGGTCATGTGATCGACTGGTGGGTGCAGGGGATGGAACTTTGATTTCTCTTTTGGGAAGGGAAAACCCAGAACTCTCAGATTCAGGTTTTCTGGATGTGCCAATATGACAACTCTAATAAAATGGGACTTTGAGAAAATGCCTGTCTCGGAATTTATTGGTTTGGAGTTGGTTAGTTGAACTGTTATAAGTTGAGGACTGCTTGTAGTTAAGGATTATGAGCATTGCCATGCACATAAAATTGCAACATACCAGACTGGAAAAGGTTGAAGGGCATCTCTTTCAGCCCTCTTCTCTTCCTGCTTCAGTA
The DNA here is from genome assembly GCA_023653725.1 of Bungarus multicinctus. Lineage (NCBI taxonomy): Eukaryota > Metazoa > Chordata > Lepidosauria > Squamata > Elapidae > Bungarus > Bungarus multicinctus. Next base: position 11,430,105 of record CM042843.1, read on the forward strand.
AGCCAAGTATGGTTGGGTTATTTTGATATTTACTTTCCAAACACAAGCCCATTTCTGTCCCTTAATTAAGCAACCATCCTGTCCCTTAAATAAACAGCCAAGGAACAATGAAAACAGAAACGTTATCTGGCAGCAAGGATAACAAGCTAACAAGGGAAGCATTGCCTAAGGATTGCAGCTTCAGGTCAAGAAAGCTGGATTGAGGCCAGCTTCTTCTTGTCATAACTTTACTTATTATTCAGAAATTGGATGATCAGCATCCTAAATATATATATATACAGCCTCTATTGTGCAGAAGCTACTCCCTCAAATCTATCCATATTTATGGAGGTTGGAGGGGCTGAACACAAGAAAAAAAATCAGCCAGCTTCAAAAGTAATATTAAGGCATCATCATTTATCCAAATCTGGCTAAAAAAATTGCATTTGTTGCTCTACCACCTCCTTAAGGCACTTAGAATACAGAATTTGCATATAGGCCTCCTCATCAGATGTTCAACATCTTAATACTGTGTGTCTTTTCCTATCTCTATTTCTTTCTTTCTTTCTCTTTCTTTCCTTCTCTCTCTCTCTCCCTCCCTCCCCCTGTATCTGTCATATACTCATTTGCATAATTACCTGGTCATTGGAATGACACTCAGTCACTAAATGGAGAACAAGTACATACCTTTTAAGGAAACTTAAAAACTCCCGTTCATCTAGTAATTACTAAATAGACAATAGCACTAGCAGCTACTGCAGAGACCATCCCTTCATTCCTCCCCACTCAGAACTTATTTCATTCCAGAATTATCAACGGGGACAAAGACCATTTAATGCATTTAAGGACCTTAAATTTATCCCTTGATCCGTTCTTGGTTGCAGAAGCTGAGCCAGCAACAACTAGGGAAATGACTTCCATGCAGTACCATGTCAGAAGTGAGAAAATGTGTTTTTATAGCTGTGTTGCTACCTTCTTCAGGGAAGATCTAAAACCCCTTTATCCATTCCCTCGCTTCTCACCACATGGGACAACCAGTAGCTAACTCTCACACATGTGAAGTTTCCCAAATCTCTTTTATGACTGTTTCGTTCAAAAAATGCCTACCCTATGTTGTTTAACTGAATCTTCCTTTGATGGTTTTTAACTTCTGCAATCCAGGGAACATCTAGTTTGTCCCTGACTTCCTCCATGTATTATTTACAGAAGTTTCTACGCTGTCCTGCATTTCTTCTGCCCCTTGTTTTTTCTCATGCTATCAGCCACGCCTGTGATGACCAAAAGTTCTTGCAAAAAGATCTTCGATTGTTTAGATATTGGAAGTTTGCATGATGAGTCTTATTTGAAGATCCAATCTGGATCTGCCAACTTTCAGACTCGTGCTGGAGCCCATCCTCAGGGAACTTCTCCCTAGAAGAGTGTGTGCTGGTCTCTCTGCTAAAGAGAAGTTTCTTGAGGAAGGGCTCCAGCACGTGCCCGAAAGCTCAGAACACCGACCCAAATTGCATCATGCAACATTATCCTGGGACATGTATATTTGCCCTGGAGTGGTGCGGTGGCTTAGAGATGGCCTCGCAATCAGGAGGCTGTGAGTTCCATCCCAGGTAGAGGCAGTTATTTCCTCTCTCTGGGCACACTGAGAAATATATCTGCTGAACATAACTCCGACAGGAAGGGCATCCGGCCAGTAAAACACTGCTACCTCCATTCAGTTGCCCAGATTCCATCCCGCAAGGGATTATGGGGTCGTTAAAAGAAGACGTATATTTGCCCTCATTCATGAAAGACTGTCTTGTTTTTAAATGCTTCTGACAGCGAGAAGCCTCACGGCTGAGATTTTCATTTCTCTAGCTGGCTTTGCCCAAACCTCTTCAAAACTAACTGGTTTCCTTTTCCTTCGTCAAAGGGTTGAAAGTGCTGAATCTGCTCAGAAACATCCCAACTGCCTGGGCAGGTAAATGCTTACTGCTGCAGATTCAGGCCAAACCCCACGCAAAGCAGTTCACGGTAGAAATTTAAACAGTTCCTTCCTGCTTCACCATCAATCCGGAATAAAACTAAAGAAAAGTGCTTTCTTCTTCATGCTTGTTTTGGAAATGAGGCAAATCCTTAAGCAGAAACAAAAAGCTCTCAGATAGAGTGACAAACATTGCAAGACCGTTTACATAAAGCTTGTCACCTTGTTCTGCGCTGAATTAGGATCAACATCACACAGCACACTAAGCCAAAACATGAGTAGCTTGGTTTTGACTCAGCATGTTGTACAAAGGAAGCCCCTGTAATTCACAAGCCATGATTTATGACTTATTGTTGTGTGAATTCAGCCAGTGGGGCTTCGTCAAGAAACCATTTGCAATACACAAACCATTCTTATAGTTTTGTTCTTCATCCAAATAATTTAAGTCGACCTTTTCTGGAATGCAATTTCTTCACCAACATACCGGCTGTCTGAGACTAATCATATAAATTATGGTTTATTCAAACACAGTTTACTGAATAAGCCATAACAGACTGGTTTCGTGCTATCAGCTAAGCTATAAATTCTGGTTTACAAATTGCGATGGCCAGATTTGCATCAGATGTGAAAAACATTCCTTTTTAAGGCTTAAGCTAGGAATTCTCAAATGATGGGTCAGGATCTGTGAGGGTTCCCTAAGCAAATTAGAAGGCGGTCATAGCCCCCAAGTGGGAATGCTGCAAAACCCCACTGGGCATTTTGCCCTATGCTAGCCTGAGAAAGTTTGAGGGTAGCTGCAAAATCTGAAAAACTTGTGATGTTAAGCGTAAATGTTTATTTTATTAAAAGTTAAGTGATGCATTTTTTTTAACCATCCATATCCCCAATGTCTACAGAGATTCTCAATCATCCAGGTCATGGTTGTCCCAAAGAAAGTCCAGTTGCATTTTGAAAAGCACCTTTGGGATATTTATATTCCCAGGGAAATCCTTAGGTTTATTTATGAGACATCCCAAGAGGATTGTGAAGCCTGACTTAAGAGTGATGTAGAAACTCAGCTATATTGTCTTCACAGCCGTGCAACCCCATTCATGAAGTGCACTGGCTCTCTAAATTAAAATGCATCCCAATCTTGGCTTAATGCTTGAATGGGGGTAGGAAGGAACCTGCTTGCACATGTTAGCCTGTAATGGTGTTATTACCAAAAAATTCCGAGTTTGAAGAACTCACTTTCAAAATATTTCTACTCATTAAACTTGGAATTTCAAATATTACAACAAGATCAGATCTCCAAGAAGCTGTCAGATAGCAACTTGGCACAGGAGTAACCAGGATATTTTAGGGACAAGTTGGAATCTGCGGTCTACTTTTTTTCCAACCCATCTCCCAAACTTAAACTACAATGTAGCCAGCTTCAGCTCAACCTCAAGCCGATCCCTGCCGCAATGTGCGAAGGGAGGAGGATGTTATTATCCTTATTCACTGGAAAAAAAACACCCTGTTCTCCACACACATACAGAAAAATTATATGCTGCCTATCAGCTCAAAAGTGCAAGCGGCCCCCGAGAAGAGAAACGGTTACTAGCCTAGATATGAGGGGGTCCTTGGTGCTCCCCAAGCGTGCTTATTTCCTTGCAGACGTTTCATTAACCAAACTAGTTACCTAGTTTGAGTAATGAAACATCTGCAAGGAAACCAGCAAGCTCAGAGAGCACCAAGGACCCCTCATGTCAACCCTGTGTTATATATATTTTCCTTTATTAGTATGGCTAGGAAAAATAAGCCCTGGTTAGCAACGTTTTGCATAGTCACCTATCAGCCATCTCAAATTAAATCTTGAGTATCTATAACAATGAAAGTTCCTTTGATCCAGGATTGCCCCTGTCCAACTATGCAATTTATCTTATTTTAAAACTACCACCTCAATAAGAAGAAACTGCAGTGAAGGGGAGCCAGCCAACTATACACTTAAATTAATGAGTTGACTTCACTGAAGCCATGTATGCAGGCGCAGGCTCTATGGGAATGTCAAAAAGCATGTTTTCATCTAAACACTCACAGAGTTTTCTTCTCGCTCTCAGGAGCCACAGTTAGGCAGTGCATATCAAGTCAAAAACGTCCAGGTTCTCAAGGACAATGAAGCCCAGAGGGATGTGTTGCTTAGCAGTAAAACATATGTTTTTCACTGACCAAAGATCCTTGGTTTTCATCCCATGGAAGGCTCTGATTTGAAACCTCAAAGACTTCCTAGTCAGTGATTGCTTTCACTCAGCACATTAACCCATGGATAACTAAACAAGACAGAATAAATTCTGGATTTATGTCTGGATTTGCACACCATACTGGACTACAAATTCGTCAAGCATCCTTCAACTAACATACTGCAAACTATGTTAAAAAAAATAAACAGTACGGAGCCAAATGGACGAACAGTTTGGCTGGGTCTAAGTTGCCTTCCTGTCTTCCCACATTTCTTTTTGCAAAAGACCCTTGCACCGATGCACGCTGAGTTCACACATCCTGCCAAAACATCATCGGTTTGAACCAGAGTTTGCTGAATAGCCACCACTGACTGGATTCAGACATTTCTCTAAAGCTCAGAGTCGAGGAGAGTCTACTCTCCTATTTTTGAGGCCTTTTTAAGGTCAGCACAGTATTACTTAACAGATTAATAGATAATCAGAGTTGAAAGGGACCCTGTAGGTCATCTAGTCCAACCCCCGCCCAAGCAGGAGACCCTACATCATTTCTGACAAATGGCAGTCCAATCTTTTCTTGAAAGTCTCAAGTGATGGCGCTCCCACAACTTCTGAGAGTAAAGTGTTTCATTGATTGATTGTTCTCACTGTCAGAAAGTTTCTCCTTATTTCTAGGTTAAATCTATCATTGTTCAGTTTCCATCCATTATTCTTTGTCTGGCCTACAGGCACTTTAGAAAATAGCTTGACCCCTTCCTCCCTGTGGTAGCCCCTCAAATATTGGAAGACTGCTATCATGTCTCCCCTGGTCCTTCCCTTCCCTAGACTAGCCAAGCCCAGTTCCTGTAACAATTCTTTGTATGTTTTAGCCTCCAGTCCCCTAATCATCCTGGTTGCTCTTCTCTGTACTTTTTCTAGAGCCTACTTGTTTGAAAGTGCAGGATATATATCACAGGTTAGTGCACTGCAGCTAATTGGTGTCTCCCAAACATACCTGAAGCTTCACTTTCACTGATTATGTGATGTGGTCCCATCAACTTGGCAACCACAGTCCCCAAAATACTAAGTTTGAGTCTTTCTTGGGCATCAAAAGGTTATTTATCTTGGGCTATAGAGATGCACAAACCCAACCATTGCCTACAAATCACAACAATTGAGTTCAACACTCGAAACCCAAACCCAGCTAACAATATGATTCTTTAAGATGCAAACAAGAAGTCAGATATATCTTTAATACCCCAATGGAAGAAAGAAAAAAAAACCCACCTAGCTCCAAAACAGTTATTCCAGTTGCTGAATCAATTATGATTCAGTAGCTGCATTCCCACATGTCAGATTACATTTAACCATAGTTCCTTAAAGAAGTTATAATTGGTTAGTCACACTGAACCTTAAACAACAACAACAACAAAGAAATTGTGCCAAGCACATTGGCAAGGTTCACATACCACCCCATCCTAGCCATGACAAAACCTAACAGCTTATTCACTTGGTTAGCACTAAGATTGATACAGCATTCTGTAGCTTAGACTGAGAAGTCCAATCACGATCCAACGAAGAGAATAATAATTTTAAACCCAGAATAATAATAATAAATCCTCAAATCATTAAACAGATGGAGAGCTTTCCTAGCAAGATTTTCATTTTAGTTTTTTGGGGGGTGGTTTACCATCGTCATGTACAACGGCAAAGATTTAAAAAAAACAGGATTCTTTGCTGTTTCTGGCAAAGCAAGATTATTTAGCACACCATACTTCATAAAAGCAGCTCAGGGAAGACTTAACCGCTGGCACTCACGTGCAAAATGGAAACCTTCACCTCGGAGATTTACCGATGTTGGCGCGCCGAGCGAAACCAGCCCGACCAAAAGCGCAATAGAAACGAGGTGCCTTGAGGCGGAAAAGGACCAGATCCAACCCGCTCCGTGGGGAAGGAGACCGAAGCCCCGCGCGGCAGGTTTCGAGCAGAAGAGGATGACGGGGGTCTCCACCTGAGACCCCCATCGCGCGCGCTCCCCCACCTAATCATCGGTGGCCCGGGAGCCCGGAGGGAAACTCTATAAGTAAAAAAAATAAAATAAAAATCGAAAATCAAATCCCGGCTTGCTTCCTTTACCTCTGATGCCGCTGAAGGCGGAGAAGGCGATCCAAAGCCCCAGCAGGAGCTGCTGGGCGCGCGATCTCTCCATGACGTTCCCTCCGGCGCCGGATCCCCGTCCCGTCCCGTCCCGAACTCCGCGGCTGTTTTGGTGTTTTTGCTCTTCTCGCAGGGATTGATGGAAGTCGGTGAGCGGATGACTCAGTGCCCTCCGCCCCCTTCGTTCCCCGGGGACTCAAGCCTGCCAGTTACGCCCGGCCTCCACGTGCTCCAGCCGGCCAGCCAATGGGGAGAAGATGGCCCCGAGGAAGCCGACAAGGAGAAGGCAGGCTCGGCTTCCCACCCACCCACTCGAAAAAGCCGCCTCTTTTGGCTCGCATGAGCCCGGCTGATGGACCGGGCTGGGCAGCTCACCGTCAACTTTTCCAAAAGAGGGGGAAAAAAATAAATCGGTGCGCTCTTTTTCTGGGCTCCAGGGATGGACTTTAGCCATTGCGCGCAGCGGCGCGTGATTTTATCAGCCGGATTCACGCAACTCTCTGAGAACTAGACTAATGCTCAATAAGAGCTGATCCTGAACTGGGCTAATCCGCCCCCCCTTGAATGTAGGTCAGCGTCTGCCAGCACAAACCAACGTGGTTTTCAGGTTAACGCATATTTGCACAGCTGTTCCTACCGTACAGGTAGCAGAGGTGGGTATTCAGCAGGTTCTGACCAGTTCTGGAGAACGGGTAGCAGAAATTTTGAGTAGTTCAGAGAACCAGCAAATACCACTTCTGACCCCTCCACCCCACCCCCCAATCTCTTCTCTGCCTCCCATTGAGTCCCAGCTGATCGGCTGGGTCTTCTTTTGTTGCCTGCACAGGAGAATGGAGCTGGAAAGCAGGTTAGTGGGGTGGAGAGAGAATGGGGATTTTACAGTGTCCTTCCCCTGCCATGCCTGCCAACCCACACCCACAGAACTGGTAGTAAAAAAAAAATTGAATCCCACCACTGACAGGTAGCCCTCGAGTTAATGAGCTCAACATTTATGTTGCTAAGTGAAACATTTGTCAAGTGAGCGTTCTCCCCCATTTTATGGCTTTTCTCTTGCCAGAGTTGTTAAGTGAATCACTGCAGTTCTTAAATTAGTCCCAGGGTTGTTGAGTGAATCTGGCTCTTTCCCATTGACTCTGCTTGTCAGAAGGTCGCAAAAGGGGATTATTGGACCCCCCCCTGGGCAAGGCAACCATCATAAAGATGAACCAATTGCCAAGCATCTGAATTTTGATCACATGACCATGTGGGATGCTGTAACAGTTGTAAGTGTGAAAAACAATCATCAGTCGCTTTTTTTCCAGTACCGTAACTATGATGTGTCACTAAATGAACTATTGTAAGCCGAGGACTACCTGTATTTCAACCACTGCTTGGCATAGTGGTCTAATCATACTTTGGGGTGTACCATGGCTTTTATTTTGTAACCCATGGCAAAGTTAAAAGATGGATTTATTTATTTATTATTTTATTTATTTAATTTGTCAATCGCTTACAAGATACAGGTATAAGAATAAACATCGTTTTGAATACATGAGATAGATACTTATAAGAAAAATAAAAAGAAACAATAGCACAGGGATGGGAGGCACGATTGGTGCGCTTATGCACACCTATGGCTCAGTGGCTAAGACACTGAGCTTGTCGATCAGAAAGGTCGGCAGTTTGGCAGTTCGAATCCCTAGTGCCCTGTAACGGAGTGAGCTCCGGTTACTTGTCCCAGCTTCTGCCAACCTAGCAGTTCAAAAGTATGTAAAAAAAATGCAAGTAGAAAAATAGGGACCACTTTGGTGAGAAGGGAACAGCGTTCCCTGCCTTTGGCGTTTAGTCATGCCGGCCACATGACCATGGAGACGTCTTCGGACAGCGCTGGCCCTTCGACTTTGTAACGGAGATGAGCACCTCCCCCTAGAGCCAGAAACGACTAGCATGTATCTGTGAGGGGAACCTTTACCTTTACTTTAACCCGTGTGAGAGCTCAAGTTTTAGTTGTTCTTGCTGGGAGATTTGTAGCGTTCCAGATGTTGTCAGACTAGAACTTCCAATATTGCTTCAACATCAGGCAAATGTGAAGGATCACGGGTTGTTTGGTCTGTAAGCAAAACACTCATTACACCAGCCTGCAAGACCTGTTGGGGCCTAATCTTCATAGGAGCCATTGACCCACATTTTTGAATAGGGTGTGGCCAAAGCCTTCAATGCAGGAATGGTGTAGAAATTAGTCAGATGCTCTGGTGCATCTTTGTATGAGTCACTGGACTATCTGGCTAGCTTCCTAACCAGAAGCACTGGCTTATGCAAACATGCAGAGAATGGTGGTTGTTTTTGTTTCAAACTGGGATCTTCTTAATTTTCAGATAAAACTATCTGTGACTCCCTTCGGCCACAGATTGTTTTATATCTTTTCAGAGATATTTGGGAATTCCCAAATTCCTCAGGGCCTTCAACACTGGCTGAGCTTCCGATTTTCTTTAAACATTCTTTAGGATTTATTTTATGCCATGTCATGTTTTATAAAAGTTGCCAAATTTCAATTCCCCAGGGAAATATTTAGAAAGGTATATTTGTCTGGAAAGCAGTTTGTTTTGAACTGCACAGCACGGTCAAACATCAGCAGGAAATGTTTGGTGACATTTGTCATAAAATTTTATGTCATAAAATGCTTTGTGATTAATGTTATGCCATGTCATGTTTTGTAAAACTTGCCAAATATGAATTCCACATGGGTCCCAGAGTTTTGATGCGCTCTGTAAGTTGGTCCATTTGAGGTCCCTTGGTTCACAAATTTTTGCTCTATGATGCACCATTTCAGCCAGTTAAAAGTTAGACACGTGAGCTTTTTTTAATTATGTTTTTATTTTTATATACAAAACATCCATTCCATTTCAATCGTGTGTCAATTAGGTACATATTTCAAGTGCTTAACAATTACTAGTAATATTCTTATCAATATAACAATAGTCACATTTCCATATATATAACATAAGTAGTATGTAGTATGTAGTAGTATAACATAAATATCTACTATCTCTTATTGCTTTATAGATACTTCTAGTCCCTTTTAGTTTAGTTTATTTATTTATTTATAATCGTATTTCTATACCGCTCCCTCTCCGAAAAGGGACTCGGGGCGGTGTACAGCCTAATAAATACATAAAATACAGAGATACAAATTTATTTATTTGTATTTATTTTCTATCCATTGGCAAAATCAATCCCATACCATGTAGTATTCAGATTCTTCTTTTTCTTTGATTTCTAATGTTAATCTATTCATTTCTGCACATTCAAATATTTTTTTCAATTATTTTTTCCTCTATCAGTATTTTATCACTTTTCCAGTTTTGAGCAAATACAATTCTAAGACATGTGAGTTTTAATAGGAAAGAAAGAATGCATGGAAGTTTGGTCAGGGAGCACCGGAAATTGGGGATGTTTAGTCTAATGAAGAGAAAGGCTAGGGATGACATGATAGCAGTCTTCCAATATTTGTGGAGCTACTACAGAAAGGAGGGGTCAACCTGTTCTCCTGTTGTGGTTAGCCGGCACCAGGTGTGGATGGCTGAAGAGAGCGAGGACTCAGATGAGGGGCCAGGACCGTTAGGGAGTGGACTGCTACCTTCAAAGATTGTGAGGGTTGGCAGCAGCAATGAGGAGGTTCCCGAGGAGCCTGTGCCAAGTGCGCATGCGTGCAGGATTGCTCACAGGAAAGAGCAGCTACAACAGCACGGGCGACTCGGGAGTAAGGCTTCAAGATAATGGCCCCTCCTTCAAGAAGATAAAAGGCAGCTGTGCAACGAACGTTCTTTGTAGGAAGCAAAGACGTTTTGAAACTCAGCCTCTTGGACATTACAGTTGGTATTTGAAGACTCTTGTGTTGTAAACTATTTCTTATCTGTGGTTTTTTGGCAGCCTTGCAAAAACTTGGCAAGGCTCTTTCTTGTCGGAGCTAATTAGTTGGAAGCAGCCTTTTATCTGTGAAGAAACAGAATTCATAGCTGAAACATTAAAAGGTTATGCTGCTGCCTTTGTCTTGTGTTTGCTCTTTTGGAAACAGGTTTGGTTAGAACATCTCCAAAGCATCTTGAGGGCAGGACAAGAATAGATGGAAACATATTAAGGAGAGATTCAACCTAGGACTAAGGAGAAATTTCCTGACAGTGAGGACAATTAGTGGAATGACTTGCCTCCAGAAATTGTGGGTGCTCCATTACTGGAGATTTTCAAGAAGAGATCTCCAGACAGCCATTTGTCTGGAAAGGGTTGGACTAGAAGACCTCCAAGGTCCCTTCCAACTCTGTTAGTCTGTATTCTGGGTTATAGAGATATGGAAATCCAGGAGTGGAAAAGAGAAGTGACGAAGAAACAAAGGGCAAAAAAAAAAAGGTAACTCCAAGTTGATGCCCAACTACCGTAGAAGTTGCCTGCAACTAATGATTCCTCATTTAAAGCCACATCAAAAAACTTGCTTAGCAAATCTTTTCATAATCTGTAATTAGGATAGACTGTTTTACAGAAGCGTCTCCACACTTTTGAACCAAACCCAAAAGAAATCAAATTTCTAGTTCCTGATACTCAATTTGAAACACAACTTCAATGTTTGCATAGCCTCTACGTTTTTAAAAACAGACGTACAAGAAAAACCAGAGGTTTCTTGAATGCCTATTTATTCACTTTAATTGTGGAAAGCGTATTAAAACAAATTTTAAAACAAAACAGATTTTTTAAAAGTGTTATTGTAAAAACTTTTAGGAAAAGTTTACACATCCACTACTAGATGTTTTAGTGATGCAAAACATGGGATAAAAGCAATACATATTGGTAACTTCTATTATTATTATTAAGCCAACCAACTACCTATTATAAAAAAGATGTTTCCCAGCTATTAAAACAAATTACACTTTCTTTAATCTGCCTGAGGCCCAGATTCTATTACTGAAGTTAAATAAGAATAAATCCTCATCAAATCAATAACAAATATATTGAAAACCAACTATTTACATCAATAACTTATTGGGGGGGGAGGTAGCTCCCTTCTTGAAAAAGCCAATCTATTATGATTAATTAAGCTACACATATTTCATTAAAAATATTTTGCACTCCTTACTCCAGAAGTGGTATTCAGTAGGTTCTGACCAGTTCTGGAGAACCGGGAGTGGAAATTTTGATGAGTTTGGAGAACCGGCAAATCCCACCTCTGACTGGCCCCGCCCTCATCTATTCTCCACCTCCCATTGAGTCCCAGCTGATTGGCTGGATCTTCTTTAGTTGCCCTGCACAGGAGAACGGAGCTGAAAAGTAGGTTAGTGGGGTGGGGAGGGAATGGGGGATTTTATTTATTTATTTATTTATTGTTCGTATTTCTATACCGCTCCCTCTCCCAAAAGGGACTCGGGGCGGTGTACAGCCTATTAAATACATAAAATACAAAGTTACAAAATTAAATAGAATTTAAAACCAGATTAAACATAGAATGGGGATTTTGCAATAACCTTCCCCCAGGAATGGGGAGGGAATGGAGATTTTACAGTATCTTTCCCCTGCCATGCCCACCAAGTCACATCCACCAAGCTACACCATGCCCACCAAGCCATGCCCACAAAACCAGTAGTAGAAAAATTTGAATCCCACCACTGTGGGCTTACTCTATTGAGAAATAGAAAATATGCCAGAAAAAGAACCTCTCACAAACATCAGATGTGGGAGGTCCTTTTTATCAGAGGCTATTGATTTTGACTGAACAACCCAGATAAGTTTGATAGTGGTATCAGTGTGTCCTTGCAGATACTAACAAAGTTGTCATGACCTAAGAAATGCATGTGATTGGCAGGCGTTGATTGATTTATTTAAAACATAAATAAATGTTATTAATTTTCTATTTATTACATTTCTTAGTGCTTAATAAACATCGTGTTGTCTAGATATTTAAATTGCTTAATAATACAAATTCCCTTCTTACGCTCCACCCCCTTTTCCCAACCATTGGTAAAATAAGTTCTATGTTTGATAATATTCTACGTTTTCTTTCTGTTTGATTTTCAATGTAAGTCTATCCATTTCTGCACAATCTAATATCTTCTTAATTATCTCTTCGTCTTGCAGTATTGTTATAGCCAAAATTTTGGGTTGATTGATTTATTATGTGCCCTCAAGTCTTTTTTCCTAGAAACCACATTTTTTTTCTCCACAACAATCCATCCCTTATATGTTCTTGTAAGTCTCCCAACAATGCATTTATCACCACCATAACTAAATCTTTCAACCTTGCCTCTTATTCTCTTTCTTTCTACTTTTCCCAGATTGGAGTCTTTTTTACGCAGCTGGGTCTTCACATAATATATGTCCAAAGTAGGATGCTCCTGTTTGCAAATAGTAAACAGCATGCAGAATTATAGGAAATTAATTGAGGATTTGAGTCCTGGAGAAAGTCCATGAAGTAGCCAAGTACATAATTAGAGTGATTTATGCCATTTAGGTGATAACATCTCTACTGTATACAAATTAGGTACAATGATAACATCATGTAAAGTCAATAAACCAAGACCTGATAAATTAAGGTTTCGTTGAACTTGGCAGAACGCAAAATGTTTTCATTGACATTTGAGTTGAGAAGAGAAGAGAAGAGAAGAGAAGAGAAGAGAAGAGAAGAGAAGAGAAGAGAAGAGAAGAGAAGAGAAGAGAAGAGAAGAGAAGAGAATTCTTTATCGGCCAAGTGTGATTGGACACACAAGGAATTTGTCTTTGGTGCATATGATCTCAGTGTACAAAAGAAAAAATAAAATACATTCATCAAGAATCATAAGATTTAACAATAGCTTATGATTTATGATTTAGTCATAGTCATAGGTTACTATAAGCAATCTAATCATACATAAGTTACTAATACGCAATCAAAACATACTAGGAAAATAAATAAAACAATATAAAATGTAAAGATACAAGTAACACGATTATAATAATAAGACATAGGAAGGATGAGAAGAATAATAGTAATGTAGTCTTACTAAGTAATTTGACAGTGTTGTGGGAATTAGTTGTTTAGCAGAGTGATGGCATTCGGGGCGAAACTTCTTGTGTCTAGTTGTTCTGGTGTGCAGTGCTCTATAGCATTGTTTTGAGGGTAGGAGTTGAAACAATTTATGTCCAGGATGTGACGGGTCTGTAAATATTTTCACAGCCCTCTTTTTAACTCATGCATTATTCAGGTCCTCAACAGAAGGCAGGTTGGTAGCAATGGTTTTTTCTGCAGTTCTAATCATCCATTGAAGTCTGTGTATGAATCATTCTATGTGTCAATAATTGTGGTTGTACTGCAGCATTTAGAGAACTAAAATAATATGATGGAAAGGTCTAAGACCAAGGAGAAAGGATTTTCCACTCTGGTCCTGTCCTTCCAACAGACAATTGCATTATGCTTTGTACAAGGTTTGGTCTACTTAGGCATGAGTTACTGAATCAATAACACTTTGTAGTATTTACATAATGCTTTACAAACTTCAAGGATTGGATTCATTTATCCTCCAAAAAATACACGGAATCCTTGACTTGTAATCACAATTGTGACCAGTTCCTAAGCAAAAGGGTTCTTAAGTAAATCTTGCCCAATTTTACTATCGTTTTTTGGCATGGTTGTTAAGTGAAGCACTGCTGTGGTTAAGTGAATCATGCCGTTGTTAAGTAAATCTGGCTTCCCCCATTGACTTTGCTTGTCCAGCTGGGAAGGTCATAATAGCAATTGCCTGACCCCAGGATGTTGCAACCATCATAAATACATTCTGGTTGATAACTGCTGAACTTGTGATCATATAACCATGTGGGGATTCTACAATAGTCATAAGTGTCAGGAACAGTCATAAAAAAATTTCAGTGCCACTGTAACTTTGAACAATCACTAAGGGAATGGCTGTAAGTCAAGGGTTACATCATCTGATGGAGAATTTCATAAATAACTACAACCAACCAATGTGGTTATTTATGAAATTCTCCATCAGATGATGTTGATCTGTAGCTCACGTGGCTTGTTATACTTAAGGAAATGGACCACACAAACTGAACTGGTGTGCCACAGAATACCACAATCTAAAATAATAGAATGATGACCAAAGAGATGTCACATAAAAAACCTTCAATTGCACACTTTGCTTGCAAGCTTCCTAAAGCATCTATCTGGCCAATCCGGATCAGATCGCTAAGTTAATTGCCCCAATAAAGCACTAATATGTTCATTGATTCCATTTCCCTGACTTCCTGATTTATTTGTGTTTGATAGGTCATTCTAATGGCCAGTTCGCCACCAGCCAGCTTTTAAGAGCATGAAACTGATGGTGCTAAGAATGAGTGTAGATTTGTCAGGATGAAGAAAAAAAACTGATAAGACCATTCCTTTCTTATTATTCCTTCTAGCTTATGATGCTTTGCATCTGTTACATCATTAAGCTGTGAAGCTTCAAGGTTGACCCAACTTCCCCTAAAGTAGACTTCATATATCGTTGTTATCCAAGCACAATTGTTAAAGACAAAGGATAGTGTTCATTGTTTCCACTCTTTATGTCTACTAAGATGGCATTCTATAAACATAAAATATCTCTGGGACTGCCACAAAGAAGAGGGAGTCAAGCTATTCTCCAAGGCACCTGAGGGCAGGACAAGAAGCAACTGGTGGAAACTAATCAAGGAGAGAAGCAACCTAGAACTAAGGAGGAATTTCCTGACAATTAGAATAATTAATCAGTGGAACAACTTGTCTCCAGAAGTTGTGAATGCTCCAACACTGGAAGTTTCAAAGAAAAGATTGGACAGCCGTTTGTCTGAAATGGTGTAGGGTCTCCTGCCTATAGAGCAGGGGTTGGACTAGAAGACCTCCAAGGTCCTTTCCAACTCTGTTATTCTATTCTAAAATGATTTTAGAAGCATGTAAGATTTACAGAATGCATAGAATTACTAAGGCCACTCCAAGGTTTTAGTTGTATCCCATCATCAAAATAACTCAGTTGTCTCTTCCTCATTTCTCCTTCTCACAACAATCCCACAAGGAGATTAAATGCAGTAGTAGAGAGGTGTGAGAGTCTATTAAAGCTAAAACAAAATGGATAAAACTAGATCATGCAGATGGGCTGGACTAGATTTTTTTTTGGGGGGGCAGAATATTTTTCAGGGATTTCTCTGCTTTTTGAATCCAATCAAACTTACTTTAAGAGATTATAATACAGTTTTCCTGAGTGTCTGGATTGAGGAGGTGAAGAAGTTAAACTACAGAGATACTCCTACGAATGGTAAAAATGGGAGCTTGGGCAAATGGTTGACCAACATAGTTTCTTTCATACTTCTCATTCCTTCCTGCGATTCTTTTTTCTAGCAAGAAGTTCATCTGATCCTTCTATTTCAATTTATGTCCAAATTCTATTTCAAATGCTATCTGAATGAATCCCCATTTGTTCCAAGGAGTCAATTACAGAATTATAGAGTTGGAAGGGACCTTGGAGATCTTCTAGTCCAGACCCCTGCTCAAGCAGGAGACCCCGTACCATTTCAGACACATGGCTGTCCAATCTCTTCTTAAAAACCTCCAGTGTAACTATCAGGAAGTTTCTCCTTAGCTCTAGGTTGGTTCTCTCCTTGATTAGTTTCCATCTGTGGTCCCAAAGGATGCTTTTTCAAGAGGCAACTGGACTTTCTGGTTTTTCTTTGAAGATGATGGAATGAGAAGTGAAACGTCTTCAAAGAACAACCAGAAAGTCCAGTTGCCTCTTGAAAAAACACTTTTGGGACAACTATATCCTGGATGACTGAGAATCTCCACAGATACTTCCATCCATTGCTGCTTCTTCTGACTTTGGGTGCTTTGAAGAATAGGTTGACCCTTCTTCTTCATTGCAGTCTTTGAGATATTAAAACACATGAGGAATGTTTTGGTGTTTGCATTGGCCGGATACCAAAGTTGAATAATATTTGAAAATCTGGGGGTTTTAGCAGGCTACTCAAAGAATATTCTATTCACAACTTTGAAAGTTGGAGCACATGGAGATAGACAGTCTTTGAGCCAAAGGCTGTGATGACCAGTGGTGTTTACAGCAAACTTCAATGACATCAAAGTGAGAACACATATGCACTACCATCACGCAAACACTACGTAAGTGCTGATGCAAATATGTGATGGCATCGCACGATGAATATTGTCTTGAAAATTTTATCATCGCATTCCACCACCATCATTTGTTCTCCTCTCTTGGTTTCCCTGAGTGGGAGCTGAAGCCATCTAGACCGCAAATAAAAGGTGCCGGAAAGTACACAACTGCTGTTATCTAGACATTGCACAGATGTCCACAGTTCAAGGCCTACAAGCAGGCAGCAAAAAGTTGATTGCTGCATAAAAAACATGAGTGGCCTTGGAGCTGGGAGATAAATGTAGCAATATTCTGTGATCCTTTAGAAGGCATTCAGATAATGTTTTTGACTTTTTGGTATAATTTGTTCTATATTCAGATCAATTGGTGGTAAGTGGCTAGAAGGTTTTTATTTGCAAAATCTCCATTATGTTCTTTTGGGGGTTTTTTCTTTGAATTTTAATGTTACAGTAAACTACTTTGGATAGAATAGCCGCAGCCTTAACAATAACAATAAAATGGATAGGATAGGTTAGGATAGGATAGGATAGGATAGGATAGGATAGGATAGAATAGAATAGAATAGAATAGAATAGAATAGAATAGAATAGAATAGAATAGAATTCTTTATTGGCCAAGTGTGATTGGACACACAAAGAATTTGTCTTCGGTGCATAAGCTCTCAGTGTACATAAAATATATAAGAAATAAGCCATTATCATAGTCATCATAAATACATTCATCATGAATCATAAGATACAACAGTGATAGTCATGGGATACTAAATAAGCAATCAAAATCATACTAGGAAACTTAATAAAACAACATAAATCGTAAAATACAAGCAACAAGGTTATAATCATAAGTTGAAAAGGAGATAGGTAAGAGGAAGGATGAGAAGAAGAATAGTAATACAGTCTTGGTAAATAGTTTGACAGTGTTGAGGGAATTAGTTGTTTAGTGGAGTGATGGTATGCGGGGGGAAATTGTCCTTGTGTCTGGTGTGCAATGCTCTATTATGTAGTTTTGAGGGCAGAAGTTGAAACAATTTATGTCCAGGATATGAGAGATCTGTAGTTATTTTCACAACACTCTTTTTGACTCATGCAATATACAGGTCCTCAATGGAAGACAGGTTGATAGCAATTTTTTTTTCTTTTTTATGATAGGCAAATATAAATTAATAGGCCTAGTTCTGGCAACCACATCCCTCTGTTGGGGTTTTGCTTAATGTTGCATGTGCACCCTTCAAAGTAGAGGTGGTATTCAGCAGGTTCTGACCAGTTCTGGAGAACTGGTAGCGAAAATTTGGAGTAGTTCAGAGAATCGGCAAATATCACCTCTGACTGGCCCTGCCAACCCCATCTCTTCTCTGCCTCCCATTGAGTCCCAGCTGATCGGCTGGGTCGTCTTTGGTTGCCCTGCATAGGAGAACAGAGCTGGAAAGCAGGTTAGTAGGGTGGGGAGGGAACGGGATTTTGCAGTAACCTTCCCCCAGGAGTGGGGTGGGAATGGAGATATTGCAGAATCCTTTCCCTTCCAGGCCCACCAAACCACGCCCTCAGAACCAGTAGTAAAAAGTTTTGAATCCTATCTTCACTGTTAGCCCAAGAGATAAGACACTCTAGTCTAAAATAATATCTTCTGCTTAATTTCCTGCTTTTAAGATCTGAAAGCGAGGAAGCTTCAATCTCTGTCCCTCTGTTCTGTCTTGCTGAGCCACAATGGCTAATTATCAGCCTTGGAGAAGGAATCTGGACTGCAGGATAATGAGATTATAAAGCAGGCCCTGCCTTTAGTCATTAACGGGGTCCAATTTCCTGAGGGATTACTTGCAACCGTCTTGCCGTGATCCTTGGAAGCTTTGTCATATGGTGAGACGCAGGAGGTGCCAGATCAGCCTGGCAATAGGAAAATTACACAACAGATAAAAGTACCTTCTCTAGCAGCAGCTGCAGAGGTGTAAAGTTGAGAGAAAACACAGATGGGAATCCTAGCTCAACATAGCTCCCTTTCTCCTCTCTTCTTCTTCTTCTTCTTCTTCTTCTTCTTCTTCTTCTTCTTCTTCTTCTTCTTCTTCTTCTTCTTCTTCTTCTTCTTCTTCTTCTACTTCTTCTTCTTCTTCTCCTTCTCCTTCTCCTTCTCCTTCCCCTCCTCCTCCTCCTCTTCTTCATCTTCTTCTCCTCCTCCTTTTCCTCCTCCCCCTCCTCGTTATTATGATTTGAAATCTACTAGTATATCTAAAGTCCCAGGTTTTCAGGAGCCTTTGAAACCACCAGCAGGGTGGAAACAGGAAAGTTCATTCCAGAGGACAGGTTCTGCTAAAGAGAAGGTCCATTTTGGGGGGGTCCTGCGAGATGGCACAGTTTAATGGAAGGAATCCAGAGCACACCAACCCTGCCAGATTGCATCAGCTGGGCAGATACTGTGGGAGATAGGAGCTCCTTCCAGGCCACATGCCATGTAGGACTTCATCTTGAATTGCACCTGGAATCAAATGGGCAACCAGTGCAGCTCACGAAGCAGAGATATCACACGGTATGCTTATTGCTGCGATATCACAAGCATGCTTATTGCTGCTTGTGCCACTGCATTCTGGACCAGGTGAAGCTTCCAAGTAATCTTCAAGGGCAGTCCAATGTAGAGAACATTGTAGTAGTCAAGCCTAGGAGAATGTTAGAACTTGGGCAAAAAAAAAAAAAGTAGGACTTTTTCCCAATGTGAAAAGCTGGTTGGGGAATTTTTAGAACTCCTAATGTATGATAGGGGTGACTTACCACCATGGAGTTCTGCCTATGAATTAACACACTTTGATAGGAAGGGTCCTTGGTGCACTCTGAGTTGGTTGTTTTCTTGCAGATGTTCCATTATACAAACTAGGTAATGCACTGATGATGTTACCTAGTTTGGGGGATAAAACATCTATAAGAAAATAATCAAGCTCAGAGAGCACCAAGGACCCCTCATTTTAACCCTGAGTTACGAACATTCTCTTTTGTCAGTACACTTTGGCAGGTCCCACATTCTGAGGATTACAGAACTGGTCCTGCCCCAGAAGATCTACTTACTACATGCCCTTTTCTTTGCTTCTGGTTTCACCTGCCGGTAACTGTGATGGCGAATGATAAATTTCCTCCCTAATCCACATATGTATTTCCATGGTATCATATAGCTCAGCGGTCGCCAACTGGTGGGCCGTGAGAAAATTTTGGTGGGCCGCAGAGAAATCTCACCCCCAGAGCACCCCCACAAAGCAATTAATCCAGGTTGCACAGAAACAAGGCTGTGTCACCCACATGGCCTGCGGGAACCCTCCCCGCCCACTCTTTATCCAGTAAACTTGCCTGCTAAATTGCTATTTTTCCTATTTCTGACCATTATCTTTTCTGCTATGCCGGGAGATTTAGATTAGCTAGGAAGCAGGAAATGGTTGGATTTTTTGCTTCCTTGCTAGTCTTTAGATTTTCGGCTCAGCACAACCGAACCTCCCTTAGGACTGGAGGTTTGCTTGCAAGCAAATTCAGTGCAGACTCACGGCAAGCAAATTTGACAGACTGAGTTAGCTGATGGAAGATAGATAGATCACTGAATGATTCTGTGAGCAACTCAATCTGCCTGCTTTGCCTGATTTTGGGTAAAAGTTGCTCCTTTTTATAAAAAAATTCAATATTTACATGCATGGTGTGTTGTGAGTTAATTTTGTGAGTTTGCTTGCAAGGAAATTTTATGTGACAGACTGAGATAGCCAATGGCAGATAGATAGATCTCTGAATGAATCTGTGATTCTGTGAGCAACTCAATCTGCCTGCTTTGCCTGATTTTGGGTAAAAGTTGTTGTTTTTTTAATAACAAATTCAATATTTATATAAATATTTATAATATTTACATACAAGCCATGCCCAGCCAGTCACATGACCACCAAGCCACACCCACAAATTAGGCCACGCCCATAGAACCAGTTAGTGGTCCCTGAGGTCCAAAAGGTTGGCGACCCCTGATACAGCTGTTATAGAAACCCGAGGAGTGGGGATGAAAACCTCTTTAGGGAGGCCCTGACAACCATTTTAAAGCATCTGCATTTGCATCTGAACCTCTGTTTATGGCTATTTTTTTTTCCTGCCATAAAGCCGTTTAACATAAGCAGGAAGGATTGTCAGTTGTCATCTAGCACGTGGCATTTAGCAAGTGGCTACGGGCATCTTGCCCATTGACACAAGTTATTATATAAGGATGTGAGATCCCTTGCCAAGTTTGGTTGCCACTTTGGTTTGAAGAAGATAACAGCATGGCTATCAAAATACTGGCAAGCATTCATTGTTTCACGTGGCATCGTTTAGAATTCGTTTAGCCAATAAATGGCAGCTCTGAAACCCTACACTCTGTAACACGAGTGAATGTCAACAGAGGGATAATCTTTATACCCAGACAAGATCACAAGGAGATTCCTTTAAAAAACAAAAACGAACAATCTATCCATTATCACATGAAGTGTTTAGTACCGTTTTGTATGGCCCTGGTGAGATCATACTTGGAATACAGCATTCAGTTTTGGTCACCATGATATAAAAAAGACTCCAAAAAGAGTGCAGAGAAGAGTAACAATGGTGATTAGAGGGCTGGAAGCTAAAACATATGAAGAACGGTTGCAGGAATTGGGTATGTCTAGTTTAATGAAAAGACGGACTTGGGTGACATGATAGCATTGTTTCAATATTTGAGGGTTGCTGGTAAACAGATGGAACCTAATCAAGGAGAGATCCAACCTAAAACTAAGGAGAAATTTCCTGACAGAATAATTATCAGTGGAACTGTTTGCCTTCAGAAGTTGTGGGTGCGAGAACAAGTTAAAAAAACAATGATTGCTTGGGTGGGGTGGAATTTTGGATATGGGATTGACTTAGATAAAGGGCAAAAATTGTGGTCTCAAAATTATAAAATGACAATGTCAACTGCATATAAAGAAAATTTGTATAAGATGTTTTACAGGTGGCACTTACCCCTGATGAGAATTGCGAGAATGTTCAAAAATAAATCGGATAAATGTTGGAAATGTCATCAGATACCTGGTTCATATTATTATATGTGGTGGACATGCTCGGATGCAAAAAGATACTGGACTATAATCCACACATGGTTGGAAAAAATGATAAAACAACACATAGACTTTAAACCTGAGATATTTTTATTGGGAATTTATACTGGAAATATACAGCAAAGAATTGAAATATTTGATTGTAAATGTTTTAACAGCGGCTAGAATTGTATTTGCTAAGAATTGGGAAAATGAAAAAAATACCTATGCAGGAGGAAATTATTAAGAAAATCATGGACTGTGCTGAAATGAGTAAATTGACATTTAAAATCAGAGAACAAGAAGACAAACCATTTTATGTGATATGGATTTATTTTATCAATGGTTAGATAAAAAGACATGGTAAAGAAATAGATTAGGAAGTTTTATAATAAAACATTAGTAGATTGATATAGAATACAATATAAAATATATAACCATTGGATGAATGATAAGATTAAGTTATAATGAAATTTAGAATATCTCGCATAGAATGATGGAAAAATAGTTCAGTCAAATGAATGATTAATGATTGATATTATATAAACACATGTTAGATTGATAAGGTGAGAATTTATACAACTTGTGAGTAATGGCAAAAAAAAGGATAGCACAAAAGATTGTAACCAACTGACACACTGTGTGTATATAATTGAAAGATGGTTTTATGTTTTTATGTTTTGTTTGTATGTTTGTTGTAAAAAATTAAAACTTTATTAAAAAAAAGAAGTTGTGGGTGCACCATCACTGGAATCTTTTAAAAAGAGACTGGAGAACAAAGGTGGTATTCAGCAGGTTCTGACCAGTTCTGGAGAACCACCCCAATCTATTCTCTGCCTTCTGAGTCCCAGCGGATGCTAGTTATGTGGTGGACAAGGAGTGGAACAACCAGGGGTCAATTCATGGGGTGAGTTTGGGCCTTCCAAATGATAAATAGGTTTCTAATCCCTCTCTTGACAAATGGCCCCATAGGCAGCTCCCTTAACACCAATGATTTTAAAGACAAGCAGAATAAAATTGCTCTAAAAGCTCCTGGGGAAAAACTAGTACAGGCAATCCTTACGTACAACCATTGTAGCATCCCCATCAGAGGTGGTGTATTCAGCCGGTTCTGACCAGTTCTGGAGATTCTAGTAGTGGAAATTTTGAGTAGTTCGGAGAACCAGCCAATACCACCTCTGACTGGCCCCACTAACCCCATTTATTCTCTGCCTCCCATTGAGTCCCAGCTGATCGGCTGGGTCTTCTTTTGTTGCCCTGCACAGGAGAATGGAGCTGGAAAGCAAGTTAGTGGGGTGGAGAGAGAATGGGGATTTTACAGTATCCTTCCCCTGCCATGCCCATCAAGCCACGCCCACCAAGCCACATCCCCGGAACCGGTAGTAAAAAAAATTGAATACGACCACTGCTGGACAACCAACCATTTGTCTCAGATGGTATAGGGTCTCCTGCTTTTGAGCAGGGGTTTGGACTAGAAGACCTCCAAGGTCCCTTTCAACTCTGTTATTCTGTTATTCCTTCCTTTGCTCTTTTCTATAGTCCAACAAATTTGGTGAAGGAACAAACCACATACAAACACTGAACACATGAAGGATTTTTAGGGTGGGCTAAGGGGAAACGATAGGCAAATACCCAATAAAGGCAAACCACCACCCCTAAAAAAACAGTTGCAATGAAGGAAAGAAGGAAACCTAGACATTTACAGAAATAATAATGTAGGAGATAATTTTAAGCAACTAAAACATAATTGGCATGTACAAGGTAATTATCTGAGATGGAAATCTAGCTTTTTTGCAGAGTCTAAATAGATCTTGTGCCCATGGAAGAATTTTCTCCTGCAAATCTTCAAGCTGTTTATTCACAAGCTGGTGAAGACTTCATGAGGGAAATGCTATTTATATCACAGTGGAGGAAGTTATATGCCATTTCACTTCTCCTGCAGACGTGTGTTGACCTAGGCTTGTTAAGCTCGCATTACAGTTACCCCAGCCAAACTTAGAGAAAGGGAAACATTTGGTTCCGTTTTGCTTAGAACTTCTGAAGAACAGCTGGATTGAGGTGAGGTTTTTTTTTATTGTCCTGCACTTTACCCCAGACACTTTCCCTCTTTAGAGAAAACAGAACTAGCTTCACAGCAAGATTTCTCTCCCATAAAAGGCTTCTGCAGGGGAACAATCTCACTATAATGTGCTTCCTAGATTTCTGGTGGGAATAGCTTTCTTCCAAGCATTGTCCCAAACTTGATTGCAGGAAATACTGACTTCAGCAACAGTGTGGTCAACGTCTGGAATACTCTACCTGACTCTGTGGTTTCTTCCCCAAACCCCAAAAACTTTAACCTTAGACTGTCTACTATTGATCTCACCCCTTTTCTAAGAGGTCTGTAGGGGGCATGCATAAGCACACCAACGTGCCTACCGTCCCTGTCCTATTGTTTCTTTTATTTATTTTTTTTATTGTAAGGAATTGACAAATAAATAAATAAAAAATAATAAAACCTTAGTCTCTGGCTGTCTCTGCAGTATGAACAGTTGTATGCTACAGCAGATGTTGCAAAACACACACACACACACACACACATAGCATTCTTCCCCACCATCCAGTCAGAGCTGAAGAAGCTTCTTGGATGAGAAGCGAAATATCTTCAAAGGAAAACCGCAAAGTCCAGCTGCCTCTTCATAGTTTCATGGTTAATTAACATTTTTTGTTTTTGTTTTTTTTAATAGTTTTTATTCAAGAAAAAAATATTTTAAAAAGAGAATCATATTCTCACATTTTACAATGTTTTCATAACAGTGTACATCTCTATTAGTGTTAATTGAGATCATTTACTACAAAGATATCTTAAATCTAATTCCTAGTTTCTTACTTATCTGTTATTAATACGTCATGATACATTGTTTGTTTTCCTATGTTACTACATTACTACACCTATATACATAGCTATACTATACATATATTCATAGCTATACATTTATCCTTATTTCTATTGTTCCATAATATTTCTTTAATCATTTTCACTATACATCTTTATTTCCTTTTCATTTAACATTTGTACCATTGTATTCCATGTTATAAAAAATTCTCCCTCTTCCTTGTTTTTTAATATCATAGTTAATCTAATCATTTCTGTGCATTAGTATATTTTATTAATTACTGCTAAATCTGTGGGTACCATTGTTAATTTCCAATTTTGGGCAAATGTGTAGTATTAGATGCTGTTGTTTTAATTAATTAATATTTTTATTGAGTTATAAGAAAATAAGATACAAAATACAAAAGTAAATAGGAAAATGGTGGGGAGGAAGAGAAGGGAGGAAGAAAAAGAAGGAAAAAAAGAAAAAGAAATATTGACTCTCCATTGTAGTAAAATAAGGCAATAAAAATTCAAATCACAACTTTTCATTTTTTTTTCATAATAGGAACAAGCAGGGGTGGGATGCTACCGGTTCTGCCCGGCTCTGTAGAACTGGTAGCTTTGAAGAACAGCAGACACCGAACCAATTCTGTGACTGCTGCTGTTTGGCCCGCCCGCCCACCTGGGCTCTTACTTGACCTTTATTTCCTGCTTTTTCAACCTCAGCTGCTTTGTGCGGTACAGCTGAGGTTAAAAAAGCAGGAAAAAAGAGGCTTTTCAAACGCTGCACACCTGCGCGTAGCGCTGCTCAGCTGTCTCGGTAGCTCAGCTAATGATGTAGTACACGCGCGCGCAGCACAACACAAATACTGAACTGGTAGTAATGCCGGTTGAGTCTCATTACTGGGAACAAACCATTTCTATTAAAATCTATCAATCTAATCAGTAAAACCCAAAATCAAAGTTTCATTCTTTTCCGCTTCAAGCACAAGTTCAGAAGCAGTCGCCATGTGGAAACTGTGGAAACAGTTGCCTCTTGAAAAAGCACCTTTGGGACAGCTATGACCTGGATGAATGAGAATCTCCATAGACACAGCATTCTTAGAGTTGCACATCACAGAACTACCTCCGAAGCAATTTGATTGGCATGCCCTTTTTATTTTAGGTTCGCCTTGGGTAGAAGGCAATGCTAGAGAAGATGTTTGGAGGTGCAGCAGAAGTTATGGAGAAGGTTTTGCCCCAAGGGACCACAGTCCTTGAAGGTCATTGACTGTGGGATGCCCAATAGCAACAGATGAGACTAGTATCTTCCATGAGGAGATAAATTGTCTATGATAACTTTTAGAGGTAGTTGATAGAAATAAAGCTAGATTCTTCTGTCTTTTTCTACTGAATAGTGTCTAGTTTGGTGGGAGAGAATTTGTTTTAAAATGTTTAGAGAAGTGCTCATGAATGGATTATAGTGTTCGGGAGAGGAGCGGTATATAAATAAATATTTATTATTATTATTATTATATTCCAAGGATATTGATGAATGTCCTCTCTTTCATTGTATGACCATTGTATCCACTGCTTTTCAGCCTCCCTAGCTTCCCAGGTAGCCATTCAACCCCAAAGGGGTGGGATTCAAAAATTTTAACAACCGATTCTGTGGGTATGGCTTAGGTGATGGGCATGGCTTAGTGATCATGTGACTGGGTGGACATGGCTTGGTGGTCATGTTATTGGCTAGGTGTGGCCAACTCAATATCACTCACATTGAGGCACGCATCTCCTCACTTGGCCTCTCATGACTGGGGATGCTGCAACAGTCATAAGTGTGAAAAATGGTCATAAGTCACTTTTTTCAGTGCCATTGTAACTTTGAATGGTCACTCCACACAAGCAAAGTACCAGCAAAGGAGGGGAAAATAACTCCAGAGAAGTTCCTGAGACAGGAAGTCTAGTCCTGCCAAGAATGTAATACGGGTTAATGGAGAGGCAGTTTCTGTAAGCAACACCAGAATGTTTCCTTCCTGCCGTCCTTACAGGATTAGGCCAGTAATTTCTTCTAACAACCGGTTCTCCGAACTGCTTAGAATGTTAACAACCGGTTCTAGCGAATAAGTGCGAACTGGTAGAATCCCACCCTGGATAGCTATTTCAGGAGGTTACTTCTCTCTGTTTTATCAGCAGCAATGTTGCTATCACCTCAGGTATGTAAGTCCTTTCTTTGAGAAATGGTTGGAGAATTTCTCTTTTCCCTGGAGACTTCTCGAGAAGTTCTCTCCCCCATTTCCCTGCTGACAAATTTGGTGGAGAAGTACAAAAGTCTCTTTGTTGCAGAGGGGAGGACCATCTGTGGGGTGGATAGTCATCCATAGCCCACTTCAATGTGACACGTCTCTCTTGTGCATGGAGAAACAGTTTACAAGCCTAATCTGTTGTGATAAAGAGATGTGAGGCATCACATTATCATTTCACTTTGAAGGAACATGCCAAGTGCAGCTTTTGAGAAGCAAGATATCGCTGCACAATGTTATTATCTGGGTTCCATTTCAGCTAGGCAATAAACTGAAACATTTTTGAAGGGTACCGCCAAGGCAGTGCCAGCTCTGATATATTTTCAAATGGATCACTTTGGTTCTTAAGCATAGCAGAAGCCACAGGCACAGGATAAAGAAGCCACAAAGATGTTAGGTGTGTCCTGATATCACTGTGCAAATTTGTCACATGTCACGATACATTTGATATTACTTACTCTTTTCTTTGCTCTCCTGTGGGTGTCCATGGGTGGGGAGGCAGAGGAAGGGAGATTCCTGATCCTCCCTTTTATTTGTGTGAGTGAGTGAGTGAATGAGTGAGTGTGTGTGTGTGCGTAAAAGATACGTGAGCAATACAATATATTAAATTTAGTTAAAACCATAATAAAATCACCATAATATGGAGCCACAAAATTGCAATAGATGTTATAATTCAATACCTAAGGAAGGCTAACCATCTCACTGCTTCTGGTGTGATTGCGGTGAGATCATCCCAGTTGCTTTGAAATTTCCTGAGGACACATTCTTGAATTCTATGTCTTACAGTTTGATCTGGAGCACCACAATCGCATTGTGGGCTCTCTTGGCCATTCCCCACTTGAAGAGCTTTGCCTTAATTCTGGCATGGCCTGTCCTGATTCTATTCTGGTGGTTCCATGTTTATCACGGCAACTGCATTCCTGGAAGTGGCTTTGTTGGATCTTGCGTAATCGGTTTGGTTGTGGTTATTAAAAGTTGCCCCATGTTCATTGCTATTCCTCATTTAGATTGTAAGACTACTTACTGATGCTCCCTGACAGATTCCCACAATGAAACACAATGTAGAAACCAGCTGGTAGGAAGTAACTCCTGTTCCCACTATCTTTTTCGTCCATCCTTGGTCATTCTGTTTCTCTGTTTAGGAGCTGAAGAAGCTACTTGGATGAGAAGCTAAAAGAAAAAACAGAGAGTCCAGTTGCCTCTTGAAAAAGCACCTTTGGGACTGTTTAGATAAGGAAATATCTCTGAAACAATGACCCAAAGAGGCATGGTTGTCTAGTGTATGTATAGGAATGGATGGTGAACATATGGAAGAGAAAGAGATGGGATTGATTTTGGACTTTCCAGCTGTTGATTCTAGCCTTCTATCCCAGGGATCTCCAAACTTGGCAACTTTAAGGCTTGTGGATTTCAATTCCCAGAATTCTCCAGCCAGCATAGCTGGGAGTTAAAGTCCACAAGTCTTAAAGTTGCCAAGTTTGGAGACTCTGTTCTATCCAACATCAAGTGTACTTTTGCCATGGTCTTTTTTGTTGTTGATTCTGAATGAGAAAAGGAAATAAGGACTAAATTGCACACTTAGTTTGGTCTGAGTGCATGTTTGTATTCGTTTTTCTCACTTATATGCGCTAATAAATTGGTAACTCAATTCAACACTCCTATCTCTTTTCTTCCCCCAGACTGCAGTAAAATCTCACCAATTAATCTCTCCCTAAAACTTCCCATGTACACTGGCAGCCTAACTCTAAACACAGAGCATTCTAAGTCATCCAGGTCATATTACAATGAGGTTTACATTTTATAGCTCCTTATCTGAGCCTGGAGGAATTTTACCTCCCTCAAACTGTGAATATGCTCAATGTGCAAGAAGCTAGCAGCACAATTTCATATCAGTCTCAAAAAGGATTAAGCTGTAGGCCAGTTTCAATCCTTTTGTCAAGACAATCAAACACCTCTTGGTTTTCCTGATTTGTCTAACACAGCAAATTTTAGCCAATGGTTAAAAAATAAATAAAGTTAGCAGGTCAGGGCACAGCTATGATTAAAGTAAAAACTGGCATGAGCCCATCGATTGAGTTCTTGGAATACATTTTTGTAAAATCTGTCCATTTCCATTCATCTCGTTTCCTTGTTAGCTTCAAAATTTTTAAAGAAATGTTGTGTATTTGGGGGAGCATTTCTTCCTCATATTCAGCTTTTCTTGTTGCAGTTTTGTCTAATGCGCACATTTGAGGGAAGCAATTCTCCTTGACGCAATGCTGGAATATTTACTATATCCATACTACATTTACTCTATCTATACTATAGGATATTTACTATATTTGGGGTGCAAAAATTAACATGATCACTAGATTGGAACAGAAATCCATATCTCATTTTTGATGCCACCTAATTGTTATCCAGATGTCTGCAGCCTACTTCTGATAGCCTTGGATTTCCTCTGTTCTCCATTCCTTCATTCTAATGCCATCTTACAGATAAATTTAATGGCATAGCATCTGCTCAGGAATTTATCAAATATGAAAAACAAAATGAGTTAGAAGTATCAACCCTTTATAACAGATCAGGTCAAAAAAAAAAAAGATACCACAAGGATTATTGGATCCTACAATTTCAGGTTATAATAACAGAAACAAGCAACTCTGTGTAATGGTTAAGTCCAGTAGTCTAGAAGCAATAGACCATGAGTTCTAGTCTTGCCTTAGGCATGAAAGCTATCTGAATGACTTTGGGCCAGTCAGTTTCTCTCAATCCTTAGAAGAAGACAACGAAAAATCAATTCCAAAAATGTTGCCAAGAAAACCATAGGGACTTGTCCCTGGGGTTGCAAGAAGTCAAGCCAGACTCAAAGGCAAATAACAGCAAAAGAACCTTGAAAACCTAACCAAGGTTCTCTCTCCCTGCTCTCATATCAAGCAGCATCAAGGACAATCAGGAACAATTTTGAATTGTTTCTTCCTCTCTTTGAGGGCTAAGCTGGTGTTTAAATAAGGGTTGTCAAGGATCCTTGTCAAGGCCATTTCCATAACTGTCTATTACAGAAAGCTAATTCCTTATTAATGTGAGCTCTCCTTTGTATTCCACAACTCTTGTTTATGTCTTATGGAAGGAAGCATTTTGCTTTTCAGCTAGGGAGGGGTGGAAAGATAAAGGTCCAAGGATATCTTTGAACTGGTTTTTTTTTTTTTAATTCCCCCTTTAGTCTCCTTGTGCTAAAGTCACATAACAACTGGGTTTTTCCCTAAATCTCCAGGTTTTTACATTTTTGAATTACTGTTAGATCTGTACTATGGTAACTTTCAGCAGCCTTTAAAGCATTTGATCTGTTGAATGCATGACCTGTCTTCTCTTTTTCAACCTTGCAATTTTAGGATGGGTGAAATTTCAAGTCCATGCTACCTGGGGAATTCTAGGAGTTGAAGTCCACAAGTCTTAAAGTTATCACGTTTGCTGGCTGGGGAATTCTGGGAGTTGAAGTCCACAAGTCTTAAAGTTATCACGTTTGTTGGCTGGGGAATTCTGGGAGTTGAAGTCCACAAGTCTTAAAGTTATCACGTTTGCTGGCTGGGGAATTCTGGGAGTTGAAGTCCACAGATCCCTCCTCCTGCACTAGAGTTTTCCAAATGGACTCTAGGTGCTACCCAATGAGGGACATTTAGTTAATTTTTGCATTTTTGCAAGAGCTTGGATTAGACGACCCCAAGATCTCTTCCAATTCATATGTTTTCGGAAAATACAAGTTTCCTTAAAGTTTTCAAGGTTGGATCACTCTGTTATGGATGCTGAGAAGCTGGAGTGGCAAAAACAAAACAAAGGAACATTAAAACCCAGATAAATGGCACAGGACATAATAAGATAAATAACAAACTCATTGCAGGATGCTAGATGTGAAATTCAGATAGAAAACATGGCTCCGGTTCATAATTAAAGATTTCCAGCTTGGATCTGGGCTCGTTTGAGAATGCATGGCCTAAGCAAATCCAAACATTTGAAGCATCTGTGACTTTTTCTCCTTACCAGGTTTTACGTGGGCAAGAAAACAGCAGAAGCAATGGGGAATTGTGAACAAGATGTGGAAAATATCTGGCTCCCTTTTAAAGTCATAGGACTGTGTGATTAAAGCATCTTCTAAAAACATTGGCAATGTCTGAATTCTGAATAATATCCCAAAAGGCACCAACCTCCAGCCCAGATACCTTGTTTAAAACCTTTTCCAACCTTTCCCTCTTACTGAAACTGGTCAACGCCACCATCTCAAAACTTAACCCCCCCAAAAATAGGACAATTGCAGAAAACTCTGGAATACTCATTTCCTACTTGGGTTGAGTTTTTGTTTTGGAAATTCCTGCCCACAGCTTTAGTTAAAAAAAAAAAAATCACATATTTGGAAAAGGCTGGAAACCTCATGCAATGTCAGGCCTAATAAAAGTCCACATTCAAAGAAGATGTTTGCCTATGGCTCCTTCTTCTTTCCTCGATATATGACTATTCTTTTCCTGGTGGGGTGGAGAAAAACCTTCCCAAACCAACAAAGTCCTAAATCATCCATCTGGCCTAAATGAAATCCATGTGCTTGACTGGCAGATATATTTTCCAGCAGAGCCAATGTGCTGGGTGGCTCTCTAGCTTGCTATTTTCTCTGCAAAACTCTTCTGCAAAAGGAGAAAAATAAAGTGGATGTCACATGTCCGCAGACCATAATGTGTTAGGTCAGGGATCAGCAACCTGCAGCTCTGGAGCTGCATATGGCTCTTTTCATCCCTCTGCCGTGGCTCCTTGTCAGTGTGCCACAATTTTTAGAGGAACTTCCGGTTAAGGGGGAGAGGGGAAGAATGGGGCACCAAGAGGAGACTCTATGGTAAGGGGCGGATTTTCCGGTCGGCTCCACAATTGATAGGGTTTTCGGTTAGGACTGATAGAGGAAAAGGATGCTACGCTAGGAGGAGACTCTATGGTGGGGGAACCGGATGTCCGGTCAGCAGAGGAAAAAAAGATGTTGCCCTAGGAGGAGACTCTATGGTGGGGGAACCGGACTTCCGATTGCCTCCAGAATTGAATGGGGGGTTTCTAGTTAGGACCTTTGTGGCTCTTTGAGTTGCCGACCCCTGTATCGATAAACAGTGTGCCATTCCCCTATTTACCTACAAATCTGCCTTTCAAAGGTCTTTTTGATTAGCATCGTTGTTCAGAAATGATTCTGCATCATTATCGCTTTCCGTGGTACAACAAACGAGGCAATCCTTGATTTACAACCACAATTGAACCTAAAATTTCTGTTGCTAAGCGAGGCATTCTTTGAGTGAATTTTGCCCCTCTTGGTGACCTGTCTTGCCACGGTTGTTAAGTGACTCACTTGCAGTTGTTGAGCTAGTAGGTTGTTAAATGAATCTGTCTTCCCCATTGACTTGGCTTGTCAGAGGGTCATAAAAGAGGATCACACGATCTCTGCGAAACCGTCATAAATATGAACCCATTGCCAAGCATCCGAATGTTGATCTGTGACCATGGGGATGCTACGTTGGTTGTAAATGTGAAAACTGAACATCGATGACTTTTTTTTCAGAGCCGTTGTAATTTTGAACCATCACTGAATCAAATGTTGTAAATTGAGGATTATCCTGAAATCCCAGCGTAAAGTTTAGGAATGAAAGAAGAAGATATAATTGTTATCAAGTCAGGGAGTAAACTGTCCTTGACTAGACACTTAATTCTCAGCCAGCAGGTGCTTAATTGCATTTTACTGGAGCTAGGCAGAAAAATTCTTTATTTCTCCTTCAGTCTCATCAAATAGCAATAGCACTTAGACCAGGGGTCTTCAAACTTGACAGCTTTAAGCCTTGTTGACTTCAACTCCCAGAATTCCTCCTCCAGTCATATTAGCTCAGGAATTCTGGGAGTTGAAATCCACATGTCTTAAACTTGCCAAGTTTGAAAACCCTTGACTTAGACTTACATACTGCTTTACAGTGCTTCTAAGTGCTGTAAAGCGTTTACAGAGTCAGAATAGTTGCCCCCAACAATCTGGGTCCCCATTTTACTGACTTGGGAAGGATGGAAGGCTGAGCCAATCTTAAGCCTGGTGAGGTTCGAACTGCCAAATTGCAGGCAGCCGGCAGACTGCAGAAATAGCCAGCAGTACTGCACTCTAACCACCGCTCCACCACGGCTCAGAAAGGGATTCTGCTTTTACGTTTAGCTCAAAGTGGAGAAGGTTAGTGAAATTCTCGTGAGTGGAGTGTAGCAGTATTCTTCCATGATTTAGGTAGGCAGTGGGCAAGGACCATATTATGAACTACCTGAGCACCCAGTGCAGTCCATTTTTCCTGCTGCCTGTTTGAGACTGAAGTCCAAAGGAACTTTTTGGTTTTTTCAATTCTTCCTTTGAGAAATCCCGAAAGAAAGTCTCATTTCCTTTGAGACTTTTGGAGAAATTAACTATCAAATGGTTTTCATGGCACACATTTTTGAAAAGGCTTTTTATTCAAAGCATTGGCAATATTTGCTTCAGTTCCGAGGCTAGCTTAGAACAATTCAGTGTTCTAAATCCTAATTTTTGGCATGAATGCCCATTAAAGAAAGTCTATCTTCATTGTCTTTCCTTCTTTTCTGTAGTTCAGGAGATTGATGTGCACCTGGTGTAGAAATGTGGATAGCTATGACATTGAGGAAAAGGGCATTCTTAAATGGGGAAAACGTGGACCAAAGGTTAAATGTCTAACTGTATTATGAAAAACCAGGAAGTAGGAACTAATTTCTCAAGATGCTCTTTGTTTCAGATGCCAAAAACATGCCAGCCATGGAACGGAGCTCTATCGTTGGTATTGTTCATTGTATTCTACTATCAGTCACAAAGGCAGAATTGAAGGAAAGTTGGAACAGGAGCCTTGTCATCATAATCCATCTTTCAAGATCAAAGGTTGACGTAGTCCTATTTACATGAAGCGGTTGGGTTGTACACGACACTAAGATCATCTGCCTAGAATCCACACTGTATAATGGACATTAATACAATTGAGTGAGTCCAGAGGTATTTCACCAAAAGAGTACTCCACCCCTTTGTTCACAATAGAATACCTTATGCCATCAGGCTTGAAATTTTGGACCTAGACAACTTAGAACTACGCCGCCTATGGTCTGACCTAAGCTTTGTACACAAAATTGTCTGCTATAATGTCCTACCTTCCAATGACTACTTCAGCTTCAACCACAATAACACACAGGCAAACAATATATACAAACTCAAAGTAAACCACTCCAAACTTGATTGCAGAAAATATGACTTCAGCAACAGAGTGGTCAATGCCTGGAACTCACTACCTGTCTCTGTTGTTGCATCCTCAAACCCTAAAAATTTTAACCCTAAACTGTCTACCATGGACCTCACTCCATCCCTAAGAGGTCTGTAAGGGGGTGTAAGCGTACCAGCGTGCCTACTGCCCCTGTCCTACTGTTCCCATTTATTCATACTCATTTATTATCTATATATTTATACCTGTTTATACTGTACTTCTATGTTTATGTGTTATGTTCTACTTATACTTGTTTTTTCATACATGCTTGACAAACTAAACTAAATAAATGCTTGACAAACTAAATAAATAAAATACATAATAAAATAAAGATGGTGTCTGTTACACACGTGGTGTTCAACACTACGATCGCCACCAGAACAAGACAGATGGTTGCTGCCCATTTCAACCTGGGGTGAAAGAGGGTGGAAAGAGATGCAAGCCTTGTGGTTAAAGGAATGAAAGAACCCCATGTTACAGATACATGGTCTCATACTGCTTCCATCATTATGTTTGCCCTGTTTTTCTAACAGCTCTCCTATGCTTTCAACTCCCAAATTTGCTGGATGGATGTTATTCTTCCTCTCTTATTTCTTTTGCTTGCTTTTCTTTCTCTCCTTTGTTTCTTTTGCTTCTCATTTCCCTGCTTCCTGGCTCCAACTTTCATCCCTAGTTGCTCCTTCCCAGGCCCTCAAGGAAGTCCTCTTCCTGAAAACCCGATGGGCCACTGATACATTTCCGATTGATGAAATAAGAAAACATGTTCAAAGCATCGCCTTTAGCCTACTTTCTGTGGCTCCCTCCTGGGATGGGGCAGCAGTGGTCCAAAATGCTGCTTTGCATATCTTTAAACCACTGCGTACACAGCTGGATTTAGAAGAAGTGTATTCAAGTTTCCCATTGTCTAGGCAGAGCTGAAGATTCTGTGACCCATCAGATGTTACCGCATATAACTTCGAGCATCACTCACTGTTGACCTTACTGGTTGGGTCTGTTGGGAACTGTAGTTCAGCAACCTATTGAAGATCACAATTCTCCATTCTTGGTCTATGTAGCAATCCTATTTGGTTGTATGAAGGAATAGCTAAACAATAGTTACTCTGAATACTAATTAGCTTTGAATACTTTTGCAGGAAGATCTAAGTGGGACCACAACACTGGACAGCGGCAGAATTTAACCCTATTCCCAAAGTAGTTTTACACTTATTTGCTTTACAAGTAGTGGCTTCTAGCACTGATGATGTTACCTAGCTTGGTAATGAAATGTTTGCAACAAAACCACCAAGCTCAGAGTGCAACTTGGGCCTCACAGCAGCTTCTACAGCTAGGCAAGATTGTGATTACACATGTGTGGCAACATCATTATGTATACCATGCCCTTAAGTATTTACATCCCAACACCTGACACCAGTACATAAGTTGCAGTATTTGCATTATGATATAATAATGTAATTTTGCCTTCTTGTGGTCTCTCCAAGAACACCCATGCTGCCAAGTTACTGTTAAAGAATTCCTATGAAGAGGTTTGCATCCTTTATCCCAGCACTGAGATCTGATCTGAACTGAAACATCCTCATGGCTGTGTTTTGTTCTGTTTTACTAAAGGAAAAGCAGATCCAACTATAAATTGCCACCCACTTTTCTAAGTTAAGTGATATAGGGAAGGCAAACTATGGCTGAACTTTCCACAACTTCACGGCCATAATTCATCGGATGGTGTGATTTTCCATTGTGGTTCAGGGAAATAATCTTCAAGGGTTCTGGAAAGTCAAACAGCATCATAGAAGAAGGAACAACTAACCATCTCTATATTGCTGCCAAGGCAACATTCACATGGATGAGATTATGATTGCCAAGAGTCAAACTTGAACTGAATTAGCTTGAATGTTTTCTAACTGCAGAAAAATGTATATTTAGTTGATCAGGCTTCAAGGCCTCCAGGGTTGCCTTTTAAAGAATTTCAAATACCCATGTTGTTCTTGTATGACTATGGTACTTTCAGACATTTTCTGTTTTAACAGTATAACAGAATAACAGAGTTCAGTGGGACCAGGGAGGTCTTATAGTCCAACCTTCTGCTTAAGCAGGAAACCCTAATACCATTTCAGATAAATGGTTGCCCGCATTTTCTTTAAAATCTCCAGTGTTGGAGCACCCACAACTTCTGAAGGCAAGCTGTTCCACTGATTGATTGTTCTCACTATCAGGAAATGTCTTCTTAGTCCTAGGTTGGTTCTCTCCTTGACGAGTTTCCATCCATTGCTTTTGGTCCTGCCTTCAGTTAATCAGACTACTTCATTTGCACAATACAGAAATTGCATGCTTTGTGCAATGCCTTAATCCTGCTAATTTATAACACTAGCTTCCCAGCTCTAAACTCTGTTATTGTTTTAAAATGATGCCAATAGAAATAGTTTATCTTCCTTCAAAAATATACAAGCTGAGGTTTTTTATTTCAGTATTTCCATGTGATGGAAGCACAGAAAGATAGTGTTTCTTAACATCACACTAAGCCTTTTGTCTATAAAGAATCTGTCGAAACAGTGTGAGAAAGGACAAAGGTGTAAATAGAATATTGACAGTACAGATGTCAAAAAACCAATAAGGACGTAGATTAAAAATAAACACTGGTTTTCTGATTCATTTGTTTTACCTTTAATATAGTGCCCCCTAGCAACATTACAAGATGTTTACACATTGTTAACTGGGTTTTCCCATTTTTAACGACAGGTTCTCCTTTATTTCATGTGGACAATTTTAGCATTTGTTATTTCCTGTCTGACTTTCCATTTGCCTGAACAAATATTTACCCCCCTGGCACTTGGTGGTAGATTGTGTTCTAGGACATCAAGAATGAAAGCTATGATAAAAATAATTTCCAGGGGAAATTCCTAATGAAATTTCTTAGCAAAATCAGCTAGGAACACTGGGATACTAAAAAAATGGCAGTACAATATATATATTTTATAAAGGGCTTTAGAGTGTGCAGGTGTACAAGCATTACACCTGTCTGCAACTCCATAAAGAGCCACAGGATTCCTAAGATTCAGGAGGAGAGGAGAGAAGAAAAGAAGAGAAGTGAAGAGAAGAGAAGAATGTAGAATGTAGAATAGAACAGAACTATAGATTAGAACTAGGATTATTAGAATTAGAATTGAATGGAACAGAACAGAACACTTTATTGGCTAAGTGTGATTAGACACACAAGGAATTTGTCTCTGGTGCAGAAACTCTCAGTGCACATGCAAAGCAACAGAGTAATAATCATAATAATGATATCAGTTATAGAGGGTAGTAGAGGAGATGAGATGAGAAGGATAATAATAATACTATAGCCATACAACATGGGTGAATATACTCAAACGTAAGACAGTACTGTGAAGATTAGATGTTGAGCAGGGTTGATGGCATGAAGTGTTATACAAAGTATTATCCAATATGATGCATATGTTTGTGGATGTGCACATCCACACCAATAACTGTGAATGCACATAAAGTACAGTCAGGGATAGAATAAAAACCATTATTTTATCCAACAGCACTTTCCCTTTCAGAATTTCCAGACATAATTTTTATTTTTAATGCACTTGAAAGCTACCAGAAGTGGTTGGGTCACTCAACAGAATAAATGTAGTTTATAGCTCCCTGTTTTGTACAAACTCAAATAATAGTTTTCGGTATAATTCAGGGGCATTCAGAGGGTGCCGCCATCTTGATTGTTTTTCACCAGGACATTCCTTAGGTATTCAATTAATCCAGGCAACTGTATTACTTCTAATGGCGGGGGGAGGATCAAATGCTCTAAGCCTTACATGATCTAAGATGCATTATTGTTTTTTTTTCCTGATTTCTTTATTTGATCATTTTCACCAAGAACTGAACACAGAAACCTGACTGTTTGAACAGATACCCTTAACTGGAAAATACGTTCTAGTAGATTGGTGCTCTTTAAATGTATAACTAGAAATAAAATATAGAAACTAAGAGAAACTGGGATATTCCTTTAAAGCTGTTAATGATGTCAGCTTTATCTGGAAGCAAATACATTATTGAAAAAAGAAAAAGGGATATCTCCATTTCTTAGTTTTCTGGCCAGTTGTGCTAAAGATTGGGCAGTCTCGCAAATGACAGATCTTCCACTAAATTTAGCACATATAATTGGAGCGGTGGTGGATTTCAAAATTTTTTACTACCGATTCTATGGGCGTGGCTTGGTGGGCATGGCAGGGGAAGGATACTGCAAAATCTCACCCTACACCAGGGGAAGGTTACTGCAAAATCCCCATTCCCTCCCCACCCCACTAACCTGCTTTCCAGCTCCATTCTCCTGTGCAGGGCAACAAAAAAAGATGAGGGTGAGGCCAATCAGAGGTAGTATTTTCCGGTTCTCCGAACTACTCAAAATTTCCACTACTGGTTTTCCAGAACTGGTCAGAACCTGCTGAAGACCACCTCTGTTTAGCATATAAAAAAACAGAGTTATGATTAACAAAAATGAGATTCCGCTTGTTTAAACAACTAGTAACTAGCTGCTGAACTGAACTTGGGAGTGCAAATTAAGGGCAGATGGCCAGGAAAACATTAGCAGTCCATATAAAATCCAAAGCCACGGATTTATTAATCACTATGTGTAGAGTAGGTTACTGTTTGATGCATTCAGGCCACAGGCGAATCCATAAACCATAGTTTCCAAACCAGATCAGAATTTTAATAATGGATGAGTCCTTCTAGTAACTAGCAGCAGCTCTACAAGTTTCCAGTAGGGGTCCTTCTTAACCTCAAATCTTAGCCAGACTGACGTGGATTCAGCCTTGTATGTGCGTCGAAAGATGGGTTTTCCTTTACTGGCTTCTGAAGATTTAATGTTGCGCCTCTATTACAGCATAAATTAGAATTCTGCTGATTTTCCATATTACTGTGTTAAGGACCACTTAGCCACTCTTGCTTAGCATAAAATAATATAGATATAAACATTGCTGCCTCCTTTGCTAATCCTTCCCTTTCTAATTGCATACAGGCTGTCCTGTTTACATCCATTCGTGTAGCGATGGTTCGAAATTACAACGGCATTAAAAAAAGTGACTCAGGACCATTTTTCACCTTGTGATCATTGCAGCATCCCCATCAGAGGTGGGTATTCAGCAGGTTCTGATCAGTTCTGGAGAACCAGTAGCGGAAATTTTGAGTAGCTTGGAGAACTGGCAAATCCCACCTCTGACTGGCCCCGCCAACCCCATCTCTTCTCTGCCTCCCATTGAGTCCCAGCTGATTGGCTGGCTCTTCTTTGGTTGCTCTGCACAGGAGAATGGAGCTGGAAAGCAGGTTAATGGGGTGGGGAGGGAATGGAGATTTTGCGGTATCCTTCCCCTGCCATGCCCACCAAGCCACGCCCACAGAACTGTTAGTAAACATTTTTGATCCCCATGGTCACATGATCAAAATTCAGACGCTTGGCAACTAGTTCATATTTATGACGGTTGCAGTGTCCTGGAATAAAGGTGTTCCCCCTTTTATGACCTTCGGACAAGCAATGTCAATGGGGGAAGCCAAATTCGCTTAACAACCATGTTACTAACTTCACTGCAGCGACTATGGCAAGAAAGATTGCAAAAATGGGCCAAAACTCACTTAACAATCACCTTGCTTAGCATCGGAAATTTTGGGCTCAATTATGGTGCCAAGGACAACCTGTGTTAGTCATGTGTTAAATAGTATTTGTTACAAGCAAGATGATTGATTTTCTTGCTTTGTTGCTGACTCTTTCAGCCTATCCCCCAGCTAACGGGGAGAACCAAGCAGGTAGTACAGCAGAAATGGGAATTTTCTGACTTTAGGGCACTGCTTTACTATCTTAAATTCAATAGAAGAGAATGTGTGTAGTTCAGAGTTGAACTGTGGACTCCTTGGTGCTCTCTGAGCCTTGTGGTTTGCTTGTAGATGTTTCATTACCTGCTTAGGTAACATTATCAGTCATCAATAGACACACAGAGATAATTCACATTTACATACCGCTCTAAAGAGATTGTAGAAAAGCTAAGAAGCAAAGACAACTCTCAAGTTAACAGGAATTAACAGCAAGAAAACTGTCAAGTAGAGTATAATAAAACTGTCTGGTTTGGTTCTGCAACCCAACAGGACAGACACAGACTTCAGAGGATAATTAGGACTGCAGAAAAAACAATTAATACCAACCTGCCTTCAATTGAGGACCTGTATACTGCATGAGTCAAAAAGAGGGCTGTGAAAATATCTACAGACACCTCACATCTCGAACATAAACTGTTCCAACTCCTTCCCTCAAAACGACGCTATAGAGCACTGCACACCAGAACAACTAGACACAAGGACAATTTTTTCCTGAAAGCCATCACTCTGCTAAACAAATAATTCCCTAAAAACTGTTCAACTATTACAAAGTCTGCACTACTATTACTGTTAATCTTCTCATCACTCCTTATCACCCATCCCCTCCCACTTGTGACTGTAGGACTGTAACTTTGTCACTTGTATCCTTACGATTTATATTGACTGTTTCCTAGTATGATTTGATTGCTTATTGTTCCCTATGACTATTAAGTGTTGTACCTGATGATTCTTGACTCTTGACAAATGTATCTTTTCTTTTATGTACATTGAGAGCATTTGCACCAAAACAAGTGTGTCCAATCACACTTGGCCAATAAAGAAATCTATTCTATTCTATTCTATTCTATTCTATTCTATTCTATTCTATTCTATTCTATTGCCCTACTGAAGGAACTGTCAAAGAAATAAACCACACCCTCATCAACTGGCAGGGCAAGTTATTGAATATAAATAGGAAGCAGACTCCACATTCACTTGCAATGTTGATGTTATTTAGCCTGGTGATGACATGTGCAAGCAAATTGCCACGCTCTGATGACACCAAGGAGTGCCTTATATCCTCATCTCTGGAATAGGAAAATTTATGAAATTACATGGGGCTGAAATAGCAGCAGAGAGAAGGCAGCCAGCCCCCAACATAATTGTCCCATCGTGACTACTATAGAACAGTGTTTCTGAACCCTTCAATTCTTAGCATTGCCCAACCAACCAGGCAAGTTTTGGAAGGAGAAGCCTGGTTTATGAAAGTTACACTCTTAAAGTTGCCAAGATTGAAAAAAAAATGCTGGAGAACATAAGAATGGAAACTGATTAATGCTTGAGGAGCCAAGGTATAACAGAATAACAGAGATAGAAAGAAACTTGGAGGTCTTCTAATCCAACCTCCTGCTCAAGCCGGAGACACTATACCATTCTGGACAAATGGATTGTTCAATCTCTTATTAATAACCTCCTGGTCAATTACAGTACATTCTTCCTTCAAGGACAGAGGGCAGCCAAGTGACTGACAGGGAAAGTGACAAATAAGCAGCAAAAGCACAATTCAACTCTCCTAATTAAAAGACTCTTTCACTCACGAGCTAGGGGTGCAACAAAATAATGGTTACATAACAGTAAAGATGAAGATAGTTACCACCAGATCAGGACTATGTCATGTATAAGGAGGGCATGGCGTTCTAAGCTGGATATCCATTGGCTATGTAATCTCTTGAACAAAAAGGCCAGGACGATGGATTCTAGTTTTGGCTCCTGCTCTTTGGGTTGGTTGGATTTGTAGGCAAGGCAAGATTTGCCTCA
The DNA here is from genome assembly GCA_023653725.1 of Bungarus multicinctus. Lineage (NCBI taxonomy): Eukaryota > Metazoa > Chordata > Lepidosauria > Squamata > Elapidae > Bungarus > Bungarus multicinctus. The sequence goes on from CM042843.1 coordinate 11,471,636, forward strand.
AGGTAGGGCTGGAAAGCAATTCAACTCTTCTGACTCTTATACTGTAAATAAAGTAGGGAAAGTAAACAAACAACAGCCAGGTCATTAATGAGGAAGTCCTACTTGAATTTCAAAGCAAAGAACTCGTTGGGAAAGCTTCTTTTGTTACAGCATGGCAGCATTCAGTTCTTCAGAAGGGTGTCAGACACCACACGTTTATAGCTCCAAACTCCATTGTTGAATTTTTAACTCACATTGGAATCCACTGCCACTCTATGTCCCAGCATTGTGGTGTTCACTAAACATACTAAAATGTGGGCTAGATGCTAGCTTATATTGAAACTGCAACTGATGAAATGATGCATCACTGAGCAACCATTTTTGCAGGATCCAATTTGGGTCGATCATTGGGACCAGAGGTTTTGTCTTCCGAACTTTCGGACTTGTGCTGGAGCCCATCCTCAGAGAACTTCTCTCTCACTAGAATGTGTACTTTGGGCTGCTCTATGAGTCGTATTTATGTGGTGCCAACCATTTCTGAACCAAGGTGCAATACTTCAAAAGGGTTTACAGAATGTGTCTAACATCTGGGATCCATAACTCCTGTAGAATTGAAATTTGGCAAAGTTTTATAAAACATTACATAAAAATTATGATAAAACAGTTTCTCACACAATACAAAATGTCACAAGACATTGCTGATGTTTGACTGTGCTATACAGCTCAACATGGGCTGTTTTCATTGCAAATCCACCTCTGGATGTATCTGCCTATGGAGATTCTCAGTCATCCAGGTCATGGTTGTCCCAAAGATGCTGTTTCAAAAAGCAGCTGGAGTTTCTTTGTTTTGCTTGAAGATGTTTCACTTGTCATCCAAGACCTCAACTACCTTTAAAAGGATGCAAATGATCAGCTGTCTGCAAGGAATATAAATCCTTCCATTCTCCACCATCCAGTCAGAACTGAAGAAGCTTCTTGGATGAGAAGTGAAATGACTTCAAGGAAAAACAAAGGAAGTCCAGTTGGCTTTTGAAAAACCACCTTTGGGACTCTGCATGTATCCCAGCTTTTCCCAGGAAGGCAAAACATTAGAAGCTTTGCCATTATTGAAGGCATTGAGGAATTCACTAAGGAAACATTTCTGAAAGGATGATCCAGAAGGCCATGTGTGTTCTAACATTTTATGTAAAAGGTTGCAAGTTGTGTTTCAACCCAATAACAATGGCTTTATTATAATTTTAACAGTTGTGTATGTACTGTAAATTGGGTTAGGAAGGCTCAACTGATCAATGAGGCAAGACTTTTGAGGCATTGTCAAAGAATTTGCATGACTCCCATTAAAAAAGAATCAACTGTATCAGAGTATGAGTCAGAGATGGGAGCTAGTCTTAAAATGTAAGTTGTATGTGGATAAAGGCGTGACTAAATTCATTGATTTATCCAAGCCTATTCCCAAGGGAATTTTGCTTGCATGTTTTTAATGGCTGTTTATTTCCAGTGTCCATGGTGACTCAGAATTTTGGGGCTTAGTCACCTTGTTAAATATATTAACAATATATCTTTGGAAAATGTGATTGTACAATATTCCTACAAAATTCTTTTTAAACAAACATATTCTACATAGAGATAAAAATAACAATTAAAAATGATGTGAAAGATCCAGTAAACTATTCTAAGCCAAGTTGATTAATAAAGACACAGAAGAAAAATTTAGAGGTTAATGCTTAACCATGATTAATTTTTCTTAAAAACACTTGCCTAGTTAAGGCTTAATTTAGCCCTTATGTGACACCTCCCATTAATTTTAAGAGTTAGTTTTGCAAAACACCAAAACAGGGATGTTTCGGGGACAACAATGCTAAAAAAGTCAAGATGAAGAGTGGATTTGTTATCTATCTTGTACTTTCTTTTGTTTCAAAAAAACTATTCCCTGAAAATAAAGTCATTTTTAAATATTGATTGAATGTTGGTTGGAGTACTGGATGGTTTATTTGCTTTTTTTAATCAATTAAGTGCTTAAAAGTTTTCTAAAACCATTCTGGAGAATTAAAATGTAGGCAGCTAAATAAGTAGGCAAAAGATGATGCCACAAGTCCCAATCAATGCCATGCCGTGCAGTCAGTTTTTCTGCAAAGTGATGAAAAGGTTAACTCGGGAAAGGAAATAATTTGTCCAAATATAATACAAGAAATGTGTTTCCATGGCTACATTACAGCTCTTCAAACAATACACTTCTTACATAGACTTGAGCTATATACAAAGCTAGGCACGCACTCAATGTGGCAGAATCATTCTGGCAAGCATGCCACATAATATTGACTACCGAGTTAGAAATGCGATCGGGGTAACCATAATCTGTGGACTACCAAGTTGGACATTCTCATTTTGGTTTGATTTAAAGTTGACGTGCCTTTTATTCCAGCTTGCTATTTGGCGAGCTAAAAGCAGGATTGGTTTCGTGTTCGTGAGCTTGTGGGTTTTTTTTGTTTTTGTTTTGTTGATAGCTCTTAAGCTACAAGGATCAGCTGCAGTTTGGACTGATGTGCCAAGCTGAATAAATATTTGCATTTAGCCTTCTAGTCATTTTGAGAACACTTCCCCTAAAACCAACAGGACTAACCTCAAGCAAGTGGGAGGCATGTAGCCTTATTATAGTTTTATCAGGAGACAGTGAGTTGGAACATATGACTCAACTCCACTCTGCAATGAGATGTGAGTCCAAGATACACATATAGGTTGACTTGTTGAGTCAATGAGTGCCACCCTTGAGCATGAATAGAATACAAAACAGAAAAATGCAGTGTAGCCTTTTCTTTTATTCATTCCAAGTCTAGGTAAGCAGGAATAATTTTTGAATATTTAGTGTCTTCCCGGAGAACATATACTGAACATGAAAACAATATTCCTAATGTTAAAAAAATACAATAAAAATGCCAAACATTTAATTAGTAATGCATTTTTTCATCTTCTATAGTATTCTAAAGAAGGAATTTCAGATATACATTGTTACTATGAAAAAATAAATGAAACATTTGTGTTTCTGCATTCACTTTCAGCTCAAAAATTCTTTCTCTAAAGCCTTTAAAGTTAAGGATATTCTATCTGAGCTGCAAAAGTCTATAGGGTCTCCTGCAGAGGTGGTATTCAGCAGGTTCTGACCAGTTCTGGAGAGCCGGTAGCAGAAATTTTGAGTAGTTTGGAGAACTAGCAAATACCATCTCTGACTAGAGATTTTACAGTATCTTTCCCCTGCCACACCCACCAAGCCATGCCCACAGAACCGGTAGAAAAAAATTTGAACCCCACCACTGGTCTCCTGCTTGAGCAGGGGGTTGGACTAGAAGACCTCCAAGGTCCCTTCCGACTCCGTTACTCTGAATTTCACTTTCAAATTCTTCCCAGTTTTCCTGCACCTTTGCAACAATGGAAAACATCCAGGTCTTTGCTAGTCCCTACTTATGGCAAAACCATTCACTGTTGTTAAGAATAGCTCCTATTGCTGTTGGAAAAAAATATTTGAGTCTCTTTGCATGACAGTTGGCGCTATCCATTCTGGTAATCTGAGAATAAAACAATTTAAATGTCTGACCAAATATTTAGTACAAACATTCTTGATACATGCCATGGATTTTCTTCTAAGGCAAAGAACAGGTCCTTCTCCCAAAATAGCTGATGAAAAAAAAACTAAAGTATGACTCAAATCAAGTCATCAAATTCCCTTTCACTAACATATATTGTAGATTAAGATTCCAACCTCCTAAGCACAAACTATTCACTGGATTCACTAGGACCTAAAAAAATCATGCAGTACTAGGACTACCATTAACCCGACAATCCTATAATTGCATTTACCTGGCTTCCTTTAACTAGCATCCATTTGCCAATCTTGGTCATGTTTTTTTATGCCTTGTTATGCACACTCAAACTGCTTGCTTAGTTTATGGCTCAGTTTACTTTGGGAACCTAGAAAAGGTTAATTTTCTAGGATTAATTCAGCAACCTGGTTAAATGTATTCTGCAGCTATCTGTATATTTCATATTTTAGAATAAACAAGGAGACAGTTTTTTGTTTATTTCTTTAAACCATCTATGTAACATTTTAGACACATAATGGTAAAGAATGATTTCTGTTTGTTTTGCTTTCTGAAAACATCTTCTGAATATGGTGATCCCCAATGGTAAAGTATGCAAGTCATCATGTATCATATATCATATATTTGTGAAGATAATTTCAAAGGTAGAAAGGATTAATGGGATATTTCATGTTAACATAAGGGTTGGAAAAATTTATTTAGAAATTGGGAAAATATACAAATGTGAAGCACATAGATCTGAAGCCTGTTTTTCTTATTCTGCATTTTATTTAGTTACTTACTTTACTAAGTATTATATGCCATGGCAATCCAGCAGAATCCAAATGGACCCCTCTTACAGTAAAAAATATTATGAATAAACCAATATAAGAATTACAATTCATAACTAATTTATCACCAGCATTGTGAATTGTATTCCTAGTGCACAAGGAACTGTCACCATTTTACACCCAAGTTTCTTTCTCTCTCAAAAAAAACCTCATTTTGTGGAGAATTATTTAATTGCAGAGAATATACTGTTCCTCTTGATATCTTCTTTGTTTTTGGAGCTTATACCATAGCAATGTAGTTACACCACACACTTAACCAGATCAGCCAGGCAACTAGCAGCAGTACACAGCCAACTGTTATTTTGTTTTGAAATGTGCAAATCCAGAATATGACTAAATTCACTAGTATTTCTATGCTGACTCAACTAGCAAAAGTTACTTTCGAACCTTATCCACATTCTGTTCTGCCAGGTTCTGCATGAGGCAGAGATCTTCATCCTGTAATGGGTAATTTCAAAGATGCAGCACATTCCTGCAGGATCCATTCTTAACATTCAGAATGGCTTTGTATGCAAAAAAAAAACGCCAGTCAGTTGTCAACACAAACATTAAAGCATGTCCTGTGTAAGGGAAGAAACAGGTGTAGCATCTTTAAAGAAACAAGCGTGGTGAATCATATGATGTTACTGAAGAATTGGTGGAACTTCCTCCAGATACTTTAGACAAGCAATTGCAAAAGTTCAGGTAGTCCTTAACTTCCAACCACAATTGAGCCCAAAATTTGTTGCTAAGTAAGACAGTTGTGAATTTTGCCCCATTTTCCGACCTTTCTTGCCACCGTTGTTAAGTGAATCACTGCGGCGGTTAAGTTAGTAACATGCTTAAGTAAATCTGGAAAATAAACTGACTGCCCTTCTTCTTTGTGGCAGCCCCTCAAATATTGAAATACTGCAATCCTGTCACCCCTAGTCCTTCTTTTCTCTAGACACCCAAATCCTGCAAACCGTTCTTCGTATGTTTTTGTCTTAAGGATTTTTAATCATCTTAAATTGCTCTTCTTTGCACTTTTTTCCCAAGTCTCAACACCTTTTTTTTTTTTTTGCAAAGTTGGTGATCAAAACTGGATGGAATATTCCAGGTTTGACCTTTTTAACGCTTTATAAAATGATACTAACACTTTGTGTGATTTTGATTCTATACCTGTGTTTATACAACCCAAGATTGTATTAGCTTTTTTGGATGCCGCCACATATGGCTGGCATGTTTTAAGTGATCGTCCACTAGGACTCTCTCACAGCTACTGTTTTTGAGCCAGGTTTCCCTTAACCCAGGGGTCTTCAAACTTGACAGCTTTAAGACTTGTGGACTTCAATTCCCAGAATTCCTCCTCCAGTCATGTTATCTCAGGAAATCTGGGGATTGAAGTCCACAAGTCTTAAACTTGCCAAGTTTGAAGACCCTTGGTATAAAAGATTAACAGATAGCTATAGATATTGATTAGAGAGACAGAGGATAGATAGGATAGATAGATGATGTCTGGAATTCAATGTCTGGAACTCACTACCTGATTCTGTTGCCACCTGCTCAACCACTATCACCACTCCTTTACCCTCAAACTAACCTCTGTTGACCTCACCCCATTCCTAAGAAGTCTGTAAGGGGCGTGTGTAAGTGCACAATAGTGCCTACCGCCTGTCCTATTGTCCCCAATTATTAGTTCCTATTTCTTATATTTAAACTTATGTTTATTCCTATTTCTATTGTAGTGTAAGCTTTTGACAAATAAAAATAAATAAAAATGATAGACAGATATTAGACAGATACAGATAGAGCTATAGATGTTATAGAGATAATAGATGATTTAACATATATTGATTAGATGATGAAAGATGGATGGATGGATGGATATAAGGTAGATATTATGGAGGTATTGAAAGAAGGGATATTGATATATATGATAGACATATGATAGATATAGATCATAGGTCTTCAAACTTGACAGCTTTAAGGCTTGTGGATTTCAACACCCAGAATTCCTCCTCCAGTCATGTTAGCTCAGGAATTCTGGGAGTTGAAGTCCACAAGTCTTAAACTTGCCAAGTTTGAAGACTCTTGCCTAATCTGTCCTTCTCCCTTTGTTTTTTCCTGCCTAAGTGTAAAAGCTTGCTTTTCTTCCAGGTCATTTCATACAAGGATGTATTGGAACGGCAGCAAATGAAGCAACTAGCAAATACTTGGATTAGGTTTGCTGCTACCCAAATAACCCAACTTTTGGGGAGAATAAACTGGATTTTGATCTAAGCAGAGCGCTTCTACACGCCACAAGTCACTGTTGCTTCTCCCAGAGGGTAAACTCAAAATGGCAGCCTGAGGCGGCGAGCTGAAGCACCGTCTGCGATGCCCATAACGTAGCCCCGCCCCCTTTTCCTCCTCGGACCCCGCCTCCTCCTTCCCCTCCCCGCCGTCACTCCCGCTCCACCAATTGCGTCACAAGGACCTAATAGCTCGCTCGCCTCTTCTCCCGGAGGGGCGGGGCGGGGTAGCGAGCGGCACCGCCCCTCGCGGCTTGGAAAGTCCGCCTTCTCTCTGGGCGCCACCTCCACCCAATTTTTTTTTTAAAAAAAATATTCGTCGCACCCAGCATCCGGGAGCCAATCCCGTGTCGCTTAGAGGCGGAGAGTGGCAGGCGCCGCCGCCAATGGAGTAACCAAGGCGGCGGCCCGCGAGTGGGAGGAGCCTCTGGCGGCGGCGGCGGCGGCGTGAGGTGTGTGAAAGGTCGTTCCTAAAGTGGGGGGGGTGGACGTTTCGATGGGAGTCGTTCTCCGGCCGGGAATCGGCGGGAGCGCCGGCTTCGGGACCGCACAGGTGAGGCCAAAAGCGGAGCCGCGAGGTTAGGGCGGGTTGCCCATCCGTTCACCGGCTCGAGATCTGGAGGCGCCCCCCCACATCCTCGAGCCCCCCCTTCCATTTCGACCCCCGTGGATGCTGCTGCAATTATCCCTTCGCTCTTTTTCTCTGGCGTTCCTCCAGAGGGGCTGGACTACAACTCCCATCATGCCTCAGCCAGCCGGTTGGGATGTCTTGCCTTGACATCCCCCTGCCTGTAGTTTTCTCTCTTCCATTTGCATCTCGCCTTGGGTTGGGGAGGAGGGGGACGCTGCTGGCTCGGAGAGCTCGAGGCACCTCCATGAGGGGGGGAGGGGGCTGATTTTACCTTCACGACAACCCTGTGAGGTAGGTTGGGAGGGGAGAGAGAGGGAGAATGTAACTGACCCGTGAAGGACACGTCACGTGTGAAATGGAATTGGGGAGTGGCGGGGGGCTTGGTCCCTTCACTCACTATTGTGGGGGGGAGAGACCTTCTGGGTTTTTTTATCCACCTCTTAACCTGCCTCCCCCCCACCCCCCCACCCTCTATTTTATTTCAAGGGTATTTTAATTTAGAGAATTTTTCTAAATGTGTCCAACGGAGACATAACGTGTGTTTTTTTAAAAAAAGATCTTTTCCAAAATTTTGAATGGTATAACTGATATAATTATTGGGGGGGAGAGAAATCTACAGGGTTGCTAGTAATCAAAAACAACTTGGTTTAATAATATGCCATTTAATATGGGATATGATTTATAGATCTTTTTTAAAAAAGATCTTTCCCAAAATTTTGAATGGTGTAATTGATATAATTATTGGGGGGGAGAGAAATCTACAGGGTTGCTGGTAATCAAAAACAACTCTGTTTAATAATATTCCATTTAATATGGTATATAATTCATAGTCTAAAAATATTTGTACCCCCCAGACAACCCGCTTGATCCATTTGAAATTGGAATTTTTATAGGCTATAAAAAAGATAAAAACTTGAAATAATAATATACAATGTAATTAATGTGCAAAAGTCATACTTGGGTTGAGCGTCTCAATGCACTTGAGAGGCAGCCTGCTCAAAGGATCAATAATCACGACATCTTAACAGGGGGGGGGAAATATAGGTAGGTCAGTTGCTTCGGACTAGTAGAAGGAGATGAAATTTCAGGCTATCTCAGAAGGTTTTAAGGAAGGTGAACCAAGAGCTCTCCTGGATCAACTGAAGACCCTTCTAATCCGGGATCTAGTTTGCAATCATAGTCTGCTTCCTTGACAAAATTCCTGAGCGGGATATGAAGGCGATGCACCCCCTCTTAATTGTTTCTCCTACCTTAATTGGGAGGTATGGAAGAGAGAATAAGAGGCATCTTGAAGAGATGATTAAATTCCTACAGAAAGAGGCGAAGAAAGGGGAAAAATATAGAAATATGTCTATATCATGGAGACACTTCTTTAAAAGTATCGGTTTTGTTGTATGCTGCACCAAGGTGGAAAGAAAACTCTTCTTAATTTGCTTTTATTCAGGGATGGCAAAAGAGGGTTTCCTCTTCCAGTTTCCTCTTTCATCTAATACAGTTATTGTACAATGATTTGATTTCAAGGATACCTTCCATTCTACCTCCTCCTTTCTCTCTTCCTGAATGTCCTTTCTTATGGGAATTCCAAGTTTCTTTGAGGTTTAATTGATTTTGGATTATCACTTTAGTGCCATACATGAACAATCTACAGGGGCTCCAATATCCATTATGAAGAGCCATATTTATTTTCACTTCCCACTTTTTCCTCTTCCAGGGCAATGCTTTCTGATTGTACTCTTTCCCTCTCCTTATCCTCTTGTTTGTCACTTTATAAAGCTGTTCACATTAGGATACTGGTAGCTTGCTTTGAGACGTTTGTGTGCTGTGGCTCACTTTACTCTGGCATGCTTTTATAGATGGCATTACACTCATCCTTTCTCTTTTTCCCCTCCTGGTCTTTCCACTATATAGAGAAGAGACAATAAAAGGAAAATACAAAACTACTGTAGAAAGTTTTAAATGAAATACCTATTTTGCAGAGTAGATAGAACAAAGGGTGTTCTCAGTTCTAGATGATACTTCACAAGCCAGTTGGATTAAAATTAAAAGGGCAACTTTAATTAGATGCTGGGTAGGCAAATTGTGTAGTCTGTAAAGATGGTGGTTTTTTTTTTTTTAAATATACAGTAGATTTTTAAATGGAAGCTGGAAGTGTGCCTTATAGAGATGTTAGCGCCAGTTTGGCATAGTGATTAAGCGGCTGGCCTAGAAACCAAGAGTCTGGATCCGAGTCCCTGCCTTAGTCTTGAAAGCTGGCTGGGTGACTTCACAGTGTTGTTGTTGTAGGGAAAACAAGAGGCACCAGGAAGAGCTATTAAGTATGTACATTGCCTAGACAGATGAATAGATAGGATAAAAATACAATAATGTTGCAACTTCAAAATAATCTGCAGTAGAAAGTTATCTGCATTAGCAAAAATGGAGTTTGATTTCCTTTGAACGACTTCCAACTTTGTCTTTGTTAATGGTTCCTGCACTGCATGTTTCCTATTATTTCTTGAGTTAAGGCGGAGTGGGGGAGAGAATAATGTGTCCGCACCCTCTTGTTTTGGCTATCCTCCCAAAGTTGAAAAGTGGTTTCACCCAACTTGTTTTTTGCTTCAAGAATTCGTTGACAGTTATTCTCTTTTCAACCATACTTGACACCTTAATGGGTAGTTATTTTATCTTTTGATTCTTACATCACGTGTACCTCTCCCATCCCATGTAGCTGAGCTGTGTGCAGCCTATTCTTTAATGGCTTTTTATGGGTCTTCGCTATTTATTTGGCTTATCTAATGTTAAAGTACTTTGCCAGGAAAAAAATTACACAATCGCTTATAAAGTGTGTCAGTTCAATTAATGTGTGAGGAGGCCTAGACTAGATACATCTTGCCTGCAGGTACAAAAACACTTTGGTTTTCCTCTGCAGTTAATTGTGTTAGCCATGTAATAGTTCTCTTGGATTGGGTAAGCAAATTCCTCTGGCGTCTTGCACTGAATATCACTGCTGCTGTACAGCTTGGTTTTGTGTCCTGATATAAATCCTGATTTATTTCTGATCATGATTCCTGGAATCATGATGTCTTGGAATCACTATCAGAATAGAGAAATGAACTGCAGTTTAAGGGCATGCTTTTAGTGGGCAGTGTTTTTTTTTAATCTAACAATAATCATAGCATTCTCACAGATGATCTATTTATTACTTTGCATTTAATAAGTATTAAGATGCCAAGATAGAGGCTATGAGAAGGTCAGAAAATAATTCAACTGCCAAGTATTTTATTTTTCGGAACCTTCCAAATCGCTTTTAACACAAAATATTGCAATATTTTTGGTAGATCCTTTTTTCTTTTTATTTCTTGATATTGTCTACTCTGTATTTCAGCTGTAGGCATTGTTTTCTGACACTTTCTGGTGAACCATCTCCAATTTCAATTAATGTATTCCTTTCTTGCATTTAAAATGATGTATTTTTTCTTTTGACAAATTACTTGTATAGGATATATACTTTTGTTGAAAAAGCATGGGTTTGAATATCTTTTTCTTGCTTTGGTCATATAACAAATCTTCGATGCTTCTCTAAAAATGCTGCTTTAAAAATATTTCTCAGATTTGATTGGGAGTTTATTTTTTTATATGAGATAGGGGAATTTGGGCCAGATCTGAAATGACTGAAAGCATTCTCTTTTATTGCTCTTCAGACAGTTTAACAATATGGTATAAAATTTTAACACATCTACAGCTTTTTTATTGAGACAACAGATTTATAAAGGCTTTTGTCATGATGATTAATAGAACAAAGTTTTTCCTTTGCACTAAGAAAGCTAGGTCCAGAAATATGGTTTTTTTTAATTGTTCTTTTGAAAATACAGATTGCATATGAATATATAGTACTTTCTTTCCAGGGAAAAATTGGCATGTTAAAAGGAAAGTTAATTGTCTCAGATATTGCTAGCAGTTTTCAGATGAAATAAAGGAATGAACATCTTAGAGGTTATGGGATGAGTAAGGCAGATTACTTGAATTCTTGTACCGGTAATTGTAGAAAAAATAAGAAGTTGCCTCATACAAATTTAAGCCATTGGGATGTCTGAGAGTGGCTGCAAATAAACTTGTGCCAAGAATCAATGAGTAATATAAATGAGAACTTGAAATCATATTATTAAAACATAGAATAATAAGTTGGAAGGGAGATCTTGGAGGCTCCTAGTCCAACTCCCTGCTCAAGCAGGAGACTCTATAGCTGTTTGATAGCTTTATATATTTTCTGTTTTACTTCATGACTAATTTACTGCGTTAAAATTGTACATTAACTGTATATATGTTGTACATTCACTGTATATATACACACACAGAGACAGATAGATATATGTAAAACATGCACACACAGGCACACAATGCATTTGAACTTTCTGTGATGTAAAGTATAACAAAAACGAAGAAATCATTGCTATATAGCAATGTTAGGAACGAATATTTTACAAATGAATTCACTTCCTTTCAGAACTGTCCTATAAACCTGAAAAGAGTGTTGTAAAAATGGACTTGGGCCTGTCTCTAAAGCATCATTTAGCATTTAACGCCTCAATTTTGATTATTGTATATGGAAACTGCTGCAAACGAATAAATGGCTCTGCCTTTCAAAATGCTAAGGCACATCTATTTAAATAAGTTGATTAATAAATGGCAGCACTTCCACTGCTCCCTGGAGATAATTGCAAATGGTTGCATAGCATTGCATTAAAAGAAGCGCAAAATTGGATTCCTAATTTAGGTGCTTTGGATATGAGTCTAAATTCCCCATGTTAAAATGTAAAGTGCTTTTAAAGTGGAGAATTTTAAATGCAGCCTGTAACATAGATCAATTTGGCAAGTCCTGTTAAAGTTTTATTTCGACAAAATCCCATAGAACACAAGTAGTCCTTAACTTACTACTTATAACTGAGCCCCAAATTACTGTTGCTAAGCGAGATATTCATTAAGTGAATTTTGCCCCGTTTTACAATCTTTCTTGCCACAATCACTAAGTAAAGCACCGCAGTTGTTAAGTAAGTCACACAGTCGTTAAGTAGATCTGGCTTCCCCATTGCCTTCCCTTGTCAAAAGGTGGCAAAAGGGGAATCACATGACCCCAGGACACTGCAGTCGTCATTAATGTGAATCAGTTACCAAGCATCCGAATTTTGATCACGTGAATATGGGAATGTGAAAAATGGTCATAAGTCACTTTTCTCAGTTCCATTTTAACTTCGAAGTAAGCATCGTATATATGATTGTCTTGCTTGTTATCAGTAATAGCAATTTATGAGCTTGTCCCATTAGTATAAATATGTTTACAGGATCATTATGGAAACAGTATTGTTGATTATTACTAGGTTCTTCATACAACACATACACACAACACACACACACACACGCCTGTGTTGATCTAGCTAGCTACCTAACCAGCTATCTCAGCCTGGTGTCAACTTTAACGGGTTTGGAGATAAATGAAACGATGATGATACATCGTACATTTGTTTCATTTTTGTGCAGATGATCATAAAATTGATTCGTAGTAATATGAGGACAAATTTTATGCACATTGTTTTTCCCCCATGTATAAGTAATGATGTAGATGCAGTTGAAGTGGTTTCTATCTAATGGATTTGTACAGAATGGGCCAAAAATTATGTAGCAGATGGCTTTTGCTTTAAGTATGCTTTCTTGTTTTATAAGTATGTTTTCTTGTGATCTGTTTCTTGTATGAGTTACTGCTACCAATAGAATGATATACAATCTGATTTTGTTTTATAGGCTAACTTTGAATTGGACTTCATATTTGCTTAGACGACCTGGAATTTCCTGTTTTTAAGAATAAGTGTCATACTAAACAGGTGGGTTTTGTATGCTTGGAATGCATTGTTTCTACAGTATTATAATATATTAACTAGCTATTGTTTCTGCTAAAGAGACCAGCCCAGGCAAATCAGGAAGTAATGGAATTTACTCTCTGTGCTTCTTTCATATACTGGCTTATAATCTTCTGGTTAAAATTTGGGCAGGAATCGTATATCAAGTAGGATTACAAAATTGGAGAATGTATTTCAGATCACACATTTAAAGATAGACTTGATATCCTTGTGAAACATCCTTCCTTCCATTCTCCCCCCCCCCCCCCAACTGGATCATCCTTTGCTGTAAGCTTTGGTGGGGGGGAGCGAAACTATTAAGGTTTGAAATGAGACATAGTTTACTTTATTAGTCACAAAGTAAAACAGATAATCTACAATGCTATCAAACAGGTGTAGTAGACATTGTATAAAAAAATCCTGAAGAACATTGATAAAAAATGTGGATTAATACTGTACAATGCATAGTCATCGCCTGTGTGATTAATACCTCCAATAGAGAAAAGGTAGATGATTCAATACATTTGTTCAGAATAGGTCCATTTCTGAAGGCCTACCTTTTGTAAGTGATCACCTGTATTTTATTTAGCACCTTTTTGTAGTGGATGTGTGGATGACTTTGGGAAATAAGGGGAAAGAGATGCCGCCTAGAAAACAGGTAAGAGAGGCAGGAGCCCCCAATGGCTTAAGGATCAAAGAAAGAAACTTAAAGGGGGGACCCGTCCTAATGGATCCAGCAGTGGGTGGGAAGTTTGTACTTTCAGGCTTGCAAGATTGATGTCAACCCTCCCAGCTAAACCAGAGAGGAAGTATAAATTGGACGAACTAATTCTGTTTTGTTGTAAGGCTGCATTAATAGAACTCTGTGAGTCTGATGCCACAAATTTCCTGCCAGCTCTTTCAACTGCTTGATCGGTTAAAGGGCGGGTCCTTCCTACATTGGTCTGACCCATAAACCACTGGGGGCCTCCACCCTTTCTTGTCTGATTGTTTCCTAGACAACATCTCTTTCCCATGCTTCTTCAAGGTCATCTAACATGTCCCATTAAACTTTTCAACCGGGCTTATCTTATGACAATTAATTTATTTGTCTTTGAGATAAGGTTTCCTTTCTTAGTACATAGATAAGTGACCGAAATACATTAAAGGAAGCATATAATGATTTTCAAGCAGAGTAAATATTTTTCTTGGAATAAAAACCTTGCACACTCTTAGAATGAAATGTGAGGTTTTTGGCTGGTATGGTTAGATTGAAGACACTTTGAAAATGTGGCAGTGAAATGTATTTATTTATTTATAAATAATTCAAGATGGAGAACATACCTGATACTCCTTCCTCTTCCTATTTTTCTCATAATAACAGCCCTGTGGCGTGAGTTGGGCTGAGAGAAAGTGATGGACCTAAAGTTTCCCAGACAGCTTTCATGCTTTTAAGGCAGAACTAGAACTCACTGTGTCCTGGTGATTGATCCAAAGCCAGTTTTCACATCTAAGGTAGAACTAGAACTCACGGTCTCCTAGTTTCTTGCCTTCAAAATACCTCTATTTTGATATCAGATCCAGAGATTTTTTTTTCAATTATGTAGTCAGGCTTCTAATATTGGATCAGCTGTTCTGTATGAAACTTCCTTGAGTTGAGTGATCTTAGATTTGAAAGCTTTTTTTTTTTAACGATAGTTTAATAAAGGACTGTTTTCCAAACTTTTTTGTTTTCTTTTTCAGATAGCAAGATGAGTTCCTTAATAGAAACCCCTGAGCTGCCGGCAGTGTTTGATGGGGTTAAATTGGCTGCTGTCGCCGCTATTCTTTACATTATCGTCCGTTGCCTGAATCTGAAGAGCCCAACTGCTCCTCCTGAGCTCATATACCAAGACACACCTTTAGCCCGCTTCCTAATAAAATCGTGCCCTCTCCTAACCAAAGAGTGAGTAGTCCACCGATATACGGAATTATTTGGCTATTTTGATTTAATGTTAGCAAGGTAAGGGGAAGCTCTGTACAATATTGGAAGCAACTTCATCAGGTTAGATGCTTTCTTTACATCATAAAAAGCCTTGCCTGGTGAATCTCTTCCTACAGTAAATGAAATTTGCTTTGCTTAATTAAAAGTGCCTACTTTATAAAGAAAAAAAAAATCTGTATATCCCGGAGGGAGAGCAAGTCTGAAACCCTCAATTCAGCCAGGATCAAGGTTTGGTTGAATCGGAGAAGCTGTGAAACCACTTCTGAGAGACCTATTATACCTGAAGTTGAAATTCAGGTAGAGACTAAATCGGCTAGTCTAATTATAGACTAAATTGTTTTGTTTTGGATAGTTGAAGGAGTGGTACCCATTTGCCTCAGGAAATCTTGTGCGATCTCAGACTCCTGTGCAGATAGTTTCCAAGCCTTGGTTTTCTTTTGCATTCACCCTCCTGTGTTTCTGAATGGCTATAAAAATTCGTCAATAACACCTGTCAATTTCTGATTTTGCCCTTGAACTATTTGGGGAAGGGAATAGGTGTGATATAGGTTATGGCTGCAAATAATTCTTATTATTATTGTTTGTTAGTGGCTTTTATAATGGATTCTGTAACATCTTCCAGGGGCTTATTTTAGTCTTAATGTTATGATAATGTTCGCCTATAGTGCATATCTGGAGTATTTTGCAGTGCTTTACTTAGGAAATTACTCAAAAATGCTTATGTTATGAATGCTGCTACAGCAGTTTTAAGAAAAGAAAGGTAATTAATTAAAAGCAAAAACTTACCAATTGTTTAAAAGTATTCTGGGACTTTTCAGATGCAACCGTTACAACATTTTGTGTAAATATTTTTTGCTTTATGTTTATGTTTTGAATAGCGATTCTCTTGTGCCCCTTTGGGAAAAAAAAAAATCTTGGTGCTTTTTTCCCCTCTGACTATCTCCCATTTGTCACAGTTTTAGATTTAAGCCTCAGTGAACAGATGTAGCCCTCTACAGACATTTTAAAACTGACTCCACTTCATTTTGCCTGGCAAAGAGAATGAGGCTATACATTTTAGCTCCAAGTAACAAAAGCCCCGTCAATGCATAGCCAGCTTGTGCAACCATCCGCTGTTTCTTATTGCCAGACAATGAGTGCCTGCCTGCCTACCTATTGCTTTCTTTCTTCAGAGAAAGTTTAGTAATTGGATTATCCAGTTTTGCTAATCATATCAAGATTTTCCTTCGTATTGTGTGCCAGCAGAATGCAGTCTGATTACTGCCTTTGCCCATGGTAATCTGAGTGCTTTGTGAAGAAACGTTCCCCTGCAAGCCTCTAAGTTTGATGTATAACCCTAGGTAGATATGAAAATAACCCTATTCCCCTTTCCCATCTGTGTTTAGAAGTAAAAGGAAAGCCAGTTTAACAGCTGAAGGTTGGCTCTGTGGGCTGATGCTGATTTGCAACCCAGGATTTTATGCTAACTTTGCCACTGGCTGCTGTGTCTGAATTCAAGGAACACTTTAGCTCTGACGTTGCATTATACTTCTACGGGTTTTTGTGCTATATCAGAACTTGCCTTACCTCTTCCCTATTCCACTTTGCTATATTATGTTCTTTAAATTTTGATTTAATGGCTCCCTAGTTATTGGGCGCTTTCTTCGCCCTCTTTTGTGTGCATGTGTAAGGATACCCCAAAGAACACCATACCTCATCCGCTTCAACATTTTTGAGGGGAGGAACAAATAAATTTTACACAGAAAAAAAAATACCTACAGTTTTGATTATTATTATCTTAATTCTTTGCATTATGTTTGTATTAACTGCAGAATTAGTAACAATTTGTTTACCTTTAGTAATACAGGTAGTCCTCGACTTAACGGTCCCAATTGAGCCCAAAATTTCTGTCGTTAAGTAAAACATTTTGTTAAGTGAGTTTTGCCCCATTTTACAACCTTTCTTGTCACAGTTGTTAAATGAATCACTGTGGTTGATAAGTTAGTAACCCGGTTGTTAAGTGAATCTGGCTTCCCTCTTGACTTAGCTTGTCAGAAGGTCACAAGAGGGGGTCACGTATATCAACCAGTTGCCAAGTGTCTGAATTTTGATCTCTTCAAAAACAGTCATAAGTCACATTTTTCAATGCCATTGTAACTTCGAATGGTCATTAATGAGCTGTTGTAAGTCGAGGACTACATATACAATACACCTTAAAACTATAATAGCAATAGCACTTAGACTTATAAGTAGTTTACAGAGTCAGCCTCTGGCCCCCAACAATTTGGGTCATTTTACCGACCTCGGAAGGCTAAGTCAACCTTGAGCCTGGTGAGATTCGATCTGCCAAATTGCAGGCAGCCAACAGTCAGCTGAAGTAGCCTGTAGTACCGCACTCTTAACCACTGCACCACCAAGGCTCTTATTACTGTTAATAATACTTCCTGGTATAGTTCCCTTTACTCCTGAAATGAACCAATACATTTTAAGTTCTCTATTTCTATATCGTGGGGATCAAGTGGTTCTTATGACATCTGGAGTAAAAGTCAGCCTTTAAGAATATTCTGTCCTCTGCCAGAACATTGAGCACAAAATTCCTACCCCAACCCACAAGTAAAGGCATAATCTTGTGTTACGTTTGCTCATCCATAGTTCTGGAAGATCTGCTTCTCATAATTTTTTTTTTGAAGGGACCAATTTTGTTTCTGTACAATATCTGCATTATACCAATAATTGATTAAACTTCTGTCCCCTCCACTGGGTTTTATATTTAGCTAAATACTTCTCTTGCAAACTAGCAAAAAAACCTCAACCAATATGTTGTATAATTCCTTCAGTTAGCCAGATCCGTTGTAATGGGTTTGTACTTAAAAACCTAAGACTTTAGCAAATATTCTAGGATGTTTTTTTGAAATACCTGCACTTAAGACAACTTCAGAAATGACAGCTGATACAAAGTACAGAACCGGGGAAAAATTGCTGCTATTAAACTGGGTGCAGAATGTGTGGAATTTTAATTGCCATGTTTCATGTGGGAATTCCAAGGATCTTATTAAAGCTTAAGAGATTTTGCATATTTCTTCTAGCTTGATCTCCGAACAAATGGATAACAACACATGTAGGTCAAACTGTATTTTTTGGTTCTAATAAAATCAGCTTGTGAAGCAGCCAAGTTTTTCAAATAGGCATTCTCAGGGCACAGTTGATAGGATGTAATTCGCTTTCCATCAACTCAGTGATTACATTAATCTGGCTATTTGTTCTGGGTTACCTCCAAATCATTCAACAATAGTTAATGCTGGTTGTAAAATAATGGAACTGCAAACAGCATGTGATAAAAGTCTGAATATCCTTAGCACGATTAGCAAGATAATGTACCCCCTTTAGCAAAATACATGAATAATAGAGATTTGCCAAACCAGTGGTTCCAAGCATGGGTCACCAACTTTTTGGAAGCCTTCTGGATTGAGGTTCTTGATATCCATGTGGCATTCAAAATATCAATGCACCTTGATGATATTTCAGAAATCCTAAAAGACTTGGCTCTTCTGTTTGGTTAGGGTGGTTTGGACTCCTGTAATGTTATTTGCGACTATGTTTTAGCCAGGGTTGCCATTGTTCTTGTTTTTAATTCTTTTTGTGAATATTGTAGAGTATTTTCTGTTCCCTTAACTTTATTGTGCACCACCCAGAGTCACTTGGAAGTTGGACATTGCCTAAACTGAATAAATTCAGTTAAATCTCTATAGCAAAAATGGCTTATGGTGTTCTATACAAAACAGTAGGTTTTAGATATCCATATTGAATGGATACTCTGCAGAGATTAAATGTGATAAGAAGGCAGAGTTTATATTTAACAAACAGCTTTTCCCTGTCTTTAGTGATTTAGACAAAAATACATACTACACTCTAGCCTGAACAGAATAGAATAGAGTGGGAAGGGACCTCAAAGGTTTTCTAGTCCAACCCCTTGCACAAGCAGTGCACCCTATACCATTCTGGACAAATGGCTTATCCAATCTCTTCTTAAAAGCCTCCAGTGATGGAGTACCCATACTTTTATATGAAAGTTTAACATAGGAGCCAGCTTATACGTTGAACTAAGCCATAATGCAAATTGTTTCATTTTGGCTTAGCAGTACTATGTGGACCCACTCATTGTGGTTTATAAACCGTGGTATAAAACTTAGTGTGAAAAACTAGCAAATTATAGTTTGTTCAGTAGAATAGAACAGAATAACAGAGTTGGGACCTTGGAGGTCTTCTAGTCCAATCTCCTGCCTAGGCAGGAAACCCTACACCACTTCAGACAAATGGTTATCCAACATGTTTTTAAAAACTTCCAGTGTTGGAGCATTCACAGCTTCTGGAGGCAAGTTGTTCCACTGATCGATTGTTCTCAATGTCAGGAAGTTTCTCCTTAATTCCAGGTTGCTTGTTTCTTTGATTAGTTTCCCTCTATTGCTTCTTGTCCTCTTGTGCTTTGGAGTAAAAGTTTCTTACTATGTCTCTTGGAAGAATATTCTATAATCATGGAACACAGCAGAGAAGCGACTTGATCAGCAAATATATATGGCAGGAATTTCATTTAGATGGTGCAAAATTCAACATAGCACTTTGAACTGGACTCAGAACCAGGCTGAAAGGCAGTGCATCTGGCAAAAATAGCAGTGCTTGATGACTTTTGGTTTGAAGTCACTCAAAATCCTTCCCAGTCTCCAAAAATATTTTTATCTCCAACACATTGCAGTAATCATTACACCGCATGATAGCCTTAACCCAGCTCTTCCTTTTCTAGATGGGGCTCGCTGTTGGCATGTCAACTGATAAAAAGGTATTTTGTCATAGAGGACATTTACATATCCAATAGCTGTAGCAGATTCAAGGACACCACTAACTTTCGCACCTGATTTTCTATAGTGGAGCCTGTCCTTCACCAGAAGCTGGACACCGATCTGGGTGTTTAAGCCAAATGGCAGGAACATTCTTCAGTGAATTAATAGTCATTCACTCTAGTTCTGTGCTGAAGGACTGATTCCAAATACCTGTTGGCTCATTCGGGTTAGATGAAAATGAAAGCTTGAGTCGAGTAATTTGCAATTTTAGGGACAACTTTTGTCCTGTTGTCAGCTGTTATTATATATATGTGTTAAACAAGGTGATGGATAAAACGGAGCCCAGAGGAACAGAGCGATGAACCTCTAGTACCATCACTCATCTAAAAATAGAATTAATGTAAAATAATGCCACCATTTACAATACCCAAGCCAATAGTAATATTATATAGTTATTGCTTTTTATATCAAAAGCTATAGGAGGTCCAAAAGAATCGTTCCAGTGGATTGTGGTGCGAAGAAAAGAATTGTGTCCCTGAAGCTTGATGGCTTTGTGTTTCACTGACAAACAAGACAAGACTTTTGGAATATTTTCATCAGAGTTTTAAACACACAGTTATCCTGAATTATCAATCACAAAAATTTCAAGTGCATTCTGTTTGTCAGTTTTAATACATCTCATTTCTGAAATAACTTAGGGAGGTGAAAGGGAGGTAGCCAAACTCCTAAAAAAACAACAACCCATCCTTAATTTCCAGTATGAGCATTTAATAACTGTGTGGCTAACCCTTCATGCATGTACTGCTAGTCAGATTAAAACACTGCATGGAATGTGAAAGATGCATGAATGTTCCTGCAAACAAATAGGATAGGATTACAAGCTTAGTGGTCCCACTGCCTTAACTTTATTACAGTCAGAGATTCCATGACATCACAGATTCCTTAGATAAGTGTCTATCTTTTTTTTTCTTCCTCCTTTTCGTTCATGGGTGTCCTCCGCAGGTCTTCTGCTCCTTTTTGTATATATACCACTCTGTTACCTCTGCTCTTCAGAGTTGAGCATTTCTCTATTCCAGGGGTGTCAAACTCAAGGCCTGGGGCCCGAATCCAGGCCCACAAGATGCTTAGATCTGGCCTGTGGGGCCACCCTGGAAACAGCAAAGGACTGGCCCGTGAGGCTCCCAAGCTCCATTTTCTCCGGCAGAGAGTTTCATAGAATAACAGAGTTGGAAGGGACTTCGGATGTCATCTAGTCCAACCCCCTGCTTGAGCAGGAGAGTCTATTCCAAATATTAGCCTCTACCTACGATCGAACTCAGCCTCCTGAGCAGGAAACCATCTCAGCCAAAAACAGAGCCCATTTTCGCTGGCAGAGCGCTTGGGCCACCACAGGCACCCCCCGACACGAGTGATGTCAAGCTGGCCACGCCCCCCTGGCCCCAAGGTCAAACACAACCATGATGTGGGCCCTCAGTGAAATCGAGTTTGACACCCTATGCTTTTATTTCATTTCAGCTTTTATTCTGCTAAAGTTTATCATTGTATACAACACAAATGGAAACAAAAGAAAGTTAAAGAAAAAGGAGAGGTACCAAAAGAAAGCAAGAAGAAAAGGGACTTCTGATTTTGTTTTAATGCAATAGACCAGGGGTCTCCAACCTTGGCCATTTTAAGACTTGTGGACTTCAACTCCCAGAATTCCACAGCCAGCAAAACCAGCAATTCCTCAGCCAGCCAATTCTGGGAGTTGAAGTCCACAAGTCTTAAAGTAGCCAAGGTTGGAGACCCCTGCAATGGACAACAACAACAAAAGTTACAACCTCAGCCCTTTGCTTCCTATTTCTATAACAGTGTTTCAAACCATTTCTGTAGCAGCCTTTCAAGTCATTTCTATAACAGTGTTTCAAGCAGTTTCTGTAACAAGTATTTCAGCTTTTACTCCCCATAATGAGGGTGCTAATTACTTTACACGCTGTACTCAGGTTCCTGAGCAATGTTGATTAGCTGTTCCCTGTTTAAATATTTGACAGAGCATTACAGGTTGTCCTCGACTTAAGACCACAGAATGCATGTTGGACTAAAATGGCTCCTGGTTTGATCAGCAGGGCCATTCTATATTTCTGGATGATCGGCCTCTAAAGAATGTGCTTGTTCTGTTTTGATAGTTTGGAAATGTTAGCCAGGTGTTTTCTGGCAAGATGGTGGTGTTGAAAGCAATGTCCGTCCATTTTTAACGTCTTCATTTCCTCTTATTTACCATTTCCCCTTTAGTATACCTAAAACTATAACATTAAGATAAAAGACCATCTGCTTTAGCACCACTTTATGGCACTTTTGTGATGACTTTAATATATATGTTGTTTGCTCTCTTTAAAGGTGCTGCTTTGGGAAGTGTTTTTTTTCAGAGGTCACTAAATTATACCCGATCTTCAGATTTGCCATCTGTTGCCCCTTTGGCTCTTAACTGTGACCTTTGCTAGTTATCTGAGCTATCTAGATTGTACATCAACTTAGGTAAACATTTGTGTCCAAGCTGGCCTGCTAATAAAAGATCTATATTTCTTCAAGGTTGTTTCTGTAGGGGTAAACATTTCTCTCCATGGCGGCTTGCTAATAAATTATGATTGATTTATTTTGCTTTTATGGATAACATATGTAATGGTAATCCTTCATTATTACTGTGCTGTATTGTTTTGGTTTTTCCTCATGTTTTTTTCACTTTCTAAGCACTTTTTATGTGTGGGGTTCCCACCCCCCTTCTTTGAAAATATAAGTATTTGCACTATAAATTAAAGGTGGGTCTGAAAGCAAAACCGCCCGTTTGCACGTATTTCAATGCATGCATTTCCTGTTTTCTCCTTAGATACATTCCACCTTTGATCTGGGGAAAGAGTGGGCATATCCAGACGGCTCTTTACGGCAAGATGGGGAGAGTAGGTTCACCACATCCTTACGGGCTTCGCAAGTACCTCACCATGGCAGACGGTGCCACAGCGACTTTTGACCTCTTTGAACCGCTGACTGAAAACAGCAGCAAAGGTTAGCCTGTCCCTATCTATTCTTTCTTGACCCAGAAGTTTGAGTAAATATTTGCAGAAAGTACCGGCTGCAACATTTACTCCCATAGAAAGGCTGGAGTTTTATTGAGGCCATAATTCCGGTTTTGAGTTTCGGCTTTTCGGTTTAGTTGGGGGGGTGGGAGCTGACTTTTGAACTTCCGGTCCCCAAGAGCTGTCTATGCGGTATATCCAAAGAGAGATTATTTTATAGCCGTCAGATAAGAGGCATTGCTTCATGGCATTGATTTCTACTTTAGAGGGGTAGAATTTCAAATGTGACTCCTGCCACCCATAAAAGAAACGCCTCTGAGATAGGTGACTAGATACAGGTAGCCCTCGACTTATGATTCAGTGAGTTTGGTGACTGTTCAAAGTTGCAAAAGAGCTGAAAAAAATGACGTATGACCATTTTTTTCATAGTTAACAACCTTTCCAGCACCCCCATGATCACGTGATCAAAATTCAGATGCTTGGCAACTGGTTCATGCTTACAACTGTTGCTGTATCCCAAGGGGGTCATGTAATTTACCTTTTTGCAACTTTTTGGCAAGCATAGTCAATGGGGGGAGGCAGATTCACTTAACAACCAGGTTACTAACTCATCAACTGCAGGGATTCCCCTAACAGCTCTGACAAGAAAGGTCATAAAATGGGGCAAAACTTACTTAACAAATGTCTCGCCTAACAACAGAAGTGTTGGGCTCAATTGTGGTTATAACTTGAGGACTATCTGTCAATCAATCAATAATGCTTGAGATTAAGGTCTGTTAAACAGACTGTAAACGCTGGGATTTTTTCCCTCCTGGGTGAAAGGAGCTTAATAAAATCTGAAACCTGTTTTGTTTGCTTGAGAGAATCCACCCTAATCATATATTTGACGTTGTCCATTTGAAGGGAAAGCACTCTGCGGGGTTTGAAGTATCCAGGTGTATTGGAAACTTCTACCAAATGTCTAAGATATTCTCCTCCCCAGTGTATTCCTTTTGCCAGAATAACACCTGGCTAGTTATTGTTTCCCACTGTAGCAGAACCTTGAACAGCAAGGTGTTTTAAAAGGTAACACTGCACTCCTAACTGTAGCTTAATTGTTGCTTAGAAAGTATTATTTGATCTTTCCCCCAAAGGATACCTTACTTTCCATTTGTCACACAGGCATGAAAAATACAGACCAAAAACAAATCCCTTCTCATCCAGTCTTCTTTCTCCTTCTCCTAAAGAATAATCTTGAGAAGGGGGAAAATGTCATGAGGTGTAAGTAATGGCAGCATCACTTATCAGAGGTTCAGAAGCTTATTATCTCTGCAGCTTATCCAGAGCTGTTTTAAGACCACCACCTCAATTTGAAGCTTCTCAGATGTAATGGAGGAATTTTGCGCTAACAGAGCCAGTGACTGTGACAGCTTAAAGTTATAGTTGGCATTGTGACAGGCATCCAATTAGGAAAACTGCTTTTTAAACCCTATCTGAGAAAAAGAGGACAAACATTCTAGGGGTGGGTAGGTGCATGCACGCTTTTGTTTTCCCATGGTTGCTGCTGCTGGTGGAAATTAATTTTTTAAAAACCCTAATGAACCTGGCTATAAGATAAATAAAGGCAGGCGATTAAAAAACAAGTTCTTTTTGGAATTTAAGCAGCTAGTCCCATTTAGAGACGTCTTGGTCAGTGACTGCTAATTGGAGAAGTTGTTTTCAGCGATGCTTGCAGTAACTTGTCAAAATAAGTTCTGGGTCATTTTAAAGAGCTTGGGAAAACAAACTGAAGTTACGTAATGAATGTCATGTTTCCTCTCTCTGTGTTGTACTGTAACATAATAAATTACCACATTCTGAGCGGTGTGTGTGAGAGAGAGAGAGGGGGAGAGAGAATGTAAAAATTGCTTTTTTCTGAAATTAGACTCCGGAGATTAAAATTACCAAATGAAATGTCATTTTGCATCTTCCATATCCAAATTCTTAAATTCTTCCTCTCCGATGTTTTTATTCTCCAGAAGATATCACAATGGTCATCTGCCCTGGAATAGCTAATCACAGTGAGAAGCAGTACATCAGAACCTTTGTTGACTATGCTCAAAAGAAGGGCTACCGATGTGCTGTGTTAAATCACCTTGGGGCTCTTCCAAATATTGAACTGACCTCGCCACGCATGTTCACTTACGGTAAATATTGGCTCACTCTTCCATCTTCTCCTGTTAGCGTTAATTCCTAGCATGCCTGTGTCCCTAAGTGTCAAAGGTATGGGTGGGTCTGTTATGATCAGTAAACTTTCAAATGGCTCAGTCACACTTTTACAGTAAGCCCTAATGAACTTTGCTTGGTTGTGTCTAATCATGTGAACCCAAACCAGGATTGTGGTCTCTTAGAAAAGGTAAGTATGTTGTTAAATCATTCTAAGGAAAAAAACATGACAGAAGGGTAATTCAATGAAAAAAGACCTTTTTCAACATGTGCATGTTTCCATGTGCATGAAAAGAAAAGACAGAGAGAGCTGTTTTCTCCTAGAAATATACATGCAGTGCTATAGCATCAGTTTCTTTAGCTTGACTTAGATCATAGTGCCAGAAAAGGGAATAAGACACAGTTTTTCAACTACAGTACTTTTGGAGAGTAGAACAAGCTGATACTTCATAAAACCCAAAGGATAGGAGTTAGCACCAAAGGAACAATTTGTTTTTCTATTGAAATCCTATTGGCTTCTGCCATTCCTTGTATCCTGTTGTTTATGATGAGTATTTCAAATCTCTAGTGTAAAGCCTTTGGCACCCCTTTTTTTAAAAAATAATTATAGTCTATAGCCTCAGGAGATTATTCTAGAGTATTATTGAGCAATCAAAATGTTACTGTAATGCTCTGCCCTATCTTGTATTTCTCCGTTGCTTTATTTAACTATACTTGACACTTGAAAACTCTGTCCTGCAATGAGAAGTCCTTAAGAATAGAATACTATCATTGTTCATGGTATCTGGTTTTTGCTACATGTTATTATCTTGTTTCTAGTTTTATGATTGTTAAAATGTTTGTCATTTCTTAATTATGATTAGATTATTTTTTAAAGTATAGAAGTCTTGAAGAAACATGGGAACTTACAGTTCCATTTGCCAAAAAAGCCAGGCATGTCCAACCTTGGCAACTTTAAGATTTATGCACTTCAATTCCCCCAATTCCACAGCCAGCACGTCTTTGTCTTCGCTGTTTCATAGGTTGCACCTGGGAATTTGCCGCTATGGTGACCTACATCAAGAAGACATATCTTCAGTCCAACCTTGTTGTTGTTGGCTTTAGCCTGGGTGGAAATATAGTGTGCAAATATCTTGGGGAGTCCCACATTAACCAGGAACGGGTGCTCTGTTGTGTCAGTGTGTGCCAGGGGTATAGCGCATTGAGGTAAGTTGACTTATGAGCTTTGTTGTGGTAAAGCAGGAAGTGAGCATGTTTGCTTTTCCCAAGAGACAGTATTTTCAAAAAGGACCAGAAAGAGGTAGTAGGTTGAGTACAAGATATGTAGAAATGCTTTATTTCCTCTACACTCAGGAAAAGTACTTAGCAAATATGCTCACTTCCTGAGTGTAGAGGAAATAAAGCATTTCTACATATCTTGTACTCTTTCTGGCCCTTTTTCAAAATACTGTCTTTTGGGAAATTATGACAATAGAAGGCAACATTTCAGCTGTAAGGTCTTCACACAGACAGATCTGAAACGCTGGTGGTTCTGGAGTTAGAATTTCATGGGGAAAAAAAAGTGAGAAAAATATTTGAAATATTATACTTCTGCTTGCTATTCTTCCACTTAAAGTAGTGGCTTTCCAAAGCTTTCAGAATTTTTAGCATTGCATTATCTAATTAAACTACTAAGATTTATCAATCATCTTAACACATTCAGTAATAGCAACAGCACTGACTTATATACTGCTTCACAGCATTTTACAGCCCCCTCAAAGTGGTTTACAGAGTCAGCATATTACCCCCAACAGTCTTGGTCCTCATTTTACCAACCTCAGAAGGATGGATGGCTGAGTCAACCATGAGCTGGTCAGGATCGAACTGCTGGTAGTCAGCAATTGGCAGAGTTAGCCTGCAGTATTGCATTCTAACCATTGGGCCACCACGGATTAACCCAAAATTCATGTAAAATGCAATAAAGCAAAGATTGCAATCAGACAAGAAAAACTAAATATACTGCAGATAGGAAATTATTATAGAAATATAAAAGGAATCAAAAGATCTGAAAGAATAAAGGCAGTTGTCTGTTTCTAGGGGAAAAATACTACCTCTTTCGGGGGGTATTGTATTTTCCTTGGGCAGAAACCTCATGTGATCTTTCAGTCTGGTTTGCTTCAGTCCATCACTAAAAGGGAATACAGCCATTATCTTAATCTGTCAAGTATTGGTTTATCATTCCAATACATGTAATTCATGGTTAAAAGCCTCTGTGTTCGATTTCCATTTTAAAATTGCTGATTAGGCCTAGAATGTTATTGAATTCCAATACTACAACTATATCTTAACCAAATAAAAGGCTAGACTGGCCAAAATTAACAAAGTTTATAGCTGAAAATCTATACAACAGATAGATCTTATTAGAATACCAAAAGCACACTAATTATCCAGTAGAATTCAGCCATATCCATATTAAAAAATACATCAACTCAGTTTGACTCTGATTTCTCACAGATTTTATATTTCAGGCCATGAAATGCTAACAATTTTGTCCAGATTAAATCTTTAAAAGCAATAGGATTAGAAAAATGGAAGCTTTATATTTTACATCTGATTTTGCCCAACCCCATACGTGTCAAATTGAACTGGAGGAAAGTGAGAGGATTCTGTACTTAATGGGAAAACGGATCCAACACCTTGTTTTTTGCAAAAAGCTTGCCAAGATGATGCTGCATGGTCCATGGGTATGCAGTCAAGAGTTTGAAAGACCATAACATAACACAGAAAATTCTTGCTTGAATTAAGTCATTGGTCTAAGGGATGAAGTTTTCCCTAACAAATCTGGCTAAATATTAAAAGTCAGGATTCTGGGTTAATCTGTAAGTACTTTGCCAGCTTTTGCAACATCTGATCATTCATCTGATTTTAAAAATGACCCTTTGAGACAATATAGGAAACTATACACTCTTTTCGTGAATTTTTCTTTTGCAAGTTGGCAGCTTCCTATTCCTGTTTTTGAGGGTTTTGTTCCCTCTAAT
Source organism: Bungarus multicinctus (assembly GCA_023653725.1). Classification (NCBI taxonomy): domain Eukaryota; kingdom Metazoa; phylum Chordata; class Lepidosauria; order Squamata; family Elapidae; genus Bungarus; species Bungarus multicinctus. The sequence continues at coordinate 11,499,819 of CM042843.1, forward strand.
GGTTGACTTTTTAATAGCACTTCTTGTGCCACTGCCTAAGTTGTTGAGCTAAGGTTAATAATCCTCAACATACCACTCTAACGGAGATAGCCCATTACGGTTGCATGTCGTTTCCGTCATAAAACTTTTTTTGCAGCTATCGTTAAGCAAACACAATCATAAAAGGAATGCCCTGATACAGTGTTTCTCAAACCTAGCATCTTTACGATGGGTGGACTTCAACTCTCAAAATTCCCCAGCCAGCAAGGAATTCTGGGAGTTGAAGTCCACTCATCTTAAAGTTGAAAGGTTGAGAAACTCTTCCCTAGTTGTTAAAGGACACCACATTGTTCACTAGGGCCTGGTTTTACCCAGTACCAGAAGTGACAGTTTTCAGCAGAACTATGCTGAAATGCAATCATGTGATTGCAAGATGCTATAAATGGCCATCAATGCAGGCATGTTGCTGAGTGCCAGAGGTGTGATCACATGATTGTGGGGATGGGGTGTGACAGTCATAACTTTACAATCAGGTCATGCCTCCCCTTTTTCAGGTAAGTCGTAACATCAAATGGTCGCTAAGTGACCACTCATAAGACAAGGACTACTTGTATTAGTGGCTCTCAGGAAAAAAATTAAAGGAGCTGTAGGAAGTTAGCACCATTAAACCTTCCAAACAGCCTCCATGTTTCCAGTGTCTTTTTCCCTGCTTGGAACTGAACCCAGAAGGATTTTTCTTCCAACAGAGCAATGTTGCAAGTTAGCCTCCTGTCACTATAACCTGACAATAACTTTGATTAATTGACTTCATTTTTATTTATTTCCTCTCTATCCTTATTAGGGCACAGGAAACCTTCATGCAATGGGATCAGTGTAGGAGATTTTACAATTTTCTCATGGCAGACAACATGAAGAAAATCATCTTGTCTCACAGGTACAGAAATATATCTGTTTTGCTCCAATGTACCGAGTGTTTGTGTTGGTTGGATTGCAGTTTTTACTACCTGAAGCTAAGTTAGTTAATCAGGTTGGATAGATTAGTTCACTAGATTCATCTGGATGAAAACTAGGGCATTTATCTTAAGAATGTTATGTTTGTTATGATCAAGAGACTGGAAAATAGAATTTTTTAAAAAATACTTTGGGCATATTTTTAGATCAGCAAACCATATGGAATACTAATAATTGTAATTGCTGCAATGATTCCTCCTCAAGGATTTCATGGCAAGGAACAGGGGGAAGGAAAATCTTTAGGGCATTAAAGAGTCTCTTATGGTTTACAGGGTATTGAATCTCCTTAATTTGTCCCAGATATCCAAACATTTTGACAACGGCAAGATATTTTAATCTCCCTATTTTAAAAGAGTTCCCAGTCTTAAGTACAAGCAATCCTTCGCAAATCTGAAGGATATCTTGTTAATCTGCCAAAAACATTTTGTCTCCATAATAGATCTTTTGTGCTGTCATGCAACCCCCGAGCCAAATTTCCCCAAATGTTTTGTGCTCTACAAGTACAGAGAACAAAGCTCACACATATGGCCCACAGTCCTCCTTTTGTTCCCAATTCTTTTATTTCCTTTACAGTCAGGATCGCTAATAGTCTCTATGCTCTAATGTATCAAGCCAGATTTCTCTGGTGAACAACATATGTTGAAGTAACTATTCCAAGTGAATTATTCGATTGATCAGCACTGTCATATCTCTGTAATTATGTGGTAATTGATCATGGAGAAGCACACTAAGGCTACCTATAAGTCCAGCCTGATGCCTTATTATTTATATCACAAGACATCCTCCATAAAATATTGCCTATGAAAAAAATGTACGCATTTTTAATAAAGTTTTGCATAGTAAAACAAAATGTACCTTTTTTGAAAGGCTTCCTCAAATGCATTCATTTTTCCATATTCCGAAACTTATCAAAGTTCAGTTGTTTTTGTTTATAGATTTGATTTTGTTAAATGCATGTAAAAACTCAGTGACTATGTTTGGTTCCTTTTTTACAGTTTTGAAATTGTATTTTTATTCTTACTTTTACTCAATAAAGTTGAAGGATAGATATGCGTTTTTTTGTCAGTAAATATGGAATACTGTGAAGAAACCCATCTTAAAATATTTGGCCAGAAATCTTAACAATGGAATGGCAGTTTCGACTAGATTCTGTCAGACCTAAAATCAGTTTTATAAACACCAGATTTGTGATTCATTCTAGCTTTGATTGGATTACATTCTTCTGTTTGTAAGATTCATAAACATACTGGTATTGAATTTCGTGTTGGTTTTCCAAAGGACAAATTGAAAAAGATTTGAATTTGACATACAATGCACGTGTCACACTACAATAATGTGAAGATTTGTATCCCTATAGGAGCCCTGTGTGGCACAGTGGTTAGAATGCAGTATTGCAGGCTAACTCTGCCCACATCCAGGAGTTCGATCCTGACAGGACTCAAGGTTGACTCATCCTTCCATCCTTCCGAGGTTGGTAAAATGAGGACCCAGATTTTGCGGAGCAATACGCTGACATTGTAAACCGCCGAGAAATTGCTATAAAGCATTTGAAGTGGTATATATGTCTTAAGTGCTATTGCTATATGTAAAGCCATTTTTCAGATAATCATGAAATCAGGATTATGCCTCTGATGCCTCTGATGGGCATAACAACAGCCTTTTTTTCTTATTTTCGTATTTTAGACAAGCTTTGTTTGCTGAAACTTCGAGAAAGGTACAAAGTTTAATGGAAACAGATCTAAGCAGACTTCACACAGCAACGTCTCTCATGCAGATAGATGACAGCATTATGAGGTATGCAAGAAAGTAGTATTGTTGACTTTTCTACCTAAATGGAATGGAATGCATTATCATGATTTCTGGAAATGAAGTTTCTGGTTCATATGACTGTGCCGTAATTTCAGCCACCCTTTATTTTGGATTCATTAAAAGTTGCACTTGCTGCAGGATATATTTTTTTAACTATAACTCTCAGTATGCTATAAATAGCAGTATTGCGCATGAGGGAAGTTACAGGGCTAAGTGGAATGATTAAGCTGTAAAGTTAAGATTCTTCTGCATTTCTGTAAATTCAGGATTTTGCTAGAAAAGTTTGCTATGAGCCACGGTGGCGCAGTGGTTAGAGTGCAGTACTGCAGGCTACTTCTGCTGACTGCCGGCTGACTGCAATTTGGCATTTCAAATCTCCCCAGGCTCAAGGTTGACTCAGCCTTCCATCCTTCTTAGGTGAGTAAAATGAGGACCCAAATTGTTGGGGGCAATAGGCTGAATCTGCAAACAACTTAGAGAGGGCTATAAAGCTTTGTAAAGCAGTATATAAGTCTTAAGTGCTATTGCTATGTGTTAATTCAGGATTTATTCACTCTTGTAATATTCTCTAGTATCTTTAAACACCTTAGTGTACAGTTTTATTAATGCCAAGCATGTAACCATTTTGAAAGAACCCATGCTTTCACATTTTACTTTGTTCATGGATGTTATAGTGAGGCATACATTGGTAGATGAGTTGTTTACGAGTCATACAAAACCAAAATGCTAGGACCTTTATAATCAGTTAGGCAACGGACTTCTTTAATTGCCATTGAAAAAAAGAAATCCAACTTTTAGAAATTCTTCCCTTTCAATTAGAAGATGGTTCACTTGAGCCTTATCTTTTATAACCCTGAAGCAGATTTATTCATCAACAAGGCAGAAATGTATTAACCTCTTAGGAGGAACTGGCATTCTAATCAAGATTAATTTATCTAGGCAGAGCTAATTCAACAGGAAAAAAAAATTAATGTATTAGGAGAGATTTTCTAATTATCCCTTCATATCAGTTCTTGACTACCAGAGACTATCTGGAACAGTCCTGACAGTTTTCTTGGCAAACTGTCTTTCTGTCTGTCTGTCTGTTTGTCTGTCTCTCCACCCTCCCCCCCAAAAAAACTTATCAGTGATTCAATTATAATTCACTAAAATTTTCCTGTGTTTCCGTTTTCTTTTCTTTTTTTCCTGGTCTTAGAAAATTTCATGGTTACGGCTCCCTGAGAGAATATTATGAACAAGAGAGTTGTCTGCATTACTTGCACAGAGTGAGTTTATCATAGCATGTACTGAATGTTTATTGTTTTGGTTCCATGGTTTAAAATGAAAAAAAAAAAAAATAGGGAGGGGCAGGAGGTCATTTAGATTTGGGGTAGAAGATGGAGTGCAGCTTCAGTGCATTTAAGGAAAGATGCAGGTGTATATTTGGCCGAGTGTATAATACAGGTGCTAGAATAATTCTAGGGAGAATTTTATAGGATCACCTAAAAAAGTTATATGTTTCTTGGGAAGTCTATAGTGACATATTTTATGATAGAGTAAGGTAATGAAAATAGAAAGCAACAAGGAAATTTTGGAACTGGAAATAAATTTGATTGGATTCATTCTTTTCATATCCTGATTCAAACTTCTGAATAATTCATATGAAATGGTTCAGCACAAATTCCTGCCTATTTTCTGTAACCCTCATGCTGATATACTAGCAAATAGTTGCCCCTGGAAAACATTCAAGTCAATCTTCGCAAAAGGGACCTTGGAGATCTTCTAGTCCAGCCCCCTGCTCAAGCAGGAGAACTTACACCACTTCAGAGAAGTAACCATCCAGTTTCCTCTTAAAAACATCCAGTGATGGAGAGCCAATAATTTCTGGAGGCAAGCTGTTCCACTGGTTAATTGTCCTCACTGTTAGGAAGTTTCTCCTTAATTCTGTAATAGTTAATAGGCTTGCAGTTTATTCACATCAATATGACTAAAAGTTGGCTTTTTCATGTATTCTTCCCCCATCCCTTCTCAAGGAGGAAAAAAAAAAACTTGTGGAAGAAGATTAACACCATGAGGGTGAATTTGTGAATTACCATAGCTTAGATATAATTTTAGATGTAAGTTTCCCTTTCCCTCACCTTGGTTGAATACCGTTAAAGGTCTGTTCCTAAAAGTTTTTCTTCTGATAGCTCAGGGAATATTTTAAATTTTTTTTTAATGATTATTATGCTGTAAGCCGCCCAGAGTCATTTGAAATGAGATGGGCAGCAAATAATTTTAATAGATAAATAAATGCCATTTAAATGAACAACAAAAGTGACTCAGAATTGTATTCTTTCCCCTTCAGAAAATTCTACCAGTCACATGTACAGTAGAAATCATCTCATGATGATTAGTATAAGGATTATCTAATTGTTTAGATAATCTCTAAACAATTAGATAATTGTTATATTAATAATACGTAGTAGTATAACAATTTAAGCATTCTTACTGAAGCAGTAACTAAAACATGGGGACAAATACAGTCTGAATTGTATTCTTAATCCATGACTTGATTTCCCAAAAAAATATCCTAGTTCTCTAAGTCAACCTTGCTAACAGGATGTGAGTTTCTGCATATTCAGGTCTCCCTAAGAGGTGGCCCTCCATTAGGATATTATGAGCAGGATGCATGTGTTTTTTAAATGAAATAAATCAGACAAAACCCACATCTCACTCTTTTCTGTCTTCAGATCTTTGTTCCCCTCTTGCTGGTTAATGCTGCTGATGACCCTTTGGTGCATGATAGCCTTTTATCAATCCCAAGAGCCCTCTCAGGTAAGGCCCAATCTTTGCTTGAACTTTTCTTTCCAATCCTACTACAATGTAGAATAATACCCCAATGAGTCAAGATGAGCTCAGTTCTCACTTCTCTTTGGGTTCAATTTACAGTAATCATCATCATCATCATCTTTTAATGACCCCATAATCCTTTGCGGGGTAGAGTCTGGGCAACTGAATGGAGCTGAGTGTTTTATCTGCCTCTACCTAGAATCGAACTCACAGCCTCCTGATTGTGAGACGAGAGCTCCATCTCTAGGCCATTTTTTAGTATATGTTTTGTTTTTATTCATAAACATTTTGAATAGAGTGTACTGTCAAAGCATATCACTTACAAAAACAAGAAAACAAACACATATTGACATGTATGCTAATAACAATAATAGTGTAACAGTCATTTTAACTAGAGTCCTCTTTATATTAGCTTGTTTATGATTCTGCTAATCGTATCAACTTGTTTATAATTATAAACCATCTTGATATTTAATTCAGACATAACAGTAGTTTTTCTTTGCCTATTTTCTGTTGTTATCATTTGTGGCTGCCTATTAACCCCTGTGAAGAAAACAACAAAAAACTTTTTTGGAGGAAGACCAAAGCTAGTGCGATTGCCTTCTAAACTTCATTTCTTTTTTACCCTTTCAGAAAAACGGGAGAACGTCATGTTTGTTTTACCTCTACACGGGGGCCACTTGGGATTCTTTGAGGGTTCAGTCCTTTTTCCTGAGCCCCTCACTTGGATGGATAAGCTTGTGGTGCAATACGCAGATGCCATCTGTCAGTGGGAGAAGAATAAATCTCATTGCTCAGATACGGAACAATCATCCGGCCAAGAATAAACATTCCCAAAGACTTTTCAGGTTGTTTCCAACTTAGTTCTCTTCTTCCTTCCTTCCTTCCTTCCTTCCTGCTTTTTCCCAGGCCAAGCCTGGTCATCTTCAATGTAGGCATTTGACCGCAGTGTTTCATGCCAACTAGTGCTACAACAATACGAGGTGTTGCTGTGTCGAACAGTTTGGGAGCAGGCTGGCAGGCAATGCAGGGACAAAACTCATCCAGTCTCCTGAGGGGTTGCTTGCCTGTAGCTTACTAGAAGGTTTCAAAACCAGTGCAACACTCCCGAACATCTTGGAGAGTGGCAAAATGTTCCGACGCTTACACTCCTCTGAGTAACCTCCTCTGGTTGTTTTGCAAAACTTTGCCTAGCGAGATAGAAGTGTACTTTCTTTGTGGTTATGTTTCACCTTGTTGCCACCTCAGAAAAAAGAAATTTTATATGACCTGCGGAAGACACCGATAGGATCATCTCGGCGGGGCCCATCGGTGCAGCCGTTTGCAAAGCAGGGGAGAATGATGGGGAGTTTGAATTTCCGGAATCTCACCCCCTCGAGGGAGGAAGGAACCTCACTCTTCCCATGTTTAATGCATTTCAAGGGTTTTGTTGGCTTTGAAAAACGTTTTGGAGAATTCCAGAATTCTGGAATTCAGAACTGAGTGCATTCAATCACACGCTTCGCTTTTTTCACTGGGGCTTTCCAAGTAGAAAGCTTTGGGGACTCAGCGGTAGATTCCCTACTCTGTTACTACTTGACATTAAAACAAGTAGCCTTGTAATCATTGCCTTTTCTAAAACAAGGTGTTATATTTTGAGGTAAAAGTCGTGAGTGCTCCTAACCCAAGCCTTTTAATACTGTCTGTAAGTGAAAAACCAGTGACCATCAGTCTGTAAGTTGTCTGTTCTTTTCTTTTTTCTTTTTGTTCTTCTGTAGAGAATTTTCATATGCGAAGGATGGAGAAAATAAAATATCCAAATTCTTTTCGCCTACTAGAGCAGTGCAGTAAAAGCAGTGCTAGAGCAGTGCAGTAAGATTTTGAAAGCCACAATTGTCTTGGTTTAAAGAGGTAGATTTTTTTTTTTAATTAAAAAAATGTACTGTATGCCTTAACTATTAGTGGCTTCTGCAATTCCCTGTGTCAAAAGGTGCTCATTAGAATTTCCAGCTTAGTGACATCAAACTGAGATTGGCATCTAAGGGCGAGATGCAATACTACAGATATAGTGGAGAAGTAGGATTTTGGCTGCTGTAGAATAGAGAAACAGATTTTTGTACTGGGCAGGTTTCCAATCTGAAAGTGGGGGAAAAAAAGCCACATCTTTATTCATACATATACACAGACACATCCATTCTGAAGTCTGGATTACTTAAGACAGTGAAACGTTACGATTAGACTATTTTTCAACTGCAGTTCGGTTTTGAACTGTCGGTTTGGTGTTCCTTCTTTACGGCATATTTCAGTTTACATTTGAACAATCGTTCATTCCCCCTACATTATAACCACCTATAATAGTTAGCACTTTAATGCTTCTACCTTTTGTTGTTTTTGCTGCCTAGACACTTTAATTATAGCTGGCACTTGTTTATTTTTTATTTTTTTTTAAACTGTTAGAAAGTCTTTCTTGAAAATAAATGTATGGGGTACCTTCCCAGTCAGTTTTGAGATTCTAAAAAGTGTAATTATGACTCTGAGGATTTCTTTCTTGTTATTTTTAATTGAGCAATAATTTCCTATAGCAAACTACTCCAGGCTGAAAGCACCTGTTCAACAAATTCTGTGATTTAAGCAGAATAAATGAATTCAGATTCTATTTTGTTCTCACATAGGAAGCATCGACCACATATTAAAAAATATAAGTTTCTTCCCCCCGCCCCCAACAACCTCATGGTTGCTTATCAGTTTTTTTATTGTGCTTATCAATCTTCTTAATTTGCTTTTTTAACATTTCTTGCTACTTTCCAGCAAACCAAATCCAAGATAAGCATATGATTTTAGCTGCAGAAGAACATTTTAATGACCTCAAATGCTCATTTCCATTTAAGTAACAAAAAAACCCAAACCTTTAGTTTGAACTGTTTTTGCTGCAACATATAAAATAGGAATGAACATGACTTATTTTTTCTCAGCAGAGCGATGTATTAAAAAGCAGGCTATAAGAATTTTAACACCATTTCTCACCATTTCCGTCTTCAGGATAACTTTCTTGTGCTTTCTATTTAAAGTAAATGTAATAAAATTAGGCTTTTTCCTAATCTGGTGCTGTCCCGTCAATACTTGATATCTTTACCTTAATGGCTGGGAATAATATATTTCAACATCCCTGAAGGAGCATCAGTTGATAAATAATTGCTGTGGATTAAAATTGTAAAATTCCTTGCAAGTAAAGGCACTTACTAGCCTTTATGCTGAAGAGATTGTGAGAGTAGAGTTTGCCTTTATTTTTCTTTTTAACCAGGTGCAGATTTCGTGCACAATAAGACAAGGAATTTAATCCTTCCTTGTTCAAATTTTGGAAATTGAGTTGCAAGGCTGTGCAGTTGTATAATGTAGCAAGTTCAATGAGGATGGCTTTCATGACTTAAATTCATTCAGAACTACACAACCCCTTGGAAAATAATGTTTGCTTGCTCCATATTGTAAATGTAATAAGACTCTTACATGTCCCAGCTGTTATCAGGAAAATCAAAACTTTTCAGTAAGTCACACAGTCAAAGAAATGTCTTTTAAGTCATAAATTTGATCTTTTCTGATGCATCAATGAAAAAGTAACCCATGTTAGATTGTGGTAAATTTAATTCTAAACTTCTCTCCCTCCCACCAAATTATTCTGTAAGGAAAAGACTGGAATGATGAGGAATTGATCAACGGACAATAGTTACTAATTTATATACCTAGATGACAAAACCCCTTTTTTTTATTTTAGTGAAACAGAATATTGCTTGAAAGTTCTTGGAAACAAATCAGGTTTTGTTTTTCCACCATTTATTTTAAAATCAGTTAAAAGGAAACCTCGGCAAGAATTTTTTGAGGGAATTTTTTTTGCATACTGGAGACATTACTGCTCATACATTTTGGGGTGAGCCTGTTATACTCCCCGTTTTAATGAAGGCAGCATTGAGAATTGCACCAAGCCCCCCTGATGAGCTGTTGTAGCCCAACAGTTCATCCTGTGTCAACTTTTCCACAAAAGATAGATGCCAACTCTTCCTTGGCAACAACTGTCCTAGAATTAATGCCTTGGCAGCTTGTCCTTGCATTAAAGTTACTGTAGCCTTGTTGTGGGTCAAATGTGCATTTCCCAAATACATGCTAGTTGACAAGTGTTCCTTAGATCTACATGTAAAAAAAAGAAGTAGCCAACTAATAGACCATATTTCACCTTCCGTTCCTTTTCCATTTAACAATTGCTGAAATTCAGCCATATTATCTCTGCCGTCTTTAAAATAAGTACTGTAATTTTGGTGCGTTAAGTCTCTGGTAGCTTCATCGGTATATTGTTTTTTTAAGCAGGGCTGAATATTCTGTCCCTATACTTCCAGTGATGGCACTGCTACTCCCATAGCAGATAGGTCAGTGCTTGCTTGTGTCATCCTTGGCTCCAGAAACATGGCCTATTTGTGATATTCTGAATTTCTGATCTAAAGGCGTATGTGACCAGGTTCCCCAGCCCACTCCATATATAATCTTAGCAACGTGTTAGTCCCAGATACCTGCTTGATGTGCATACGTGGTGTTATTTTTTTTAAAAAAGGAAAAATAGTTTAAAAGCACATTTTTCAAACTGTCTCACACATATAGAGACCAAAACACGAGACCGTTTTGCTTAGATTGCATTGTTAGAACAATGTGAGCTCAGTTATTGTTCACTTCCTTTAGATGTGCAAGAACGGAGTTTCCAGTCCCTGGGTGGGATTTTTATCATAGGATATCCCAATGAGACAGCTTGACTTTAAATCAGAATGAACAGCCTGGCAGCAGTAGTGATAATAATAATAATAAAAAGTAAGATTCAAGGGGTCCATATAATACTTTTTTTTCTCTCCCCTGCCTTCTATTTCTTTCACTTATGTTAATGCGATGGTCTTAATAGCAAACCTAGTTCACTATCAGAACTAAAGGCAGTTTGTTGCTGCAACTGGAGAGTGGAGAATTCTTCGCTCGCTTTAAAAAGGAAAGGATTCTCGCCCAGCGCTGTGCTGGTATTGGAGCCCTTCGCCTTCTTTGTTCCTTGCAAACTACCTTTGTGCTATATGTGTTTCTGCCTGGAATTAATTTAATTAAGTCTGTCTCACTTCTTCTTTTTTTCCCCTTATCCTTGAAGTGTCCTTGATGAGATTCATGGTAAAATAAAAATAAATCAACTGGGGAGCTGGGGAAGAATCTCCTTAGAGAACTGTGTGTATTCCATTTTAAATGTTCTGTTCTTTCCGCTGGTTTCATTCAAGGGCACAAGCATACACGGGCAGCATTTGGCTAAGCTGGAACAGAGAATTGCCATCCCCCTTTCTTTTTCTCTTTTGTCTACCAGAAGATATGTATTTGTATTTCCTTTCAGATCCTAGGTCTTAGGACCACCAAAATCCCAGCAGGTTTACTCGATTCCAGTCTTCGTGGAACACAACTATTCCCCACCCCCCCTCAGGATTCCTGAACTGTGGGCAAAAACCTTGTATTTGAGGGCACGGCATTTATATTGCTTTTGATGTTGTATCCAGTAACATCTGGATTTGTACAAACAATCGTGCCATTATCCAGAGCGGTCCAGTTTCATATCAAGAGTAGAAAGTCATAACATTGCCTGAAACGTACAAGAAATTAACCCACTAACGGGTTGTATCCATACTTTATTTTTATGACCTTCCAAGCTAACATCATTCCAAAGCTGTTTAGAATGGGTTGCGTTTGATAGCAAATCCATGTAGGCGAAATCTTTTCTCCTGATTAAAAAAAAAAAAGCACAATTTTTAAAGAAGGGAAATCCTGATTTATTACGCTCTTTTTTTCCCCTTCTTTTCCTCTTGAACATGTCCTAACAGAGGGACCCAACACCTCAGGAAGCTAGACCTGTACCTGTGCTCTTTTTCATTTGTGTCACTGCAGCTGCCTTACTGGAGTAAGTTAAGCGTTTTTGACTTTTTTTAACAAAAGCTGTTGGACTTCGATTCTGCTTTATTTTATTTTATTGGCAATTTTGGATCCTGAGACCTATTTTAGGAACCTCTTCCTTCCACAAGCCCAAATTCCTTTTGGAAATAAAAATGCTGCCCTGGGGAATTTTTGTGTGTGATCCTCACTACCGGTTTCATTGTTTGAACCGGTTGTCTGCGGGATGACGTTTTGCAACTAGCAATGCAATTTTTTTCTAAATCTGCTAATCTTTCCAGTTTAGAAAAGTGTGTCCTTGATATATTTCTTTTTTTGTTTTGTTTTTGTTCTGTGTGTAATCAGTCAAGGCTATTGCAGAACAGTAATTTTGTTATTTGATTCAATGGAATTTCTTTGCTTAAAAAAAAAATAAAGACATTAACTGAGTTCGCAGTGACGAGGTTGCCTCATCATTTATCTTTACTTGGACAGGAATATGAAGCTTTGGAATTTAGATTTCCTGTATGTCTTATTTTTTCCCAGAGGTCATAAACTACCAAAAACAAACAAATGCAGAATTGTTATTGGATGGCAGAGCCAAATGGCATTGCTGCTATTTCAGCTAGGGACACTTAACTACTGCAAACAATCAGTCTATTCAACATGCATATTGAACAAACACATACTTTAACCTGAAATTGTTTATTATTTATTGTGTCTGAAATTAGAATACCATAAACCTCTGAAGTATGGGAACCAACGGATGACAAATGCTGAATGTTGAGAGGGATGATCTTGAAAATACACAATTTGCTATTTTACGCATTTAATTTAGCTCGCCATTTATAATCGACTGGAAATGTTGCAGTATAATCTAACCTTTTGTATGTTTCCCAGTTAAGGAAGCATGAAGTGAAATAACATAGTACAGCACTTATTGCAGATGGTTCCTGGGCCAGATTTTTCATAAAATCAGCTAAGTACTTACAAACAGATTAGTATTTTTTGTGTTAGTGGCATTTTGGCTAACATGCTTGTATGCCATAAAGAGACAATCAACCATAGTGTTCAATGTAAGAAGAAATAATAGGATTAGTAATAATAGTCTAACAAGTAATAGGAAAACTTGAAAATATCATGGGTCTGGGAGTTTAGGAAATATCAATAAACAGAAGAAAAATAATTTGAAGGGAATAGAATGTGAGCAAAATTGTATATAACAAAGGTGATTTTTGAAAAAACAATTTCTCTTCTACATGCAACAAACACAGTGGCAGCATTCACAAGACTTCGACTCTATAAATGCTTGATTAAATAAGTACATCATGTTGCTACGCTGCAAGGGATCTGTTTAATTTCCTCTCCCGGTTTTCAAGGGGGAAAAAAATGAATGTTCAAATTTTCTGGGAGTTGGGGAAGATCGTCAAGCGCTGTCTGGGTTCGGAATAAGCTATAAGCTGAAAAAAACTAAGGAATTCAGCTGTTCCTAGCTATCTGCTAACTTTGAGATATGGAGGTCTCAGCCTCGCCCGTCTCCTGGAGGAATTAATGTCTGAGAGATGCAAAGGAACATTTGATCTCATCTCTTCCCTTCTGCTCAGGTTCTCAATATTTTCCAGAGAGTGAATTTATGCTACGGAGGTGGGCAGAAAGCTCCCCGACTTCTCTGCAGCCTCAGAGCCTACGTCCTGTTTAGCTTGATTCAGCGCCAGTCTTCTCATGAATGACCCTCTTGTAGGTTTCTTCCAACGGTTTCTATTTCGGAGTTATCCCTGTTGGCCTGTTCCACCAGTCAAACAAGACTAGCATTGAAGCCACGTGGAGCAGGATAGGGAAAAGGGTGCCCGATACGGATCTGACTTTGTGGGGCAAGAAGGAGAACAGAAAGGACTTCTCTCTGGAGAGCATTCTTGCTTTCCGTTTATGGCCTTCATAAACCACACGAGGATATGTGGATAAGCAGGTTAACATTGCGTCTCTCTCTCTCTCTCTCTCTGAGCTCCTGGTTCGGATTTTACACTTGGGGAAATTGCAATGGACCACTGTCTTTAAAACTGAGCATCTGACAAGAGGAGAAGCGGACTGTCTCCTGCTATGTGAGATGGCCAGATTTCATAACCATCTTCAGATGCATGTGACTGACACTAACAAAAAAAAACAAAAACCCACAGCCTGGCCTGTAATCCATCTGCTGTAGGATCATCTTGAGGGATGAGCAGGGAACACAAACGAGAGGCCAGATATGAGAGGTGTGGTGGCGCAGTGGTTAGAATGCAGTATTGCAGGCTAATTCTGCCGACTGCCAGCAGTTTGACTCTCACCGGCTCAAGGTTGACTCAGCCTTCCATCCTTCCGAGGTCGGTAAAATGAGGACCCAGATTACTAGGGCCGATATGCTGATTCTGTAAACTGCTTAGAGACGGCTGTAAAGCACTGCGAAACAGCATATAAATCTTATTGCTGTTGCTATATAGAAGAAGTAATCATCAACTCACAAACATTTATTGAGTGAGCGAAGTTACAAAAGGCACTGAAAAAAGTGACTTTACAATCAACTCTTGCACTTGCAACTTTGGCAGCAACCCATTTGATCACACGTTCAAAATTCAGGCGCTTGGCAACCGGCATGCATTTATGTATGATGGTTGCGGTGTCTCAGGGACATAAGTCAAGGACTACCTGTGTAATATAATTTTGGCTCAGTGTTTAGACAGACCCTGGGCTAACAGTAAGAACCAGAGGCTAGAGTTACATGTTGTGGTAAGTGGACAGATCCAGGGTGGTACTTAGCAATTGTCAAAATAGCATCCGTCGAAGCTTCCATCGAATTAAGGCGATCTTACAAAAAGTATTTTTGAAGGGGCTGCAAAGTCTCACAATTGTTCTTAACTGAGAGTTTGCCACCTTTTCAGGAGGAGGAGATTCGAATCTTGAGAGACTTCAGGGCAGGCATGAGATGACGGTCATTCCAGGGAAGAAAAATGCACAGGCTGTTCTGACAAATTGCGAGATGATGCTTGACTTACGTAAGCAGGAGGGGTTTTTTTTCCAGCTATATGGGAAGAAGTAGAAAGCAGAGGCTAGGACCTCCCATAATGCAAAAGCAGGGTTCTTGTCTTTGAGGTAAGGCTCTTCCCCCGGGGATGAGCTGGAACCCAATAAAGTAAGCAAACAGACACAAAAATACATCTGTCTCTGATTTGCCCGGCCTAATTGCTTAAAGTACGTTGGTCTTTTAAAGCACAGAGCATACAAACAATCCTCATGATTGGCGCATTTAGTTTACTAAAGCAACTTAAGCCAAGAGCATGCACGCTATTGGAACCATTTCTGTTGGCTACAAAGCTCAGATTTATACTGGAAAAATACTGGGGGGGGGGGGGGTGAGGGGGGAAATATTTAAGTTGACCTACAGGTTTCTGCAATGACTTCCTAGTCTATTCCATAGGTCCCCTGCCCACTCCACACCAGGGGTGGGATTCAAATTTTTTTTACTAATAGTTCTGTGGGCATGGCTTGGGCAAGGTGTGGCTTGGTGGGCATGGCTTAGTGGGCGTGGCAGAGGAAGGATATTGTAAAATCCCCATTCCCTCTCCATTTCTGGGGCAAAGTTACTGCAAAATCCCCATTCCCTCGCCATCCCACTAGCCTGCTTTCCAGCTCCGTTCTCCTGTGCAGGGCAACAAAAGGAGACCTAGCCAATCAGCTGGGATTCAATGGGAGGCAGAGAACAGATGGGGGCAGAGCTAGTCAGAGGTGGGATTGGCCGGTTCTCCGAACTACCCAAAATTTCCACTACCAGTTCTCCAGAACTGGTCAGAACCTGCTGAATACCACCTTTGCTCCACACACACAACTTGGAAGCATCTTCCAAGGACCACTAATGTTGTGATCCTAAAATATACAACTGTGAGTGAAGACATATTTTTCCAATGTCCCAATCCTAATAAGGCCAGTTCTAAACTGGTCCGTTGCACACACAAAGTGAGCTCAAAAGTGAACCAAACCAGCCGTAGTGCCTTCTTTGTAGACCCCCAACATGGTATTCTATGGTCTTCTTCTGTTTGCCTTCTCACTAGGGAAGCTTGAGCTAGGATGACAACATCTGTTTTTTGGAGTGGAGGACTCTGACTTTGATGGCTGAGGGTGAAAAATGAGGAATGAAAGAGATAAGAGCTTACGATCACAATCTGTATAGCCCATCAATCCTGGTCATCAATCAACAAAGAACCATTCATTTAGTGACTGTTTGAAGTTACATCATTGGGGGAAAAAGTGACTTTTGACTGGTCCTCCACTTACGACTGTCGCAGCATTTCCCCAACCCCCCCCCCTTCATGGTTGCACGATCAAAATGTAGGCCACTGGCTGTGTTTATAATGGTTGCATGTGATTGCCATATTCAATCTTCCGAGCTGGCTTCTCACTAGCAAAGTCAATGGGGGAACTCAACAACCATAGGGAAAAAAAAAAAAGGTTCTAAAATCATTCCGGTGCTCACTTAACAAACACCTGTCTTAAATTCTGGTCCTAATCTGGGTTATACGTTGAGAACTACCTGCACTGCATTTCAAAGGAAGGCTGAGGCTGATCTTCCACCTCAGGCTGTTCATTTTTAGAGCATTGTGTCTTCTGTGTCCATCCAGACCCCGAAAAGCTTCTCGGCGACCATTTTGCCATCGTATCGGGGCAGGTTGCCTCCAAAGTCGGCTGGCAAGATATCAGCATCTATCTCTTGAAAGAAGGTGGCAAGTTCATCCCCGTGCACAAAGACCTGAGTAAGGAAAGTAAGGGGGGAAGACGTGAGCTGGGGTTCCCTTGGAGCAGCTTATTCTGCTTTTTTTTTAAAAAAAAAATCTGACCTAGCAATGGAAATTCTGGTCTGAATTGTGGTGATAAGCCGAAGGCTACCTGTGCTATTGTGCAGTCTTCTGTTCTGACCCAGGCTTCGTAAACCGTAATTAGTTACAAACTTATTTTAAAAACAAAACCTATTTTATTGCAACGCTGGGAATTGTTTTCATTCCCGGCTGGAATTAAACCCAAACAGTCCTCCCAGATAAGCACATACCTTTCAGTTCTGTGAAGTGCTGCCAAAAACAGAAGTGTCAAATGAACTAGAAAAGAAACCAACCGAAGTACAAAAAAAACCCAGCCGAAAAACCAAGAGCTTCAAGGATGACTTGGAACTGATAAAACTACTTTGCTTCCTGCAAAGGTTTTGTCATCTTGGCCTGACATTTATCCCTTATGGGAGGGACAATCACCTCCCAGCCTTACTCCTGAGTTGCCCCTTTTGTTTCAGCTGCTCTCGTCTTCTAGCAGCTCTGTGCACACGTGCACTGGGAACAGGCTCCCTTCGGTCCTCTGCCTTGCTGCTGCCAGACTCCAAAGGCTCCGAAGGCAGCACCCCACTCCCAGATGGTCCTGGCCCCATTTCTGCATGGACGCAGGACCCTTGTCTGAGTTTTCTCCAGACTCCCTGGCTGGTCCTTGTTCTTCCCCACTGTCCGATTCCTCTGCCATCTGCACCGGCTTCCGGTAGCAAACCACAACATCTTTGGTGGTACAACTCACCCTTTCCAGAAGCTTGTTCTTCAGGAATGGTTTGACAATATTGTAGGTGGTGGTGAAATACCAAGGCTGGTGAATGAAATGAATGGCCTTGAATCGAGCTGGAAAGGAATCCTGGGAATTCCAAAGATAATAAGTGTGAAAGGCAGAAAAATGGAAGGTGTCTTAAAGTGAGATCTCACCTATCCAGAAACCTAGATTTCTTCTCAGCCGTGTTCACACAAGACCTCATCCACTAAACCAATCAAACCTCCCTATTGATGATTCCGTCAGTGCACAGTCTCAGCAACTCTCATCAAAAAGGAACAATTTGTGATGTCATCTCCACCCTCTTGTGTCCATTTTTAGCTGGAAAAGTCCTTATATTTTGTAAGAGAGTCCTGGCAAGGCTAAGATCACGAGGTCCAACTTACAACAATAGCAATAGCACTTAGACTTATATACCACTTTATAGTGCTTTACAGCCTTCTCTAAGCGGTTTACAGAGTCAGCCCCCAACAATCTGGTTTTACCGCCCTCAGAAAGATGTAAAGCTGAATCAATTACCAGTCGGTTGGGATCGAACTGCTGGCAGTTGGCAGAGTTAACAGAGTTAGCCTGCAATACAGCATTGTAACCACTGCCCCACCACTGGCTCTTATCTAGATAGTAGCAACATCTCTGTCCTATCATCTAAAAATTAACTAGGTCTTTTTCACTCAGGTCTATGGTTTGATAACTGTGAGGAAGTGTTTGGGAAAAGTTCTCTATGCTGCCAGTCCCGGACAGACCGTTCTGTAATATTTTTTTTTTATTTATATACCAAGTATATTTGCCACCCATCTCGCAATTTAGGCATGGAAATACTTTCGAAGACTAAGTGGACTGAAATAAATTAGCTCAGATTTAACTATTTTCTTAACATGATTGATGGAATGGGATTATTAACTGGGTCTTTACAGCTAAATCTCACCACCTTGGGGTTTGCATGACTGCATC
Organism: Bungarus multicinctus; assembly: GCA_023653725.1. Taxonomy (NCBI): domain Eukaryota; kingdom Metazoa; phylum Chordata; class Lepidosauria; order Squamata; family Elapidae; genus Bungarus; species Bungarus multicinctus. The sequence continues at coordinate 11,517,891 of CM042843.1, forward strand.
CATTAATCAAGAGTGCAAAAGAGCAAACTAAACAATGCAACCTGGTTAAAGTAAAACGTCCCTTCAAAGATCTGCATGGTGCATACTCCTATTATTTATATACAGGCAACTGAGTTATTGTAAATCCTGACCCAGAGGATTTCCTGCAGCCCCTTCATTAGATGGCAAAGAATATTGCAGAACTCCATTGACTTCAACATGTGCTATATTTAAGATTTAGAACTGTGCCTCCAAATTATTCCCTAGGGCTCCATTTTGTACTGCTATCCCATATATTCTAGCATGATTATCTTAATTTAGGACAAATTCCAGATGCTGTTCCATCTCTGCAGCTTGCCATGGCAAGTATATATATAAGTAAATATATATTGCAATGTCCTACCTATCAATGAATACTTCAGCTTTAACCAAAACAATATAAGAACACAAAATAGATATAAACTAAAGATAAACCGCACCAAACTTGATTGTAGGAAATATGACTTCAGCAATAGTCAATGTCTGGAATACTCTACCTGACTCTGTGGTTTCTTCCCCAAACCCCAAAAACTTTAACCTTAGACTGTCTACTATTGACCTCACCCCTTTCCTAAGAGGTCTGTAGGGGGCGTGCATAAGCGCACCAACGTGGCTACCGTCCCTATCCTATTGTTTCTTTTTTTTTTTCTTATTTGTATCCATTTCATGTATTTATAACCATGTTTATACTTATACCTGTTATCTAATAATTGTTTGACAAAATAAAATAAAGTAGATCCGCCTCACCTGTAGCATGTCCACCATTTTTTTCAGTTCAGAAGGCTTGATGCTGTAGGCTTGTTGCATGGTGAATCCCTTGAAGTTTTCAATGATACAGAAGCCATTGATTTGAGTTTCCTCATTCTCTAGCAACTTCTCCAAGATCACGCAGTAGGCACGGAGAATCTGTAGTAAAACCATTGGAGAGTAGCAGCTCAGGCTCCAACACGTTCGTGGACCTTCCTCCTAACCACATTGACTTTGAAACACCAGCCATAAAACTTTGCATTGGTTCTGCTAGTGATGCATGTAAAGTAGTAATCATCATCCAAGAAGATAGGATTGGATTTGTGGGGTCCTTGGGGCTCTCTGAGCTTAGTTGTTTTCTTGCAGATGTTTCATTACCAAACTAACGTTATCAGTGCTGATGGTGTTATGTAGTTTGGGTAATGAAACATCTGCAAAAAAAACAACCAAGCTCAAGAGAGCACCAAGGACCCACGGTTCAATCTTGAGCTGCAAATATTACCTTCTACCAATAGAATTTACACATCATGCCAAGATATAATGGAACTTGTTTGATTATGCAAAGGTTGTATGAATCCAGCTGCTGCTGTTTGGAAACCATGGTTCCTAGCATGGCATAATGGGTGAACTCCCCAACCAAATACATTTCCTTAAACAAACCATGATTAAAATAAACTGAATTAGTGTGTTGTGCAAACTATTCTGTCATTATAAACATTTGGCTTTCCAATAACGGTGGCTGCTTTGCCTGGTCAAATGGAGGCTAATATCAGAGGCCGCAAGTTGTGATGTGGGATGGATTCCTTCATCAAAGTAACCTTATTTAATTTTAATGAAGTTTTAGCAGGCCACAATTATTTGAGTTGTTATAATACACTAATCCACCAATTGGGTTTCCAAAGCACAGTTAGTTCAGTTCATCTAATACTAAGCCCTAAATCAAAACTATGGGCAGCAAAACTCAAAAGGACCGTGAGACAACAGCAAAGAGGTACTGAAAGCATTAACTCTGTTTTAGGTTCTTTCAGATGCTTCCAGCCCAGATGTGTGCTACTTGTAACAAAATAAGCAAACTATAGTGTAGTGCAGTGTGTGAACCCAGCTACTTAATTCTATCATCGTACATTTCTGAATACCAAACACTGGTGAATTGATTTTTCTTGTTCTGTTTCTGGGTTCCCTTCCTGAAGGAATTGATTTCTGGCTGGCTACAAATATGCCTGACCCAGCTAGATATGACTTTCATCTAATCCATAGAGATTCATCTATCAAAACTGATAAGACATCACGTGGCTTATTCCAAACAAAGTAATTTCGTTCAATGTTCCCTAAGAGACAGTCTCCTGTCTTTTGGCTGATGTAAATTTTCTGGTCCAAGCTAGAGAAGTTCTCGCTAAGTAAATGAACTTAACATAATCACCCCTCCTAAGAAGAAGAGAATAAACAAAAATCATGAAAACTGAAGAAGGGTGGAAGTTCTTTCATTATAAAGCAGGCAAGCTACAATGTCATCTCCCTTCTCCGTTTGCAGTTTGCACCCAGATGTTTTCCTTTCCAGATGTTGCCTTGCCAAAGATGAGAAATATCAGCAGTGTTGGGTTTACATTCTGTAAGCTGCCTCAAGTCTCCATGGGCAATATAAATTCAGTAAATAAATTCAATAACTAAATTGCTGTTCAGCCACCTCAGGAGGGTCACAGTCTTTCCCTGCTTTAGGGGGAACTATGATTGTTGAAGACTTAGAAAAAACTTACAAAAAGGTGAACCCCTTTACCAAACAATACCAACCTCGTCAAATGTGATCTCTTCATAATCCCAGTTCTCTATGTTGAACAGCAGGACAACCCGACCGTATTTATCCCTGTTGCACAAAATGCCAGGGTAGCCAGCCTCGATGGTACTCCGCACTGCCTCGGGTACCAGATTTTCAAAGAGTTCTGGATACTGCTGACGGAAGTTGATGTAACCTGGAGTTAGGGACAGAGGCTCTAACAGATGCTACACGAACCAACGTGAACCAATCAAATTAAAACATGACATTTCCAAGGTGGAACTGGTGCCAGAGGCAGGGTTTTTTTTTTCTTCAGTTAAGAGCTACATGCTTTGAACAATAAGTTCATGAACTCCCATCAATAACTCAATAAACTATACGCTTTTGTCGTGATACAGAAATTACCCATTTTAATTTGAAGGAAGCCAAGGGCACAACAATAATCTTTTAAAATTCATAACCTGGATGTATAAAAAAATGTAATTTTACACATATGGACTTGAGTGTGAATAGAAGAACTTCTTTGAGCAAGAGACTTGTTTGTATCTGGGTTCCAGTTTGTACAGATGCTTCAACGGACATTCAAGGTAAGTGCAAACAGAAGTCCTCTGCATTCCATCTCAAAAATCTGAAACCCATTAGCTGGCAGGTAGACAAATAGTACTGTAATGACATCTATTATTAATGGAGGTGGTGGAACTATTAAACTGGCGGCTTTTAAGAAGAGACTGGACAGCCACTTGTCTGAAATGGTAGAGGGTCTCTTGCTTGAGCAGGAGATGGATTAGAAGACCTTCAAGGTCCCTTCTAACTCTTTTATTCTGATCTATTCTGTTCTGATAATGCTACTACCCGCAATTCGAGTAGAAATAGAAATAGAATAATAGAGTTGGAAGGGATCTTGAAGGTCTTCTAGTCCAACCCCCTGCTCTGGCAGGAAACCCTATACCATTTCAGATAAATGGTTATCCAATCTCTTCTTTAAAACTTCCAGTGTTGGAGCATTTAAAACTTCTGGAGGCAAGTTGTTCCACTGGTTAATTGTTGTAACTGTCAGGAAATTTCTCCTTAGTTCTAAGTTACTTCTCTCCTTGATTAGTTTCCACCTGTTGCTTCTTGTCCTGCCCTCAGGTGCTTTGGAGAATAGCTTGACTCCCTCTTCTTTGTGAGATTTTGGAAGACTGCTCTCATGTCTCCCCTAGTCCTTCTTTTCATCAGACTAGACATACCCAGTTCCTGCAACCGTTCTTCATATGTTTTAGCCTCCAGTCCCCTAATCCTCTTCGTTGCTCTTCTCTGCACTCTTTCTAGAGTCTCAACATCTTTTTTACATCATGGCGACCAAGTAATATAACTCATCCCAGTAGGCTTCCAAATCCAATTCAAAGTTCTGGTTGCCACCTATGATGTTTTACATGGCATAGGACCAAGCTCTTTGCGGGTGTCACCTGCCCTCCACTGTTCATGCTCATCCCACCAAATCTAGCAGGGAAGGCAGGCTCCAGGTTCTGTCCATCAAACAATGCCATCTTGATATTGTCATATTCCACAATAGAGCAACTCCCCAACAGAGGAATGGTTAATAAAGATGGCAGAATTGGCAATGGTGGCCGAGTTAACGGCCTTTGTGACAGAAAAATCACTGAAGAAATTCATCTCTAATTGGAAGCCCTTTGTGAACTTTTTGAAGGAGATAGGAGGGAAAAAATCAAAATTGGCCATATGGATTTGTTGATTGTTACATTCTAAAAAAAAAAAAGGGGGGGGGAGGGGGGAGTGACATTTTATTATAGTCTTAAACAAAGAATTGAATGTAAATATTCTTTACTGTTCTTGGAAAAAATCAAAAGTCATTCTTTATATATATTGGTGTTTTCCTTTCCGTTTCTTTATATTTTTCACACTTCTATCCCTATTCTCTATTTACTCTTTACAATTCCCATTGAGTGTTAAGTTTATGTTATTTTTATGTGTTTATGCTTTGTAAATTGTAATAAAATTATTTGAAGAGGGGGGGGGAACCATAATACCATCTTGTTGGAACCCCAGAGCTGTGCAATTATGTAATTGCCTTATAAAACAGCATTCCCCAGAAATCCTGGTGGTCTTTTAACCTTTTAATTTTTTTTATAAAACTCAGAAGACTGGTCTGTTCTTCTAGACTTTTGGCTCAGGCAATTAACTTAGCTCTGTTGGTGGTACAGCTTTCTTTTTGTGGTTGAATGTATATTATTGTGATGCTTTTAATCTTTGTACACTGCTGAGAGTAGGAAAGGAAAGAAATCCCTGTGGGTTTTATTCCATTAGTCGTAACTGACTATAAGGTGCAGCATTCATCTCTGTTTCAAAGGCCGTTGAGTCAGCACTGTCCAAAGACATTTTTGTAGTCATGTGGCCAGCATGACATCACGGAGCACTATTACTTCCAAACCAAAGTGGTACCTATTTATCTACACGCATTTGCATGCCTTCAAACTGCTGGTGGGCAGGAGTTAGACAAGGATGGGAGCTCACCCCATCGTACAGCACTTGGGTTTTGATCGTCAGCTTTGTAGCCGAGAAGCCCAGCCTCTTACTCACTGAGCATCACGCCACCCAGGCTATGAGCTAGACAGCTGCAAAAATCATTGAAATCAGTAAGTGAATAAACTTCAACCCCCAAAGAGTGATAGTTATGGAACTGCATGTCTGGAGGGAAGAGTCCAATGGAAGAATCCTCACCTTTAATCAAATCATAAGCTTTATTGATATCAAACTTTCGAGCACGTATGAAACGAAGGAGGAAAGCTTCATCCTTCCCCTGCATTTTCTCAGAAACTGCTTTGCAAATGTCATCTCCATCTTTAGCTTTCTCCTGGATAAGCTCCTGAAGCTCTTTAATTGCTAATTCACATTTCTCTGAGGTCTCATTCAATTCATCTTTAGCCTAGGGATGAGAGGCAAAGATAATATGATAAATAGACAATGAGTTGGAGGATCATATTGGAATCTCTAATTTTCCTGGGAAAATACAGGCAATCTTCAACTTACAATCATTCATTTAGTGATTGTTCAAAGTTATAAGACACTGAAAAGTGTGGCTTATGGCCAGTCCTTGCACTTACAACTGTTGTAGCATCCCCATTTGACAAAAGTGTGGGTTCTTGGCAACCGGCAAGTATTTACAATGGTTGCAATGTCTCAAGATCATGTGATCATCATCATTTGTGACCTTCCCAGCTGGCTTCCAACAAGCAAAGTCAATGGGGGAAGCAGGATTCACTTATTATTATTATTATTAGCATATGGCATTGTTACATTAGCCAGGAGACCACAATGCTATTGCAGAGTAGTAATTTGGTTGCCAAGGTACCATCCTTGTCGTTAGAAATGCTTGCACGCTAAGATGTGCCATGGGAGGGCGAGCTGGCTTTGCACCAGAAAGAAATACAAGCGGCTCTTCCTACAGCATCATCCAAGACTCCTTCAGTTCCTGGAGCCACCATGCAAACAGACGCTGCAACCAGGAAGGTTCAGAGCCAGAAAAAATCTGGCTGCCTGCACAGAACACCAACTTGTCTCCCCACCGAAATGGTACCTCATTATCTACTCGCATAGAACATGCTTTCAAACTGTTAGGTGGACAGAAGCTGAGGTGAGTGACAGGAGCAGTGCTAGGACTCAAACCACTGGAGCAAAGACCATCTCCAGCATCATCAAGCCACTGAGCCACCACACCTCCAACTGGATTCACTCTATGATGTGTGATTCACTTAAAAATTGCAGTGATTTCTTTAACAACTGTGGCAGAAAAGGCTGAGAAATCGGGCACCACTAACTTCCTTAGCAATGGAAATTCAGGTTTCAGTTGTGGTTTTAAGTCCAGTACTGCCTGTAGTTCTTTTAACTGGGGGAACCCTTTCAAGCAAAAGGTATCCCCTACAAAAAAAATTATGGTAACAACCTGAAATCTGGATGCAAGGATCAGAGTCCTTCCTAATATGTGGCAACCAAATTATAACTTATTTATATGTAACAAGGAACATTTTTAAACACGTGGGGAATTATCCTTTAAAACTAATGGTTCCTCTTCCATATCAAGAATGGTTGTGAATCAAACCAACATTTTGAACTAGAGTGAATTGACATCCAAGTAGAGTCAACAGTTTTGAGTTGGGGCTTACAATACTGTAATTAATGTTGCCCTATTTTCTGGAGTTTGGTGCCATCCAGTGGCTGATAGTCATTATACTTCTCTCTATCACCTAGGCTTGGTTTAAGATTACAGGATTTTAGGATTAGATGGCCAAGGCTGTGAAGTAAATGATTACAGCTCTTAAAATGAATAGGATGATCAATGTTAGGTAGCTGAGCATAAATTAAAAGGTCTGAGTGACATGCAAAATGGCACAAGGAACTTGAAGCCAAATATATTTTACAGTCCTCTCTAAAGCAGGACATCTGATCAGGATAAAAATGGGTGTCAATACCAGCTGGCCAACGGATCTGTGTTAAATCCTTTTCATGGCCATCTTGGGCATCTTCAAATGGTCCTTGGGCTTCTGCTTCTGTTGTTCTCCCCAATTTTCCACGATGCTCACCTTCTGCAGTGTGTGCGCGGGGATCTTCTCATGCTTCCCAAACACAGGACCATGATCGCTGGTACTCAGTCGCTCAAGTTTAGTCCGCAAAGCCTGCTCCTCTTCTGAAAGAGGCCTGAAGGTGCCAGTCTGGGAATGAAATTGCAAGATGAAAATAGCATCTTCTGCCTTGATCAGTCAACACTTTGGGATATTGCAAAGGGAGGAAAGATTCAGGCTAGCAACAGCAGGAGAGGTTGGGAATCCTTTTGGCTACAAGTTCATGCAGCATTAAAATGCACAACTGCATTTTAGCCTAACTTGCTTAATGGAGGCAATTCATGCTTTAGTTTTAGGTAGAGATACCTTGGCTAGGTTTGCATATATTTTCCCATATTTAACTACTGAACCCTAATGAAGTTCATTTGGCCTGATTTGCTGGATTTACACAGCAAGGAGAACAGGAAAATAACTGGAACACAGTAACAGAGTTGGAAGGGACCTTGGAGGTCTTCTATTCCAACCTGCCCAGATTCATTTTGATATAAGATGGGCAGCAAATAAATTTAATAAATAAATAAACCCCCTACCCAAATAGGAGACTCAATACCACTCTGGACAAGTGGCCACTCAGTCTCTTCTTGAAAACCTCCAGTGATGAAGCACCTACAACTAACTATACAGGCTGGACTTAATAAAGGACATGCCAGACCAAAATGGGATTTGTTGCTTTGGGGTTTAGTGTGTTGTTTGCAGCCAAGTCTGCTGAAGAGAAGGTTTGAATCTGGCATGTTTCCCAACAGCTATCCCCAAGTGAGAACTTGAGAATAGGGACAAAGAAAGGGAGTTAAAACTCACCATTGCTGTCATCTTTGCACTCCAATCTAGCTCCTAGGAGAAAGAAAAGGAGATAGAAAACCATAGATGAACCCTGTTAGCAGGTAAAGCCTGAGATTACACAATGTTTGCCTAACAATGACTGAATGGATTAATTGGACACTTAATTGGACAAAACATTTGCTAGACCAATACTTGAATACAGCTCATCAGTCTGGAACCCATATTACATATCTGATATTAACACATAGAGAAAGTCCAGAAATATTTCACAAGTTCTCCACTCCTCTACTCATTGCAGAATACCTTATGCCACCAGACTCAAAATTCTAGACCTAGAAAACCTAGAACTACGCCGCCTTCAGTCCGATCTAAGTATAGTATATAAAATCATACATTGCAATGCCCTACCTGTTAATGAATATTTCAGCTTCAACCATAACAACACAAGAGCAAACAATAGATACAAACTCAAGGTTAACCGCACCAAACTTGATTGCAGGAAATACGACTTCAACAACAGAGTGATCCATGTCTGGAATACTCTACCTGATTCTAGTTTCTTCCCCAAACCCCAAAAACTTTAACCTTAGACTGTTTACTATTGACCTCACCCCTTTCCTGAGAGGTCTGTAGGGGGTGTGCATAAGCGCACCAACATGCCTACCGTCCCTGTCCTATTGTTTCTTTTTTTTTCTTTTATGTATCCATGTATTCATAACTATGTTTTTACTTATTCCTATTATCTTGTAAGAAATTGACAAATTGACAATAAAAAAAATAAAATAGAATGGGAAGAGACTTTGGAGGACTTCTAGTCCAATCTCCTGCTCAAGCAGGACATCCTATACCATTCTGGAAAAATGGCTGTCCAGCCTCTTCTTAAACCCTCCAGTGATGGAGCACCCACAACTTCTGGTGGCAAGCCGTTCCACTGATTAATTATTCTAACCGTCAGGAAATTTCTCTTTAGTACTTAGTACTTATTACTAACATAGCATGCTCACCAAGCAAACTGCATTCCAGCAATGCATTATCTGAACACATTCATAATTAGCAATAGCATTTAGACTTATATACCGCTTCATAGTGTTTTACAGCTCTCTAAGCAGTTTAGAGAGTGAGCATATTGCCTCCAACAATCTGGGTCCTCATTTTACCGATCTGGAATGGAGTCAACCTTGAATTGATCAGCATCAAACTCCTGGCACTGGGCAGAGTTAGTATGCAATACTGCTCTAACCACTGCGCCAGCATAGCTCCTAATGAGTTGCTGAAGTTTACTTTTTTGTATGCATTCACCTTTCCAATCCTGATGCTTTCTGGATAGCTTGGCCTGCACAGCCATCAGAGACATCCATCAGAGGTTGGACACAATGGGATGTCAGCTTACCTGAGTGGAACTGAATGATTTTGATCATTCATTCTTTGAAATTTAGCACAAAGTTGGGAAAACAACACTAACTCCAATTTGCAATCCTCCTATATTTTCTTGGTGTTTTTTCCTCATTTTTTTCCTCATTACTTATCTAAAGTCTGTTGAGGTAGAAAAATTTTAAAGAGCTGCATAAAGCTAATAGAATGTCAGCCCAGCAACTTTCAACCCTCAGTGTCTCATCAGTCCTTGAATAGCATTAAAAGGGGCTGACTTAGGAAACTCCCAGATCTTGATTTCCAAGGATGATCACTAGATGGCAGCAAAGAGATACAGAGCATTGCAACTCTTGGCTGCCATCCAGGGGTTGCCTGGATTCTTGCAGCCCATATCTGGCAGTCTTAGTGTACTTCTACAAAGCCCTAATGAGAAGTCTTCCCAACTTTTATCTGAACCCTTCTATGCCCTAGGAAAGTGCTCTGTCATTATTTCTCTTCAAACCCTATATGTTAAAGATAATTAAGAAGTGTAAAGGGCAGAAGGAATAACATGGAAGAGCTATGTTATTATATCCTTATTATTAAAATTATATTAGCATTCATAACTTCGGTTTTCTAGTTTACCTTGAAGGACTGACATCAAGTGTAAAAAATATGAAACCTCTATACATAGTCAAGTTTTTATCTCCCTCTGCCTAACTAGTTGTTTGAACTTTTGTGTTTGTTCCCATAATATTGATAAATAGTAATAATAATGCCTGGATAGCAAATGTTACAATATTCAGGAGATAACAGAGTAGAAGAAAAAGAAGGGGATAAAAATCACAAAATACAAAAACCTATAAATAGAAATAGAACGACTGTGGCAAAAGAAAGCAAAGATAGTATCAATAATAATAGGAGCCTTGGGTGCAATTCCAAAACATCTAGGGTACCACTTGAATACCATCGTCATTGACAAAATCACCATCAATAAATTACAAAAGACAGCCACAAATGTGGCTGTCTTTTGCAATTTACTGATGATGATATCTTTAACATCATCAAACAACACCTGCCAAGTCCTTTGGAAAGACTCATTCATTGGTTGGATAAAAATTCCAAATCTACTTTGAATGTCTGGCTGACTATGAACCATAATTATGGAAAATTAATGGAACACTGCTTGGATCTTCACATATATTATGTAGATATATCACTGCATCCTGCATTCCTGGGAAAAACAGGAATCCCAGCTAAAGAATTGGCAGTTATGGTTCCACATTGTTGCGTATAATCATCATAATAATGCCCCTTTTTCTTTAAAAACAAAATAAGGAAGTTGCCCATACCAAAAAATATAAATGATTATCTTATTGTGGTTTTTTTCTCTCCCAGAGTCACATCGAACAGTTCAGCATATAGATTGGTTTCAGTGTTGGCAGTGGCTAAAATGAAAATAGTACATTCCTGGAACATTTTATGACAAGGTCCGAAAGACAAATAAACTACAAAGAAAAGGAAATGTGATTTGTAGTCATAACATTTTGTTTATATAATTTATCTGACAGCTATGCTTCTCTTCCCCTATTCACACATTTTTGAAATATTTATTTTGGATAGTGAGGAAGGTTATTTCATTGCTTTCTCTCGGAATGTTACATGTAATTAATACTTTGTCATTAAATAACTAAAAAAAGCAACTCCTTTATACAATGCAACCATAATAACAACAACAATAAGCAGCAACAATAGCTCAATCTGAATTTATATGCATTCATCATCCTGTGTTTGTTCTAGAGACCCACAATGAACCGAATACATAGCACATTAAACCATAGATTACATTACAGAAATTAAAGGGGCTAGGTTTATACACCACATTAAGTCTAAACCAATCAATGTGCATTGTATCTAATGCAATATGGAAATCCAGTCACCTGTGGCAGAGTTATACATCACTAACTACACTGGCCTAACTACAGTAGGTACAAAACCACACTCCTATGGCACCTGAGAAGCTTTTGAAATGGGCAGAAGTACAGGATGGCTTTTCCAAGTCGTCTGTCAATAAAACTTTAGATCAAGATGGAAATATGTACATCTGGAAGATACCACTGATTCTTCAGTCTACTCTACAATGAGGCCAGTCTCATTAAGCTGGTGCCACACTTCTAAAGAAAGCTTACATTGGACTCAGATGGTCAAATCATTGCTGGGATGGAGCAAATGCTTTGAATGCAGAAGCAGCTGGATTTACTGCCTGGCATCTACCTTGAAAACAAACTGAAATACAGCCATGGGGAAGACTTCTACCATGGATATTATTCAGCCAGTAGATAAATAGTCTAACTCAATAGAAACAGTACACAATGACTTGAACTTCTGCACAGTTTTTTTCACTGGAATAGAATAGAATAACAAGAGTTGGAAGGGATCTTATAGGTCATCTAATCCATCCAACCCCCCCCCCCCAAGCAGGAGACCCTACACCATTTCTGACAGATGGCAGTCCAGTCTCTTCTTGGAAGCTTCCAAGGATAAAGCTTCCACAACTTCTGAAGGCAACTTCTGTTCCACTGATTGTCAGACAATTTCTCCTTATTCCCAGGTTGAATCTCCTTGATCAGTTTCCATCCATTATTCCTTTAGATGCTTTGGAAAATAGCTTGACCCCCTCCTCCTCTCTGTGGCAGCTCCTCAAATATTGGAAGACTGCTATCATATCTCCCCATGTCCTTCTCTTCACTAGACTAGTCAGGCCCACTTCCTGCAACCGTTCATCGTATGTTTTAGCCTCCAGTCCCCTAATCATCTTGGTTGTTCTTTTCTTCACTGGAATATAGATACATATTGGGCTCTATCATTGCTCCTATTCTTAAAAAAAGATCCGTAAAGCTATGGCATCTTTGGTTGAAAAAACAGAACCAATGCTGGCCACATTGCAAAACTTCAGTAAATAAAATACTCACAAAGGATGCTAAGATACTCGAGGTAGATCTCTGTGGGAAATCCTGAAGCCCAGAGTGAAGAACCCTGACACAGGCAGGCTGCAGGGAAGCCAGTGGGACTGGAGAGGATCAAAGAAAACTCCTGACAAACATCCCATTAGAAAACCCTGGGTTGGGATCAGGAGGGCTTCATAATGAGGTCAACCCAAACCAGCGAAGGGGTTCCCAGGGAAGGAAAGTACAAAAGGCAAATGAGGGGATGGAAACAAAGGCAAAGCAGCGGCCAAGGAGATTTGGCTCAGAGAAATGCATAACGGGGGACGTTGATGGGATTCTGGGACCGATTAACCGTACATAAAAGCCTCTTATTGTATAACTGGGCCAGACTCATTAGCGTAACATGGAGGCAGAATGAAGGATTCATGAGAACGCTGAGAGTGAGATAAAAGGCAGAGACTGCAACTCCATCAAAGGAGGAAGAACAGCTTCCTGGTGAATTTAGATATTTTGCATACGTGAGGTCCATATTCTCATCCTGCCATGTCCACATGTGTATGTATTTGTGTGTCTGTATCCAGGGGTGGGATTCTACCAGTTCTCACCTATTCACTAGAACCGGTTGTTAACATTCTAAGCAGTTCGGAGAACCGGTTGTTAGAAGAAATTACTGGCCTAATCCTGTAAGGAAGGCAGGAAGGAAACATTCTGGTGTTGCTTACAGAAACTGCCTCTCCGTTAACCTTTATTACATTCTTGATAGGACTAGACTTCCCGTCTCAGGAACTTCTCTGGAGTTTTTTCCCCCTCCTTTGCTGGTACTTTGCTTGTGTGGAGTGACCATTCAAAGTTACAATGGCACTGAAAAAAAGTGACTTATGACTCTTTTTCATACTTACGACTGTTGCGGCATCCCCACAATCATGAGAGGCCAGGAGAGGAGATGCGTGCCTCGATGTGAGTGATATTGAGTTGGCCACATCCAGCCAATCAATGACCACCAAGCCACACCCATCAACTAAGCCACGCCCACAGAACCGGTTGTTAAAAAATTTGAATCCCACCCCTGCCTGTATCCTCTGTCAGCATAGGGTGCAGGTTCTCTTTATATCCATGGCATTTGAATGCATCCCTCCTGCTTCCCACATTTTCTTTGCTTAAACAGGCTCTTAAGGTTCTGAAGTTGGGTGTTGGCTGACATAACTGACTTCCTTGCCCTGAGAACTGTTGGCTCCCAGCTCATGGCTCACACTCTGGTCGATGTCTCAGTGTGTGAGATCAATCCAGCCAGACCTTCCATATCATTGAGCTCTTCCTAGAAGCATCTGGTGGGATCTGGGACATGAATCTCTTTACTTCATCCAGGAGGCTTCTTCCTAAGTCTTTATGTACCCGTCAGCCCATTCTCTTTACATAGAATGGGGCAGGGGCTGAAGGGTTACAGTTAGCTCTCGACTTGGCAGATTTAAGATTAACAGAGTTGGAAGGGACCTTGCAGGTCATCCAGTCCAAACCCCTCGCCCCAAGCAGGAGACCCTACACCATTTCTGACAGTCTCTTCTTGAAAGTTTCCCGTGATGAAGCTCCCATAATTATGGTAGGCATAAGCGCACCAACGTGCCTACCATTCCTGTCCTATTGTTTCTTTTATATTTTATTTTTCTTATATGTATCCATGTATTCATAACTATGTTTTACTGATACCTATTATCTTGTAAGCAATTGACAAATAAAATAAATAAATAAAATAAACTTCTGAAGGCAACTTCTGTTCCATCAATTAATTGTTCTCACTATCAGAGAATTTCTCCTTACTTCCAGGTTGAATCTTTCCTCATTCAATTTCCATCCATTATTCATTGTCTGGCCTTCAGGTGCTTTAGAAAATAGCTTGACCCCTTCCTCTCTGTGGCAGCCCCTCAAATATTGGAAGACTGCTATCACGTCTCCCCTATCCTTCTCTTCACTAGACTAGCCAGGCCAAGTTCCTGTAACTGTTCATTATATATTTTATCCTCCAGTCCCCTAATCATCCTGGTTGCTCTTCTCTGCACTTTTTCTAGAGTCTCAACATCTTTTTTATAGTGTGGTGACCAAAACTGGATGCAGTATCCTAGGTGTGGTCTGACTAAGGCTTTATAGAATGGTATTAGTACTTATGAGGTTCAAAGTTGTGACAACCTTGGAAAAGGGACTTATGAACCATGCTTGCCGTTATGACCGTTGTACCACACACACTCCCATGTTCACATGTTCACAGTTCAGGTGCTTGGTTCGCATTTAGGACAGTTGCAGTGTCTTGTGAACAAACAATTATGATTTGCAACCTTCCCAGATTGCTTCTGAAAAATGATTGGGGAAGCCAGATGCAGCTAATGACCCTGATTCACTTAACAACTGCATGATTCTCTCAATGAACATGGTAAACATAGTCATAAAATCAATTCTGAAGATTCCAATCCCAATTTGTCATAAATTGAGGACTACCTGTACCATTAATTACAGGGGGAAGAGAGGACAACGGGGAATAAATGATGGCATGTGCACGAAGACACCATCACAATGACACCACAATACATTTGTTGTTTGTAGTATTCTGTTGATATCTCAACGTACACCGGCAATTATTCTCATTTTAAACTTTATGTGCTGTATGTGTTCATTTTCATCCAGAGTCTGTCTCTATCTGTCTCCCTCCCTCCCTCTCTCTTTTGGGGTTCCCATGTTGCATCAAACAATAGTGTATTGTTTGTTTGTTTTTTGAATAAGCTACAAATAGCAGAGTGTTCATAACTTGCTAAGCCATTATTAGCCACGGTTTACAATCCACGGCAGCTCTGTTCATATCACAAGGCAAGCCAAACAAATCAAAGCTTGGATTATCACATACAGTCACAGGCCGTTCCTCTTAACAGGAACAGAAGATCAGTTTAGATTCAGATGAAAAAGAATTAGGCAAGGGGGAGGCCATTAAAGTTAGCAGACGGTTCTTTTAACTTAAAAAGATTCCAGATTCAAAGGAAGAAGCACATAGGCCCTGTGGAGAGGAACTGAAATATGAAAGACGTGTTCTTTAATTGCTTGGGGAATGCAAGGATTTGAATTCCATGGCACCAGGACTGTGGGAGGAAAATATGTGTTCCAATTGTGAGTTGAGATCAAAGAGAGAGAGAGAGAGAGACAAAGAGAAAGAGAGAAGGAAAGGAGAGAGAGAAAGGAAATAAGGAAGGAAAGGAAAGGAAGGGAAGAAAAAAGAAAGAAGGAAGGAAAGAAAGAAGAGAAAGAAAGATAGAAAGAAAGAAAAAGAAAGAAGAGAGAGAGAAAGGGAGAAAGAGAAAAAAGGAGAGAGAGAAAGGAAGGAAAGGAAGGAAGGAAAGAAAGAAAGAAAGAAAGAAAGAAAGAAAGAAAGAAAGAAAGAAAGAAAGAAAGAAAGAAAGAAAGAAAGAAAGAAAGAAAGAAAGAAAGAAAGAAAGAAAGAAAGAAAGAAAGAAAGAAAGAAAGAAAGAAAAGAAAAGAAAAGAAAGGAAAAAAGAGAGATACAACTGTCAGTGGGACTTGTGTGCAGAAGGTACAATATGGGTTCAGCCAAATGCCACTTTGATCTCTTTTCTTTCCCCTACAGCTTCTGATTGGTCATCCACACATTTTGACAATTTTCATGAATGGCATTATTTGGCCCTCGTTAAGCAAACACAATACTATATTTAAGCATTGATGTCTGGTCCTCATTTGACATTGTCTGCAGAGACTCTGTGTGAAGAGCTGAAAGATTAAAAATATGTCTTTCTGCCTTTCTATCCACCTAGATATGGAAGCAGGATCTTGAAATGGCTCACCAGTATTTTTCAGCAGAGTGCTCAGGCCAATAATTAGGTCATCAGCCTTGCAGCCTCCACTAAGGCAGCAGATTTCCAAGTAGCAAACAGCTCAGCACATGATGCTCTAAAGGGAGCACATCAAGGAGAATAATGCCATCTGTTCCTGGGAACATCTAATGGTGGGAGAAGTAGGACATGCTAGAAAGACCATGCCAGCAGTAATCTTGGCTAGCCAAAAATATTAAACAGGATCGTGCTTGGGTGGAACATAATAAAGTCCCAGAGCTGCTAGATTAGGAAGTTGGAAAAAAATATACGCTAAAAGGAAATGTAGCCTTTATCTTCGTCTTTAGAAAGGCCATGTGATGACCCGGGGTGTGGCACAAAGACAACACAGTCAAATAAGCAATAAGAGTCCCTTTATTATCTCCAACTTTGCCCTCAATGTCCAGGTTACCTTCAGCTGGAGAAAAACTCTCCCAGGAACAGTTTTAACTGTAGAAAATTCAGTCCAAAACAAGGTACATACAAACTGTAACTAAAAATCCAAACAAACCAAGCTGAAGTAATTAGCTTGAGAGGGCAGGAGAAGGAATTTCAGACTTGAAAGTATGGCAAAACTCACAGCTGGGAAGATGCAAGGAACACAGATAAGCCATGATGATACAAGATAACTTCACGTTTGCTCCCAACAACTTGCTACGTGCAGCTTCCTCTTTTAAACACTGTGTTCCCAGCTGCAGCTAATGAAGGGAATCAGGGCCCTTTCTTCCCCTATAAGCCACGCAACTCATGTTGCTCCCTTCTCCGTTCCTCCCTGCGTGCCCTAGGATGAAGAGGGGGTGGGCCTGGATCTTCTGAATTCCCTCTGCCTTGCTCTACCTCTCCCCTGTTCTGCCCAGCCAGACCATGCCCTACCCCAGTTTCTTCCACAGCCAACAGGGCCACACTCCCACTCCCTGTCAGCTGTTCGGCTTCCCCCTCTGAGTCAGATTCTGACAGGGGTATGATAGGCCATCTCATCTGTTTTGGTAGGCAAAACTAGGCATATAAAGAATCCAGTTGCTGCATTGAATGTTGTTTATTGATTTTAATAGCAATACCAATAGCACTTAAGACTTCATAATATTTTTACAGCCCTCTCTAAGCAATTTACAGAGTCAGTCTATTGCCCCCAATAATCGGGGGCCTCATTTTACCAACCTTACCAAAGATGGAAGATCCTTACCAACCTTACCAAAGATGGAAGGCTGAGCCAACCTTGAGCTAGTTAGAATCAAACTGCTGGCAGTCAGCAGATGTAGCCTGAAATACTGCATTCTAACCACTGAGCCACGATGACTCAGTTTAACGCAATTTACTGACTGTAAACAGGCAACGTGATTACTTCTCTATTTTTGCACATTTGATATAAAGTTGTGTCTACTATGCCTACTCCAGGGGGCTGACACTTTGACTCTATAAACAAATGTACTCCCCCAAACAGTGGAATTGGGAAAATGACAAAATAACAGCAGCTCAAGTCTCTAGAAGTTGACATCCTTAAGGAATAAGGCCAAGTTGTACTAACCATTGGGGATTATGGTTCTCCTTGATTGGCTCCTTCCAACAGCTCAGGTTTTCCCAGGAAGCTTGACAAACAAGCTGTGCATTTGCAGAAAGGCCACACGGATTACTGTAATCCCCATTTTCTGAATAAAAGTAAGGTTTCTTGTAAATTGATCTTGATTGCTGATGGTTTTTTATAGGCTTAGTCATGCTGTTCTCTTAGCAACAGTGTGGAAGGCCCTATCTTCTTCCAGAATAACTTTTGACTTCTCTACAGATTTCCCATCCAATAGCAATACCTTTCTGATCCTGTTTAGTGCAGAATTCCTGGATTCAGTTTTCTCTCTCATAGGAATTCCCAAAGGTACTTTTTCGAGAGGCAACTGGACTTTCTGGTTTTTGAAGATGTTTCACTTCTCATCCAAGAAGCTTCTTCAGCTCTGACAGGATGGTGGGGAATGGAAGGATTTATACTCCTTGCAGACAGCTGGCCATTGGCATTCTTTGGTTTATGTGTGTCGTCAGGGTCACCTGTGTTCCTGTGTTCTGCAATTTTTCTGAAAATCTGTTAATACTCCCATACCCTTTAAGGGTGTTCATCCCAAAGTGCATGGCTAAAGGTTAGAATAGAATAGAATAAACAGAGTTGGAAGAGACCTTGGAGGTCTTCTAGTCCAACCCCCTAATTAGACAGGATAACCTACACTATTTCAGACAAATGGTTATCTAATCGCTTCTTAAAAATTTCCAGTGTTGGAGCATTTACAACTTCTGGAGGCAAGTTGTTCCACTGGTTAATTGTTCTAATCCAGTGGTCACCAACCAGTGATGGTCTGCGAGAAAATTTTGGTGGTCCACAGAGAAATGTCACCCCCAAAGGACCCCTCCAAAGCAATTAATCCAGACAGTGTGGGAACACAAGGCTTTGTCGCTTGCATTGCGAACAACACAAGGTAGTGATGGGAGGGGGTAGTGATGGGCAGAGAGGGGAACATGTCCATCGCCCCACGTGCCTGGCCTGGCCACCGGGCTGCTTCTTTCCACTTCTTTCTTATTCTGCTTTTGCCTGCACGCAAGGAAAGCAGCAAAAGTCTTTCTTTCTCTCCCCCCAAACTCTGCCAGAAATGAGTCTTTGGGACCCTGCAAGGCATCTTGCTCCAAGAGGCTGTGCTGGTACAATAAGTCTCACAAAGACTCATTTCTGGTAGAGTTTGGGGGAGAGAAAGAAAGATTTCTGCTGCTTTCCTTGCCTGAAGCCAAAAGTCTCTCTCTTTCTCTCCACCCGAGAACAGAGCTGGAGACAGTATCCTGTGATCCCAAATAAAGAATGATCAATCGGTAGGAAAACAGGGTGAGGAATTTTCCTGCAGACTTTTTTTGGGATTTTCCCAAGGTCTCTGGTTCATGGGATATAAAATTATGAGTTTGGTGGTCCCTGAGGTCCAAAAGGTTGGCGGCCCCTGTTCTAATCTACCTGGAAATTTCTCCTTAGTTCTAGGTTGCTTCTCTCCTTGATTAATTTCCATCCATTGCTTCTTATCCTATCTTTTGCTGCTTTGGAGAATAGCTTGACTCCCTCTTCTTTGTAGTAATCTCTAAGATATTGGAACACTAATATCATGTCACCCAATTCCAGCAACCATTCTTTATATGTTAAATCTATGGAAATACTTAGTCATCCAGCTCATGCTTGTTTCAAAGGTTACAAATGGTCAGCTCTCCAGAAAACCTGCACCATAGTTGTCCAGACTGGAGAATGTTCTTCCTCCTGCCTTCCCATGTGATTCCAAGGCACCATGACGGGTGATCAATGGCCGATGCATTTAGTCTTTTGCTCCTTAGGAAAAAGTGCAATATAGGATGGATGAAGATGGAGGAAAAAGTCTCCTTCCATCGTTGCAAAATGCCCAGGCTTGAGGCACAGATGGCCACCCTGTCCATTAAAAATGGAACACCGGGGAATGCATGCACGCTTCTTGTGATGCCACAAAAGGGTTTCCTCCTTCCTTGCACCTCTCAAAGCTGGAGAGGGGTTCCCTTAATTTTATTCCACATCCACAAACCTGGAGCTTTGGCTAGAGAGAGATAGAGAGAGAGATCAATGCACTGGTCCACTAAACTAGAGAGAGATCAATGCAATGGTCCACTAGACTAGACTAGAGAGAGATCAATGCAATGATCCACTAGACTAGAGAGATATCAATACAATGATCCACTAGACTAGACTATAGATAGATCAATGCAGCGATCCACTAGACTAGAGAGAGATCAATGCAACGACCCACTAGACTAGAGAGAGATCAATGCAATGACCCTAGACTAGAGAGAGATCAATGCAACGGTCCACTAGACTAGAGAGAGATCAATGCAACGGTCCACTAGCCTAGAGAGAGATCAATGCAACGGTCCACTAGCCTAGAGAGAGATCAATGCAACGGTCCACTAGCCTAGAGAGAGATCAATGCAACGGTCCACTAGGCTAGAGAGAGATCAATGCAACGGTCCACTAGGCTAGAGAGAGATCAATGCAATGGTCCACTAGCCTAGAGAGAGATCAATGCAACGACCCACTAGACTAGAGAGAGATCAATGCAACGATCCACTAGCCTAGAGAGAGATCAATGCAACGGTCCACTAGACTAGAGAGAGATCAATGCAATGGTCCACTAGACTAGAGAGAGAGATCAATGCAATGGTCCACTAGATTAGAGAGAGAGATCAATGTAATGGTCCACTAGAGAGAGAGATCAATGCAATGATCCACTAGAGCAGGGGTATCCAATCTTGGCAACTTTAAGACTTGTGGACTTCAACCCCCAGAATTCCTCAGCTTTGCTGGCTGAGGAATTCTGGGAGTTGAAGTCCACAAGTCTTAAAAGTTTTTATTTTTATTTATTTAAATTTGTCAATCGCTTACAAGATAATAGGTATAAGTATACACATAGTTATGAATACACGAAATGGGTACATATAAGAAAAATAAAAGAAACAATAGGACAGGGACAGTAGGCACATTGGCGCGCCTGCATAAGAGGGAGACCCTTGCACTAGAGGGAGAGATCAATGCAATAGCAAATCCACAAGCGATGCAACTTTGAATCAAACCTCTTCAGATCTCAGGCGAGAGACTGTTAAAAAAAATACTGCTGGATTTAAAAAAAAAAAAATCCCCTCGATATTTGACGAAGAAACCTTTCCCGCACTTACTGAAGAGGGAAATGGGGGACTCGAACTCCGTTACTACGAAACTATACAGCACTTTTGCAAAAGCGCGTCACGGCTACATCCGGGTCCTTCGTTTGGGACCGCCCTTCGGGGGTAAAACGTCAGACGTGACGGAAGGCGAAGCGGGGGTGGGTTGCCTAGGGAAACCAAAGTCCCTCCCTCCTTCCCTCCCTCCCCCCCCCCGGTTTAGGGGGCGGGGCTTGTTGTCTAGTTCCTGGCGGGAGATTCGACCCTGGGAAAGGCTGGCGAGGAAGGCGGGGATGCCTCGTTAGGACGGGCGGGCGGGCAGAAAGGAAAGGTGGGGAAGAAGAGTCCTCGCCCCACCGCCCCTTAATTGGGTTAGGGTCCTGCAAGGGGGGAGGGCAGCGGAGGGGGAGGGGGATTTGGGGGCGGGGAAAAAAAGCTCATTGGGGCAAGAGGGGGTCTCAAAGGAGCTTCAGGCAATGGGGGGCAGCTTCTTGGGCGATGAGAGGTCACGTGGGTACCAGCCAATAGGGTGAAGGGTCATTTGGGTGGGGGAAATAGGATTTGGGGGTCAGATCTCCAATTGGGCCAGGGTCCTGCAAGGGGGGGCAGCGGAGGGGAGCAGAGATTTGGGAGTGTCAATTGAGAGGGGTTGGGGGAAAGGGGGGTCAGTCGAGGAACCCATTGGGGGGGAGCTCATTGGGGCGAGAGGGTTCTCAAAGGAGCCTCAGGCGATGTGGGGGGAGTTTATTGGGCGACGAGAGGTCATGTGGGCATCAGCCAATAGGGGTGAGGACATCGGGGTCACTTAGAATAGAATAGAATGTATTGGAATGAAGAATAGAATAGAATAACAGTTGAAAGGGACCTTGGAGGTCTTCTAGTCCAACCCCCTGCTTATGATTTGGGGTGTCAGTTGGGAAGGGGGGCTTGGGGGAAAGGGAGGGCCAAGGAACCCATTGGGGGGAGCTCATTGGGGCGACGGGTCTCAAAACGAGCCTCAGATAATGTGGGGGGAGCTTATTGGGCGACGAGAGGTCATGTGAGCACCAGCCAATAGGGGTGAGAACATGAGGGTCATTGGGGAGGAAATAGGAGGGGGTCACGGAGCGGCAATTATGATCTTCTCCAGAAATAGAATAGACTAGAGTAAAATAACTTTATGGTCTTTTTGAATGTACACTAATCAGCATATATTAAAATGACAGCATTTCCTTGACTTAGGAGGCAAAACAAATATAAGAAACTGTTTTTTGTATTTTAGTAAATATCCCTTATTCTTGAAGATTTGGTAAGTGACCCTACAGCTTCCATTGGGTTGACAAAATGGACAAGAAAATCCTGCTTCTGGCAGCAGAGGGAAACTCAGAGCGCCTCCAGTCGTGCCTGCAGAACCTGAACGAAAAAGAGGTCAGGCCCAATTGCTTATCTGATAGGCAGCCCTCCCCCCCCAATGAATGGCTTTTACCTTGAAATGGCTTTTTTTTAAAAGCACGTTTGTTCTATTTTCAGCAACTTCTTCATGTTGATTCCCATGCTGTGCAAGCTGTGGCATTCTAAATAGTACTGAACTACAATTTCTAAACTCTCTTTAAAGCAGTTTCTTAAAGTGTGATCTGAGGTCCCTTGGAGGCCTCTCAAGAACCCTAAACAATCAAAATTATTTGACAGATGTTGAGAATATTTGCAAAAATTAAAAACCATATTATTTTTGTTGTTAAAAATAGGGTTTTTTAAATTAAAACAGTATCGATATTTGTCCCACTGAAATTAAAACTGAGCTTTTCATAGAATATTTATCAAACCATGAACAAAAACCATATGAAGCTCATTAAACATTAACATAAATATTTTGTATGATTTAAAATGTTTCTTGCCAACTAGGCTAGATAGCCATTTATGAAATAAGCTATCTATGGACTCTGTTATTGTGTCACTTGATTGTTTATGTCTAAATTCTCAATTATTTTTTCCAACATCTTCACACTCTTGCAAAGATTACTCGTGATAATTTGTAGACTACATTAAGAAGACAATAAATATGCATGTTTTTATTCAAATTAATACTGGGGGTAATGTTGGATGTAAAAGTTCAAAAGAATGACATATTTTACAACTCTGATCTCTTTGCTACAGTTGAATGACCTCATTACGAAACATGCTTTGAAGAAGAAGGGGATTGGTGCTGTTTTGAGAGGAATGTTCAAAGGTACTTACAAAGGACTAGTCGATTGATCTCTGACCCAATGACATGGCTACTTGTCCATACGAAGCTAGTATTTTGAGCAAGTATATAAATAATGTCAATTTCTTGACCATACTGGGAGCAACCTGCTTCTCTGTTTCATTTTAATAACTGGGTTTCCTACCTTTTAAAATATTATTAAAAGGTAGGAAACCCAGATATTAGCCTGTTCTACTATTAGAACAGACTGCATCAACTAAAGGTTTATAAACCCTATAGGTTGATAAAGGAATATGCAAGCTTTCAGATTGCAAAATCCCACTTTCCACTGTTTAAGCAGTACAAAATTAACAGTATTTTGTTGCTATTGTGATTTTTGTTGGTTTGTTTAGGTTCCCCTTGTTCTCAACAGAAGGGTGTTACTAGAAGATTAAGTATTTACAAACACTGTATCGAGTTAGTGGAGTCCGGCGACCTGCAAGTGGAAATTACATCTGAGATAATAAGACTGCTTATGTTAGAGGTAAAAAATATAAATATAATTTCTCAGGGGTTTCCCTGAGCGACAGTGGGAATGATTGCTTTTTATGTCTAAAAAAGTTTATATTGTTTTGAGTTGGCCAATATGTTAGCAATATGCTAATCATTTCTTTTGCAATCCAGTGTTATGTATGTTTATATAGATGTCTGAAAATGAATACTTTCTTACTGTCCAGGATTGCTTTTTCCTTCTTGCGTTGTTACACAATTGTTATTTTTTTAAAAAGCAACTATCTCTAAGCTGGCAGTCTCCAGATGCAGTTTATGAGCTAAATCCCAGAATCCTTTTTCATGTTGGCAGGGGGAATTCAATTTTCATGTTGGCAGGGGGAATTCTTAAAATAGGAAGCCCACATAATTGAATGGCATTGAGGATGGGAAGGGCTGCAATTAGGATGTTGGGGCATGCATAGCTTTGCATTTTGTGATCATGATCACATATAGTATCTACATTGAGCTAGTTAGGCTGGGATACATCCTCAGCTTCTTAATAGCTAACATGATATTCAAAATGTATATAATAATTCCTCTTTACTTTGGGAGATGATATTTCAGGTTGTGAGTATAGGAGGTACTTCTGTGACACTTTTATAGTTGTTATAAATGTAATTCAGAGCTCGTTTCTTTATTTGGTCTAAAACCTCTTAATACATAGTCAGATTTTTAAAAAAATAATATATATTTTAATACATCAGGCTCATAAGCTACCGGGGCTTACTTTGGCTGAGTTGGCTATGTTATTCATTGAAGCCATTAAAGGAGGCAGCCTACTGAGTGGCAAGTCTTTGGAACTCTTTCCTACAATTCTTACTGTGTTGGCTACATCTAAAGAGACCCTTGAATATGGGACAGGTAAGCTTTTTCCTCTTCAGTTTTCCCTCCTTGATGTCTTTTGCTAACTAACAACATCTAACGTATTCCCCTTTCAGGTGAGCTAACTGGGGACGAATATAAGAAACAGCTGATTAATACTCTCTGTTCCAGCAGGTAAGTTTGTGTTTGCCAGGCCAGATGCCATTTGGTGGCATCTGTTCTGGGGATCAATTTGATGTAAAGTGTTTATTGGCATAATCTACATAGGCAGATGCAAAACTATCCAAAAATATATGGAATCTCAATCTCTCTCTCCCCTCCCTCCCCCCACTTATGACTATAAACTTGTTGCTTGCATCTTTATGATTTATATTGTTTTAAGTTTCCTAATGTAATTGGATTGCTTATTTAGTATCCTATGACTATCACTAAGTGTTGTATTTTATGATTCTTGATGAATGTATTTTTTATGTACACTGAGAGCATATGCACCAAAGATAAATTCCTTGCATGTCCAATCACACTTAGCCAATAAAGAATTCCTATTCTATTCTATTCTATTCTATTCTATTCTATTCTATTCTATTCTCTCCTTTCTTTTTCTTCCTCTCCCTTCTGCGCATGCTTTCTTCACCAGTATTTTATGAAGTGTCATATTTCTTCCCATAGATAATGAGCAAAAGTAATAGAATGGTAATAACTGGAAATGTTCATGATTGCATTTGCCTTGTAACCCTGCGAGTAAGCCTCAGAACAGAGCTTTCAAATACCACGTTATGAATTAAAGCATTGTTTAAGAAAAAGACAGTTGAATTCTGGCTGGATTGTTGGTAACCTGTACTGGTATAAGCTTTGCGGATTATTTAATTACTAACCATCAATCTCTCTGTAGGTTTAGTTTATCAAACAAATGCAATTTCTCTGGAAGTATCATATTTAGATTCAAAGTCGGAGGGGTTTTGTTTATTTTTTTGGGGACAGGTGGAGCCCTCAGTATGTGATCCATCTAACTTCCATGTTCAGGTAAGCTCCTAAACATTCCCCCCTCCCTTTTTTATGTCTGTCTGTCTGTCTGTGGATTAGGGATCAATTATAGGGTGCACAGAGGTCTTCAATAACAGTCTATGCTTGGACTTCAAAAAGTGTTTTAGGTTTCCCTTGAGTTCTTTAAGGAAAGGTTCCAAAGGAAAGCATTCATGCCTGTATCGTTTTGGAAAGATCCAGGTGCCAAGGGATGCTTTTATATCCTTTCCTGAATTAGCTGATGAAACTGAAAAGAGCTAAGAAAGATTATTTAACATGTTCAAAGTTCAGAATTTATTTATGGTCCAAATCCAATCATATTCTGAGAGAAGCTTGTCTAGACTAGTCTTTTTCTGCTTTCTTTAAATGAAAAAAATGGTTGTGGGAAAAGAATATTATACACGTCTGACCTGGATTAGTTTAGAATGCCAAGCTAGGATCAAAGCATCTGTATTCAAATCTTGATCTAGCTATAAGTTTATTAGTTGATACTATCTTTCATTGCCTGGATCCATGTACTGTATTAACTTACAGCTTTGTTTTAAATTTGATTTGTGATTAAACCACAATGGTCCATTATTTGAGTCATGGTTTGCAATCCAGAGTACCTCAATTTATAGGATATAGTGAGCCAAAAATCAAACAAAATTATGATGTGTAATGTATGCCACATAGAGTTGTTATAGAGTTGGGCAGTCTCACAAAATTGATAAATTAACCTAGTCTTCATTTCCGCTGACTCAGGTTTATTGCGAAGATTAACTGAAAAGTAGAGAAGCAGTTTTGTTCCTTACAGCTTTGAAGAAAGCCAATATATAATAATATATACATAAATAAATGTATGTGTTAGTTTGCATCTTCTGATGTAAATGTGATGCTATCTTCTGAAAAGGCACAGATCTGTCTTTTGTTTCACTATGCAGGGATGTTCCATTGAGTAAAGAAGAATTGCAATTTGTGGTAGAAAAGATCTTAAGAATGTTCTCAAAGTTAGATCTCCAGGAAATCCCACCTTTAGTGTATCAGCTGTTGCTGCTTTCTTCAAAGGTAATGCTTTTGGGGAAATTGCCTTCCCAAATTTTCTAATATCATAGTTTCACACCTCGGAGGAATTATCTCGTTTACCCAAAGATTTGGCAATACGGGTCACGTAACACAGTTATCTCGTAACTTCTCAGGGCAGCAAGAAAAACATTTTGGAAGGGATTGTCCACTTTTTCAACCAGATGGATAAAAAGCAAAAAGAAGAGCAGAGAGATTCAAAGTAAGTCGTTTTTCTCATGTTCTCGATTTGAAGCTGTGACCATCCATTGCCCTTCGTTGAAGCAGACTTACTGCCTTCGCTTCTTATTACAAACGAAATTCATTCTTCCAGATCCCTGGAACTTGAAGAAGCTGCAGTGCCCTTAGAACAACTCCGCCACGTGGAAGGCACTATCATTCTGCACATTGTCCTAGCGATAAATCTGGACCATGATCTAGGAAAGGAGCTAATAAAATACTTAAAGGTATATTAAATGCAGAATTAAGGGACTGAGTTGATCTTGGGCAAGCAATATGGCATTATTTCTTTGTAAATAGGAAGTCCTCTTAAATTGCTTTGCATTGTTTCGATTCCTCTTAGACAGAGCAGCAAGGAGATCCTAGCAAAGCCCTCTGCCCTTTCAGTGTGACCATTCTGCTTTCAATGGCCAGAATACACCGATTTAAAGAACAGGTATCTCCGTTTTTCTCGATTTTGAGTGTTTCTCACTTAGTCAATTACAGAAAACTTGGGTCACGCTGCCGTATTTAGTTATGCTTGTTCTGTACTGAATATGTGAATTCTTCCCTTCAAGACACTGATTGAAGGAAGTCCTAATTGCTCATTCTCGTGCTATTTTAGATATTTGACTTTCTGAAAACATCAGTTATGAAAACTTTCAAGGACAAACAGTTTCTTCAGGGCTCCGGGTTTCTACAGGATTTAGCTCCTCTGCAGTATGATATATCTGACATGTTTTTGGAAGTTGTGGCAAACAGGTGAGTTACTACAACAGCCTGTCAGTTGAGAGCAATTAATGCAAGGAATGTTACCTTTTCCTCCTGCTAATTCCACACGTAAACCTGGGAGCTTTGTAAACGAACCACATTTACTATAAGAACTTTAAAATACAGATATAGAATCCCTTCATTGTGATGCTGTCAGGATTCCGGCAATTGCTCTAATTAAATCATGATTCTCGAGCCAAACTTCAATCAACTTCAAAGGATTTATTAGAGGCGACATACTGGCACTGCCCTGTGTGAAGCCAACTCTGACCTACGTAATTTACAGTCCCCTGTGACCCTGTTTCCTCACCTCCCCCCGGGTGTATCATAAATCAGATTCTCCAATTGAGCACCTTCACGGACTGAGTGGGCAAAAACTCTGGTATTTTAGTTACAATCTTTTAAAGATAAGAGTTGGAATGTACTTTCACTTTCAACTGCTTTTCCAGATTCCCTTCCTTCCCGTACTCCCTTTTTATGGCAATTACTAAAACAGGCATAGGAATGTTTTATGAGTTGACAGCTGTTTTCTTTCTCTCTCCTCCCGATGTCCCACCCAGTGTGTTTGGTTGGGATCATGTGACTCAGGGTCTGGTAGAACTTGGGTTTATCCTGATGGACTCTTATGGGCCAAAGAGGCCTTTTGGAGGTAAAGCCACGGAAAGTAACCATATTCTGCCCAAAACTCCAGCCCAGCAAGTGTGTAAATTGGGAGCTGATATCCTCTTGGAAACTTTCAAGGTAATGTAAAGATGGAATTGTGTGACGCGGTAGATATAATATTAAGATAGGATTTCTTCAAATTCTTATGATAGACATATTTCTTAGACTGTTTTTAAAGGCAAAATTGAAGCTGTTTTGATACATTTTTCCTTCTCAAATTAATTTAAAAAAAAAAAATTAAACCTGCCTCTTACTACCTGCGGGAAACAGGAAACGACAACAGGAGCAAGCCCTTGCATGAAATTTAGTTCAAGGCAAATCTGTTAATAGAGTGGGCTAAGGGCACAGCTTGTTTTTTTTGCTTTTAGGGGTGAAGCCAACTTTCATTCATAAATATTATTTAAATAATTAAAACACGAGGGTAAACTACAGTAGTGGGATTCAACATTTTTTTACTACCTGTTCTTTGGGCGTGGCTTGGTAGGCATGGCAGAAAGGATACTGCAAAATCCCCATTCCCTCCCCCCCCCCTACTAACCTGCTTTCCAGCTCCGTTCTTTTGTGCAGGGCAACCAAAGCAGACCCAGCCAATCAGCTGGGACTCAATGGGAGGCAGAGAATAAATGGGCTTGGCAGAGCCAGTCAGAGGTGGGATTTACCGGTTCTCCAAACTACTCAAAATTTCTACTACTGGTTCTGTAGAACCGGTCAAAACATGCTTAATACCACCTCTGGTAACCTACCTGGGAAAGTAGAACTAATATATCATGAGGAAATCCAGAAGGGAAGGCAGCACCACCACATAGAAGCCCTCTTTTTCACAGATGCATCAAAGTGCTTATAGATGCATTTTCTGTGCTGATCAATAGGATTGAGGAGTAAACACCTTTGGGGCTTCCTGGTAAAGCAGTCAAGCAATGTAACACAGCTTCCAAAGCCTATAGCATTTCTCTTGCGATTAGACGGAAAAAGCTTGCCTTTAAAAAACAAAACAAAACCCTGTCTTCCAGGTCCATGAACCGATCAGAAGTGAAATTCTAGAGCAGATCCTGAACAGAGTGGTCACAAATGCAGGCGTTCCCATCACCCACTTCATAGGTAACTTTTGCCATATGGAATTCGAGCTCACAAAATAAGATTGCAAGCTTTTCAGTACACTATCATCCTCTTTTAATGACTCCCATAATCCCTTGGGGGTGGAGTCTGGATAACTTGAATGGGGCTAGCAGAGTGTTTTTACTGGCCGTATGCCCTTCCTGTCCCCAATGCGGAGTTTTGTTCAGCAGATACGTTCTCCATGTGCCCAGAGACAGAAACATCTGCCTCTACCTAGGATCGAACTCACAGCCTCCTGATTGTGAGGCGAGAGCTCCACCTCTAGGCCACTGCACCACTCAAGCTTCCAGTACACTATCTCAAGAAAAATTCATCAGCCAGGAATTTCCCCAGGCTCCTGACTTAAAAAAGCAAATGATAGTTGGGAAAGAGTATTTCTATACTGCATGAAACCATAGCAGCTTACTCAGCAAGCCATGATGATGTAAATCAGTGTTTTTCAACCTTGGTGGTTTGAAGATCTGTGGACTTCAACTCCCAGAATTCCTCAGCCAGCTGGCTGAGGAATTCTGGGAGTTGAAGTCCACGCATCTTCAAAGTACCAAGGTTGAAAAACACTGATGTAAATAATTCCTCTGCCATATATGAATTCAAGAAGATACTGATTTCAAGATTATTATTAGCTGATTTTCATCAAGGCCAAGTAGGCTATGTACCCAGGTTTTCTGATCTCAGTAGGACATATTAAAAGGGCCTGTTAACCCTTTAACATAGCAAAACAAGTTGGGGCTTGAGGAAAAGTAATGAATAACTGCTCTTCTTTAATCTATGAACTTGAATTGAATTGAATACTTTATCTGGCCAAGTGTGATTAGACATGCAAGGAATTTGTCTCCAGTACAGAAGCATTCGGTATACGTGCAAAGCAACAGAGAGAATAATACCAATCATAGGAAGAAGTAAAGAAGATAATAAAAAGGATAAATAATACTACAGCCACACTATATGGGTATTACCGTAGACAGAACTGCAAATAAATGTGTATCTGCCTTTTTGAAAGGATGTGCTTAGAGCATCCTGTCCTTTTCCCTACCAGATGCCACAGCTTTGAATGTTCTCTCTTCCTCTCTTTGCAGACTTATTGTCCAGCATAATTCTGTCTGCTCCTCTTGTCCTCCAGAATTCTTCCTCTAATGTTACAGAAGCTTTTGAGCATTTATCTTTCCTCCCTCTTGACACTGTTCAAGGGTTTCTCAAGGCTGTACAGGTAAATGTAACGTTATAAATATGTAGTTGCTCAAAAAGAGGTACTTTTTAAAATACTATAGATAATTAGAAACGCAAAAGAGTAGTTGGACCAAAAACGAATCTTTAATCACTCAGGGTTTTTTTTTCTTCTTTCTCCCACCCATACAAAAAAGGCCCAAAGTAGCTTATGAAACTGGAATATTTTTTTTTGTATTGCGATAGTTTTAAGACGGTGTATCAAGTCAAGACGCATGTCAAAATCTTCCCTTTCTATCATATTCTTGTTGAGTTTCCAAGCTGCCGTTTATTCCTTCTCAGAAATCCCTTGTTTACCAAGCCTGTCACACTCAAGTCTACCACATTTCTTTTCCCCAGCCTTTGCTCAAAATAAGCATGACCTTGAGGGACTCCCTGATCCTTGTTCTTCGCAAATCTATGTTCTCTGGGTAAGTTCTGTTCGTTTTCCGAAAACGTATTCCATGTGTGTTGATTTCCCTCCTGCACACAATACGTGCAAACACTTTTTTAAAAAAGTAAAACTCAGTAGAACTGTTTGATCGCTTTTATCTCAAAAAATGTTTCCTCAAAGAGTAAAATTTTCCAAAAAGAATGATTGATGGTTTCCAGACCTTAAATCTCTGTGACAAGGAAAGTTAAACAAATGTTCATGGTTTTTTTTTAAATTATCTGTCAGGTTTTAGTGGTGAATAAGTAGCCCATTATTCTAATAAATTTTCATCCTAAGATTGAGAAGCACTGTCTTAAATTTGCCTTCTCTTTCAATTGCAGACAGTTAGATGCCCGCAAGTCCGCAGTTGCTGGATTTTTGCTCCTCTTGAAAAATTTTAAGGTTCTGGGGAGCTTGACCTCTTCTCAATGCAGCCAAACAATTGGAGCCAGTCAGGTAAAAAAAAAAAAAAGGTGGGGGGGCACTGGTTCCAGCATGTTTCACTAGCTCGTCTTCAGATCCTTAGTTCGATCGGAAGCACCAATGCATATAGTGGAATGGATGTGTTTGAGAAATGATAGGAACATCTAATTACAATGAACTAACCATGGGTTAAAACTATCCAGTATTCCAAATCTCTACACAATATTTAAAATATTGTCCTCAGTGCTGATGTTGGTTGGGAGTATTGAAGAATAGTATGGAATGATGGCAGATTTGAGCAATTCCAGAAATGGCTACAGAGTCCCTGGGAATCAGGCGTATTATTGTATGTATTATTAGTATGTATAAATGTATTACTAGTATTTAGTTTAGTTTACTTTATTGTCATTGGATCTCGTACAATGAAATCAAACACCATTTGAGTGCACATCATGACCATGAAAATAAACACAAACACACATCCTTCACCCTCCACACATTGAACTGAAAACCTTCATCGACACTGCACTATACAGCAGAATTCAAAAGAGTTACTGCCCTGGGATAGAAGCTGTTTTTCAGCCTATTTGTCCTTGTTTTTATTATTCTATACCGTCTGCCAGGTGGTAATAGCTCCAAAAAGGATTCCCAGGATGAGATGGATCTTTGAGAATGTTTTAAACTTTCTTAAGGCAGTGGGAGCTATAAAGCTCTTCCAATCAGGGGAGAGGGCAACCCATGATCTTCTGGGCAATGACATTAACCCTCTGGAGTGTTAGGTTCTTCTCCATCAGATCTTACTCCAGTTGAAATAATATTTCCCATTTAGCTAGTATCATCAAGTTAGGCTGATAGAGTGGTGCGGTGGCCTAGAGATGGAGCTCTTGCCTCACAATCAGAAGGCTGTGAGTTCGATCCTACGTAGGTAGAGGCAGATATTTCCCTCCCCCTGAGAATATATCTGCTGAACAAAACTCCGCATTGGCAACAGGAAGGGCATCTGGCCACTGAAACACTCTGCTTGCTCCATTCAAGTTGCCCAAACTCCGCCCCGCAAGGGATTATGAGGTCGTTAAAGGAAGATGATGATCAAGTTAGGCTGATTTTGTAGGCTTACGGAACAAAGTTACTGTGTCCAGCGGGGTTTGACATGTATAGGATTCGGTCCATAGGAGAGGAGTACAACCGTTCATTTAGTGGCTGTTGGAAGTTAAAACGGCACTAAAAAAAAATAACTTAACGACCGTTTTTCAGACTTAACCACCCTTGCTCTGGTCACATGATCAAAATTCAGGCACTTGACACCTATATATGACGGTTGCCTGAAATCACGTGATCACCTTGTGTGACCTTCTGACAAGCAAAGTCAATGGGGAATCCAGATTCCCTTAAACAACAGTTTGACTAGTTTAACAACTGCAGTGATTCACTTAACAACTGTGAAGGCTGTAAGAAAGGATGTAAAAGGAGACAAAATTCACTTAATGACCAATGCCTTAGCCACAGAAATGTTGGGCTCAGTTGCAGTCGTAAGTCGAGGACCTACCTGTACAGAGGTTTCCATGACCTTCCAGGTCCTTCCTTCCAGGTCCAAGTGGATGTCCATGCCCGCTATAACGCGGCAGCCAACGAGGCCTTTTGCTTAGAGATCCTAGGCAGCCTGAGACGATGCCTGAGCCAGCAGGCTGATGTCAGACTCACCCTCTACAAGGTAAGGAGAGCTCCCTTTGGCATTCTGCTTGATTCCCTAGCATGCCTACAGTTCTAGCTGTGTCTCAAGTAAACTTAACTACTTGCAGAATACAGAATAACAAGAGTTGGAAGGGCCCTCGGAGGTCTTCTAGTCCAACCCCTTGGTCAAGCAGGAGACCCTACCATTTCAGACAAACGTTTGTCCAATTTCTTCCTAAAAACCTCCACTGTCGGACCACCCACAATTTTTGGTGGCAAGCAGTTCCACTGGTTGATTGCTCTCACCGTTAGGCAATTTCTCTGTCAACTCATAAAATATTTCTCTGGTCTTTTTAGAGTTGCCAACAGAAAGGGAGGGGGGAGCAGTGCAGCCACTTGCAAACCGAAACTGCATTCCATAAATGTTTTTCAAAGATAGTAACTAGGTGCTGAAGTTTCTGCCGCGCAACATTCTAACTGGAGAGCATGATTGATGACTCTTGGCTATGGATGTGTCCCATTGGAGAATATGAATTATGAGATACCCAGGGGGTGGGGAAAACCAGGGTCAAGGGTGACAATGAATGATGTGTCTCAAGAATCGGCTACACCCAAACAATGCTGGCATGTTAACTCCCAATAAATCCTTTTGAAGTTTTGGAAGTTTGGCTTGAGACTCATGATTCAAATGGGGTGAAGTGCCAGAATCCTGACATTCTCCTTAGTTCTAGGTTGCTTCTCTCCTTGGTTAGTTTTTCCATTCATTGCTTGATGTCTTGCCTTCCAAGTTCTTTAGAGATCAGATTGACCCCCCTCTTCTTTGTGGATGGTGGTATACTTTCTGCTTTTTCAGTTCTTCTCTGATCACTTTCAAGCTCACTTTTTAAAACAAACAAATAAACAAATCTCCATTTGACTTTCCAGGGTTTTTATGATGTCCTGCGCAGAAATTCTCAATTGAGTCATTCCATTTTGGATATGCTTCTCTCACAGGTACAGTAGTGATCAAACATTAGAAGTTGGATTTAAATGAAATGCTGACCAGAGTTTTGAGTCTTGTCTACCCTTGGTTTGGATTGTGGTTCTTGTTCTGACCAAGGCTTCCTGAGACCGTAATTAAGCACACGCTTAGTCCAAACCACTCTTGTTTTATTTCAACGCTAGGAATTATGTTCATTTCCAGCCTGTAATGAGTCCCAAACAGTCCCTCAAGATAAGCACCCATCTTTCTCTCCTTTGAATTGCTGCCAAAAACTAGAGTGCCAAATGAACTGTAAAAAACCAACCGAAGTACTAAGTCCACACAGAGCTTCAAGGTTTAATCCGAACAGAGCGAAAGACTTTGCTTCCTGCAGAGGTTTCTCCACCTTTGCACTTCCTTTATATTTTAGGGGAAAGGCAATCACCTCCCAGCCTTACTCCTGGGTCGCCCCTTTTGTCTCAGCTGCTCTTGCCTTCTAGCAGCTCTGTGCACACGCGCACTGGGAACAGGCTCCCCTCAGTCCTCTGCCCCGCTGCTGCCAGACTCCAGAAGCTCCGGAAGCAGTACTCTACTCCCAAATGGTCGTGGCCCCATCTCTGCATCGGACGCAGGACTCTCGTCCGAGTCCTCTCCAGATTCCCTGACTGGTCCTCACTTTTTCCCGGTGTCCGATTCCGCTGCCGTCTGCACCAACTGCCGGTGAACCACAACAGTTCTGCTTTTGAAGAGAAAGCCCAAAACCTAGTTGATTGGATGAAGCCAAATGGCAAAGTGTTTTTGCCCCAGAGTAGGAATGGAAGAAAAAGGATTTACCATGAAGATGGGAAGGAGAAAGAAACAGGGATCTAAGTCACATATTCTTCATGAGAGTAATATTTTGAATTTTTTATAGCTATTCAAGTGAATATCTATGGAGATTCTCAATCATCCAGGTCATGCTACCCCAAATCTGCTTACCCCCCCCCCCCCCCCCCAAAAAAGGCAGCTGAACTTTGTTTTTTTTTCTTTGAAAATATTTTGGATCTCATCCAAAAAGCTTCAGTTTTTTTCAGAGCTATAGAAGTTTCTTGGATGAGAAGTAAAATGTTTTCAAAGAGAAAAAAAAAAAACTAAGTCCAATTGCCTTTTGGAAGAACACCTTAGGGACACTCAAGTGAATAGCTATTTTCTGAAATACATTATCATTCATAGGCAAGTAGCAAAGCAAATTCATCCACCCCAGAATCCATTGAAGGAAATAAAAGTCTGTTTATTTCTGGAAGGAAATGGTGATTGTGACAATCTCTTCGCCCTCGTTCGACAAATGGTTTCCTCATTCTAATATTTTTTTTTAAATCTCTTTTTAATGGGGGAAGTTTTCTCCTCCTTGCTGATTATAATCTATAAATAAGAGATGATTTATCATTTAACAAATTAATCTCTTTGGTTTGTTGCAACAGATGAAACAATATTATGAAGCTGAACCAGATCTGCTGCCCCCATTAAAATTAGAAAAATGCATCCTGGCTCAAAGAGATCAAATCTTCTTGCAGGAACCTTTGGTGAGAAAGAAAGAAAAAAGTGGGAGCATTCAGATGGTAGTTTTTTTTTTAAAAAAAAAAACACTTGTTTAAAATGTATATCTGAGTTTGCATTCTGAATCAACAAGAGGATATTGGCCTATGTATTATATATATTGGCATATTTTATTCATTGAAGGCAAATGAAATGCAGCTTTTGAAAAAAATATTTAAGGTTTGGCTGGCTTGAAATGAGAAAAGGGCATTTTTCATTCATAGTTTAATGCCACGATTCCTTCAGGCTCACCTCTTGTGCTGTATTCAACATTGTTTGGCCTGGTATACGAATGTTTTAACTGCGCACCAGCAAGCTGAAGAAGATCAGGAAGAGGAGGAGGATAGAAGCTTTCAGCAAGAATTGGATAAGATGTTGGAATCCATCACAAGACGAATGATCAAGAGCGAACTGGAAGATTTTGAGCTGGTAATTGATTCATTTGCTTATTTGTGACATTTCTATGCCACACTACTCCAAACAGCTCTGTGCAATATGTAGAAAGAAACGGAGATTAAAAACAACAGAAAAAATTGTATAAACAATGTAAACCATAAGGTGGAAAAGAAAATGGGAAAGAGACTGAGTGCCGTAGTGGTGCAGTGGTTAGAACGCAGTACTGCAGGCTACTTCTGCTGACTGCCGGCTGTCAGCAGTTCGATTCTAACCAGCTCAAGGTTGACTCAACCTTCTATCCTTCCGAGGAGGCTAAAATGAGGAGCCAGATTGTTGGCGGGGGAAATTCTGTGTAAACTGCTTAGGGAGGACTGTAAAAGAACTGAAGCTGTATATAAGTCTGTGCTATTGTTATATAAACACTATGAAGTGGTATATAAGTGCTATTGCTATTCAGCAATTTACAAATATTAGAAGTGGCCTTTCTAATTGACTTGCTTTTGAATGTTAGGATAAATCAGCAGACTTCTCTCAATCAACCGGAGTGGGCTTAAAGAACAACATCTATGCCATTTTGGTGATGGGGATCTGTGAGGTTTTGATTGAATACAACTTTACTACAGGCAACTACAAGTAAGGAATTGAAATCTTACTTCTAAAGCTTCTGAGCTTTTGAGCTTATATACTGTATTTACCTTTGGTAATGTGTGTTGCAGTAAGAACAAGTTTGAAGGTGTTTTGAGCCTGTTCAAGTGCTACGCAAAACTTTGTGAAATCCTGAAAGAGAAAGCAGGAAAGAACAAACTCCAGTCAACAAGCAAAATTGCCCGAAGTTTCCTATCGATGGGCTTTGTGTGTACTTTACTTACAAGTCTCTTCAGGTAAAAATATATATATTAACTTATAGTACTGATCATTCCCTGCATGTGTTGAAGAATCAAAAACAGCCAGCAGAAATGGGCTGGACTAGAAATGGCACTAGAAGTATAGAAATAAGCTACAAAAGCTGGTAATAAAATCAGTCATCACCTATGGATTTAGACATGGCATTTGTATATTTTCATGGGGAGTGGTGCGGTGGCCTAGAGGTGGAGTTCTTGCCTCACAATCAGGAGGCCGTGAGTTCGATCCTCGGTAGAGGCAGATATTTCTCTCCCTGGGCACAATGAGAATTGTATCTGCTGAACAAAACTCCACACTGACAACAGGAAGAGCATCCAGCCAGTAAACACTCACCTCCATTCAGTTGCCCAGACTCCACCCCGCAAGGGATTATGGGGTCATTAAAAGACGATGATTTGTATATTCCCCCCCGCCCCTCTGTGTGTTACTTACTCAGTCCAGAATTTTCTTCCAACCCATTAGGGACTGTGCCCAAAGCCACGAGGAGAGCCTGGCTGTTCTCCGCTCCAGCACTGAATTCATGCGCTATGCTGTCACCGTAGCGTTGCAGAAAGTGCAGCAATTGGATGAGACTGGGCAGACAGATGGGCCAGAGGGAGAGAACCCAGGAAAGATGTTCCAGTACCTTTGCAAAATCACTCGGTGAGTTAAAATGCTAAGCAGTCAAGAGGTTTCAGTATTTTAATACTATTTTGTCTATAAGAGCTGCAGAAATCATCTAGTAGAAACTATATACATTCTTACCTACCTTTAACAGTTTTTCTTTCTTTTGGGAAACGGTATGCAGAGTGTAGAAATGGAGTAAAAAATTGTAAGCCAAAAGAAAAATCAAGGTAGGAGAGAAGAATAAACATACTGTAGCTAAATTTGTGTTGCACATCTCTCTCTCTCTCTCTCTTTGTATGTATATATATATATATATTCAGGCTGGTGCTTTCGGCAAGGCACCACAAGAAGAGTTTAAAGCAATATTAAAGATGCATGGCCTTATTTGTTTGGTCTAGCTGATCTAATTCTTGACTTTCTTCCACTTCCTGTAGAGTCCTCCTCTGGAGATACACCTCAATCCCAACATCAGCAGAAGAATTTGGGAAAAAGGATAAAGGCAAAAGCATCTCGCTGTTATGCTTGGAAGGCCTACTGCGTATTTTTAACACAGTGCCACAACTTTATCCAACCAAAATCTCACAGTTCCTCCAGGCTTTAGGTAATTTTGATTCGGCTTCGTTCCCTAACCCAAATTCTATCTCCAGGCATCCTTTTCACACTGATTTCATGAATTTCTTTTCTGGATTTTCACTTCTGCTTGGCTGCCATCTTTTTGTTCCTCTTCGTTAGATATCGCAAATGAAGACGATGACGAAGCAGCAGCGGAGGTGAATATCACTGAGAAAGCTGCCTTCCAGATTCGGCAGTTTCAGGTGAGCTTAAAGCATGTGATGATGATCGCTGAGTACCTCCAAGAGATTGGAGCATCACAAGTTTGACAATCAGTCAGAACTCCAATTTTGGAGCATTCTCGAGAAAAGATTCTGTAATAATTCCCAAGGTAATTTTCCCTTTAAAATCTTCCAAGTCCCCTAGACCAACGATCGCCAACTGGTGGGCCGGTTTTGGTGGGCCGCAGAGACATCTCACCCCCAGATCACACACCCCCGCCAAAGAATTAATCCAGGCTGGGCAGAAACACAAGGCTGCTCAGCCCTCATGGCCCGCGGGAACCCTCCCCGCCCACTCACTCCTTAACCCAGTAAACATGCCTGCTAAAATTGCTATTTTTCCTTTTTCTGACCATCATCTGTTCTGCTGTGCCGGGAGATTTAGATTAGCTAGGAAGCAGGAAATGGTTGGATTTTAGATCTTCGGCTCAGCACAACCGAACCTCCCTTAGGATTGAAGGTTTGCTTGCAGGCAAATTCTATGTGACAGACTGAGCTAGCCAATGACAGATAGATAGATCTCTGAATGAATCTGATTCTGTGAGCAACTCAATCTGCTTGGTTTGCCTGATTTTGGATAAAAGTTGTGCTTTTTTTATAAAAAATTCAATATTTATATAAATATTTATAATATTCACATACAAGCCATGCCACACCCACAAATTAGGCCACACCCACAGAACCAGTTAGTGGTCCCTGGGATCTAAAATTATGAGTTTGGTGGTCCCTGAGGTCCAAAAGGTTGGCGACCCCTGCCCTAGACAAGAAATGGGACACTTGGTTCTCAAAGCACCCATACCTCCTTTGGATGATTGTACCTTGTTTGTTGTGAGTTTCATCTTTTCCTTTTGCCTTTTTCAGAGATCACTTACAAACCTGCTCAGCAACACAGAAGAAGATTTCAGCAGCAAGGAAGCACTTCTCTTGATCAACATCCTTGCGATGCTCTCCAAACTGTTGGACCCTTCCTCATCCCAGGTACTTATTTATTTGTTTGTGTGGCGGGGTTGTATCCTCCCTTTATTATTTCGACTAATAACTCAAGGTAGTGAACATATCTGATACAACTACCTCCTTGCTACGCTTTCCAGAATGGCAAGGAATTATTGAGTATTATAAAAGAACAATTGATTCATTCTAAAGTTTTTATTCTTTTAGTTGGTTCTTGACTTCAGTCTGCACTGAAGTTAAGTTCTGTTTTCAGCTTTCTTGGTCTATTTTATTGTCTGTCTGTGTCTACCCCCTTTCTTTCTTTCTTTCTTTCTTTCTTTCTTTCTTTCTTTCTTTCTTTCTTTCTTTCTTTCTTTCTTTCTTTCTTTCTTTCTTTCTTTCTTTCTTTCTTTCTTTCTTTCTTTCTTTCTTTCTTTCTTTCCTTCCTTCCTTCCTTCCTTCCTTCCTTCCTCCTATCTATCTATCTATCTATCTATCTATCTATCTATCTATCTATCTATCTATCTATCTATCTATCTATCTCTTTCATCTACCTACCTACCTATCTTTCATTCTACCTACCTACCTATTGAAAACCACAGTTTCCAAAGACCTCTATAACAGGTCACTTACTATAATTGTTTCACTTGCTGTTGCTGTATTAAATGTCAGTATGGTCATATTACCCTTGCCAAGGTTACCACCTTTTTCAAGACTCTGTTTTAATGGTCTGTTACTCTTTTTATTAATTTTAAGTGGCTGCTCTGAGAGCCTTGTTCCTTGAAAATTGAATTTAACTGACCGAGGCGTAATCAACTAATGAGAAATCGCTTTCTCTCCATAGTTTGTACAGCTGTTATCATGGACAGTGAAGCTTTGCAAGGAAACTAGCTTGGGTAAGTGTTAATGGCTTCGGTGTGAATTTGGGCTGCTCAGTATCTCCATGCAACCAGCGCAGATCGGAGATTGGCTGAGCACCTGATTTGAGTGAATGAGCCAGTAGCCTTTTAGCCCCACTTTTAAAGCCAATTATGCTCATTGTGGCAACGTTTTTGCTAGTGGGAACCAAATTGGAACTTTCAATTATGAATAATCCTGGTTAGTGATCATAATTCATTATGATGTTGAAAAAAGAGATAGAAATATGTCTGGTTCGCCAACAAACCAATCAGTCATGTCTTATTTGAATACACTCAGAGGACTTTATAGCAAAATAAAATAATAAAAATAAAATAAAATAACATACCGTATTTTCCGGCGTATAAGACGACTTTTGAAACCAAAAAAAGACAACCTAAAATCCGGGGTCGTCTTATACGCCGGGTCGTCTTATACGCCGGAAAATATTACGGGCGTCGCCGGGAGACGCTCCTCCCCTTCCCGAAGAGAAGACGGCGGCCGCTCTGCCGGCTCATCATGCTCCGCGGGAGGCCTGGTCGTCTTCCATGTGTGTGGGAGAGAGACCGAGAGAGTCGCCCTGGGGCCGGAGGAGGAAGGCTGATGCGAGCGCGAAGAAGGAGAAGCATTTACAAATCCTTGCAGCTTAATTTTGAATACCCGTATTTTCTGGTATATAAGATGACTTTGAAAAAAGTCAACCAAAAATCAGGGGTCGTCTTATACGCCCGGTCGTCTTATACGCCGGAAAATACGGTACAAGCCACTAAAATCAGAACAATCGAACTGTGTACAAGAGAGTGATTGGTTTATGCCTCTGAAGATGAGCGAGGCTGGATTAGCCACATTCAAATGTTTTCAAAATTTGTTGATAGAGCTTTTCCTCTTTCTCTGCAGAAGATGCTCCTTGCTGCAAAGGTTTACTCTCTCTGCTTTTCACACTGCATGCTCTTGTTAAAAGCCCAGTCACTGTACTGCGTGATCTTGCCCAAGATATTCATGCTCAGCTGGAAGACGTAGACCAGGTGAGGAAGACCAGGTGGACTTTAAAGATTGATGCATTTGCCAGGGCAAAGATAATCTAACATTTTCCCTTTCAAGCTAAGTTGTAATGTGATTTGATAACTGGGCATTTGAAGCATGAACCTAGCTTGTAGCTCAACATATTGTGCCAGTTGCCATGGTTTTACTAGGTCAATAAGCCATGATTAAAACAACCCATTATGAACCTAATCAATTTATTTAACCTTTAATGGGATTCTTGAAGTGGCAAATCCTCCCAGTAGAGTTACGTTATAGGGAGAATGGGTGGCATAAAAATGTAATTAATAAGGTATTTTTGAAAAAGGAGTTTTGCTCGATTCAAGAGAGATGAAATTCAAATGCTCAACAACTCACAAAGCTGAGAAAGAAATCTTGGGCCAGTTACTTTAATTCTATCTTTTATAGGGTTGTAATGAAGATAAGATAGTGGAATAGAAATCAAACATCTGAATTAACACCTCTAATTCTGTTAATATTCACAGGATGTTGAAATGGAACATCAATGTCACTTTGCCATTGTGAACTCAAAGACTGCAGCTCCTACAGCTTGTGTAAGTTATATTGGGATCCAACTTAAAGACTGCAGTGACTGAAACATGAATAATTCTACTTTAGAAGAGAGCATTCTATAGCACTTTGCTTGTACTTATTTATTTATTATTTATTATTTAAGTTTTATATACCGCCCTTCTCCCGAAGGACTCAGGGCGGTGAACAGCCAACTAAAATACATGTAAACAAATATAAATAGTTAAAAAAGAATTAAACCCTAGGCTGTCCCTATAAAAATCTAAAAACCCCCAATTAAAATAAATTAAAACTTTGTACCCCATCCCAACTAATCTAAAAACCCCATTTAAAAATCCCATTTGAGTCAGCTCAGGCCGGCCTGCTCGAAGAGCCAAGTCTTCAGGTCACGTCTGAAGGCCCTCAGGTCACTGGTCGTTCGTAGTCCAGGGGGCATCCCG
This sequence comes from Bungarus multicinctus, assembly GCA_023653725.1. Lineage (NCBI taxonomy): Eukaryota > Metazoa > Chordata > Lepidosauria > Squamata > Elapidae > Bungarus > Bungarus multicinctus. The sequence continues at coordinate 11,559,893 of CM042843.1, forward strand.
TTCCAAAGGGCGGGTGCCCCCACAGAGAAGGCCCTGTTCCTCGGGGTCACCAGGCGACACATAGAAGGCGTCGGGACCCGGAGGAGACCCTCTCTGTGGGAGCGCACCGGTCGGTGGGAGACTACTGGCAGAATGCGGTCTTGTAAGTATCCTGGTCCGATGCCATGGAGCGCTTTAAAGACCAAAACCAGTACTTTAAAGCGAACCCGGAAGGCCACCGGCAACCAATGCAGCTCGCGCAGGAGGGGCGTCACGTGGGAGTATCTCGACGCCCCCATAACTACCCGCGCGGCTGCATTTTGTACCAGTTGAAGCCTCCGGGTGCTCCCCGCAGGGAGCCCCATGTAGAGGGCATTACAGTAGTCCAGACGGGAGGTGACCAGGGCATGAGTGACTGTGCGTAAGGCGTCCCGATCAAGAAAGGGCCGCATCTGGCGTATCAGGCGAACCTGATAAAAAGCCCCCCTGGAGACGGCCGTAATATGATCTTCCAAAGACAGCCGTACATCCAGGAGGACACCAAGATTGCGAGCCCCTTCTGTGGGGGTCAAGATCTCATCCCCAATAGCCAGCGACGGAGTCAGGTGGCTATATCGGGCCGCCGGAAACCACAGCCACTCGGTCTTGGAAGGGTTGAGTCGAAGCCTGTTCTCGCCCATCCAGTTCCGCACAGCCTCCAGGCAACGGGCCACAACCTCCACAGCATCGTTGGGGTGGCTTGGGGTGGAGATGTAAAGCTGAGTGTCATCAGCATAAAGATGGCATTTCACCCCAAAACCACGTATGATCTCTCCCAGCGGCTTCACATAGATGTTGAACAGAAGAGGGGAGAGGACCGACCCCTGAGGCACCCCACACATGAGGGGCCTAGGGGTGGACCTCTCCCCCCCCCGTCAACACAAATTGCGAGCGGTCCGAGAGGAAGGACGAGAACCACCGCAAAACGGTGCCCCCAATTCCCAACCCCTCCAACCGCCGCAATAGGATACTATGGTCGATAGTATCAAAAGCCGCTGATAGATCTAAGAGGACCAGGACAGAGGAATAACCTCTGTCACGGGCCCTCCAGAGATCATCTACCAACGCGATCAATGCTGTTTCGGTACTGTGCCCGGGCCTGAAGCCCGATTGGAACGGATCTAAGTAGAATGCTTCCTCCAGATACTGAGGGAGCTGATGTGCCACCACACTCTCAACAACCTTCGCCACAAAGGGAAGGTTGGAGACAGGACGATAGTTATTCAAAAGAGCCGGGTCCAGGGAAGGCTTCTTGAGGAGGGGCCGCACCACCGCCGTTTTCAGGGCGGTCGGAAGCGCCCCCTCCGTCAACGAAGCGTTGACAATCCCCTGGAGCCAGCCTCGTGTCACCTTTCTGGAGGTAGAAACCAACCAGGAAGGGCACGGATCCAATAAACATGTGGTGGCATTCAGCCTCCCCAGTAATCTGTCCACACCCTCGGCGGTCACAGGATCGAACTCCTCCCAGATAACCGTCTCAAGACCTGCTCCGGACACCTCCCCCGGGACTACCCAACTGGAATCCCGCCCATCCCGAATCTGAGCGATTTTATCATGCAGAAATCGGGAAAACTCTTCTGCCCTACCCTGCAAGAGGTCCTCCCGCGCTCTCGGCTCAAGCAGGGAGCGGGTCACTCTAAACAGGGCGGCAGGCCGATTTTCTGCCGACGCAATAAGGGCGGAGAGGTGTGAACGCTTCGCCGCCCCTATCGCCACTAGGTAGGTCCTAATATAGGACCTCACCTGTGTCCGGTCAGACTCAGCACGACTGGCCCTCCAGATGCCCTCCAGACGTCTTTTCCGGCATTTCATCCCCCTCAGCTCCCCCGTAAACCACGGAGTCAGGTGGGATCTATGCCGAGTCAGAGGTCGCAAAGGCACAACTCGGTCCAGAGCCTCAGCGGCCAACCTATCCCAGGTGGCCACCAAGTCTGTGGCCGAGTTATGAGCCAGAGTTTCAGGAAATGGCCCAAGCTCCATCTGAAACCGTTCCGGATCCATCAGGCGCCTGGGGCGGAACCATCTCCTCGGCTCCGCCTCCCTGCGATGGGGGGTGGCGGCACCGAAGTCCAGTCTAAGAAGAGAATGATCGGACCATGACAAGGGTTTTATAACTAAGTCCCCAGCACGATCATTCAACCACTGACCAGAGGCGAAAATCAGGTCCAATGTGTGTCCCCCCATGTGAGTGGGGCCAGAAACTAATTGGGTCAGATCCATGGCCGTCATGGAAGCCAGGAACTCCCGGGCCACCCCAGAGGTTTCCCCGAGCGAAGGCAGGTTGAAATCACCCATGACTAAAAGCCTGGGGGTTTCAACCGCCAGCCCGGCTATCACCTCGAGGAGCCCGGGCAGGGCTGATGACACGTGGCAGGGAGCCAGGTACGTTATCAACAGGCCCAACTGAACCCCCCGACCCCACTTCACAAAGAGAGACTCACAACCAGCCGTCTGAGGAACAGTGGCCTCCCTAGGACAAAGGACTTCTCTAATAATCACCGCCACCCCACCACCCCTTCCCTGAGACCTCGGTCGATGGAATGCTTGGAAACCTGGTGGGCACATCTCTACCAGAGGGACGCCACCCTCTGGGCCCAACCAGGTTTCGGTGACCCCCGCCAGGTCCGCACCCTCCTCCTGAATAAGATCGCAAATCAGGGGGGCCTTGTTAACGACGGACCTGGCATTACATAACATCAGCCGGGTACTCAGGGCCTGAGACTCTGCACAACCAGGCCTGCCAGACGGGTCGGGAGGGTCGGAGCGCGCCACCGCTTGGAGACAGCGGGCACGCGATCCCCTAACCTGATATGGCCCTCTATCCCCGTCATATCTGCCCCTCCCACTTATGGTGCCAATGAGACCCGCCCCCTGCTATTCGAATTGTGTTTGCCCCCACGACTCACGACCCTCTGGGCCCTCCCAGACGTGCACTCCAGCCTGGCTGACTCCAAACCCCCCCGGGTTATCCCCCAAACCGGAACCGGGTATCCTCCCTAACCCCAATAAGTTACCATCCCCCAACCCTCTCTTCGTCACCCTCCCCAACCTTGATAAAACCCCAAATAAAAATTTAAAAAGTTTAAAACCCCCTCTAAAAATCCTTTTTTGATGGCCATGCCACCTCTCCGGATCCCAGGAACCGTCCTTGAGGTGGGCCATCGATAGACCGGAGGGCCGCTCCAGGGAGTGGGGGACCCTCCCGAGAGCCCGTAGTTCCGCCGAGAAGTATGATCTTCTGACCCTCGCCGTCGCCGGATCGGGGACCACCACCGAGGTCATCGGCGTCCTTCGGGCCGGCCAGTCCCGCTGTTGCCCCTGCCATTTGCATCCCTGGGGGGGGCCTCCGGCCGCAGAATGGCCGCAGCGAGGTCTCCACCACCCCCCGCGGCTGCCGCGGTACCGTCCACTATCACCGGCCGCGGCAGCCACAATGGCATGTAGACCATCTTCGGGGCCGCCAACATCCAGGTAGGGGACCTCCAAGGAGTCCCCGACCCCGGGGCAGCCCCAACAGCACCGCCGCCGCCGTCCCAAAAGATCACCCGGGCGGCCTCCTGGTGGCTCTTCCAAGGCCCGGAACACCTCCAAACCCCTCGAAGCCCCCTCAGTGGATGGGGGCCGAGGGGGGGGGCAGGTCCACGCCCGTCATCGCTGCCGCCGCGGCCTCCGTAAAATCGCCGTCGCCGCCGCTCCAAGAAATCACCCGGGCGGCCTTCTGGCGGCTCCTCTGACACCCCAGACGGGGCGAAACCCCTCGACACCCCAGCACATGGGGGTCGAGGGGGGAGGCCGGCTCCATGCCCGGCATCTCGGCCGCCGCGGCCTCCCCGCCTGGCATCTTGGTCGCCGCGGCCTCCACGGTCTCCAAATCGCCGTCGCCGCCGCCGCCGCCCCAAGAAATCACCTGGGCGGCCTCCCGGCGGCTCTTCTGGCGGCTCTTCTGTCGAGGGGGGAGGCCGGCTCCATGCCTGGCATCTCGGCCGCCGCGGCCTCCCCGCCCGGCATCTTGGCCGCCGCGGCCTCCGCGGCCTCCAAATATACTTATGTGGTATTAAGCTGTCTCAACCTCTGTCTCTCTCTTTAAGTTGATGGTTTTGAGTCAAGCAGACAAGATCCTTGAAGAGGTAGATTGGCTGATCAACAAGATGAAAAGTTATTTGGGATCTGAGGCAGCAGGTAATATTTATGAAGGACCTCTGTGAAATGTTTGGATAATTGCCTGCTTTATGTCAGAAGTGACTGCCATTGTGGAAAGCCAAACTATGACCATTAAAGAAGTCTAAGATCCTCAACTTTCAAATTAATATAATTAGAACTTTATCTTGGTAGTTGCAAAATATGAGCCCCTACTTTTGTCAGATTAAACAAGTAGATAGCAATAGCACTTAGACTTATATACCACTTCACAGTGCTTTACAGCCCTCTCTAAGCGGTTTGCAGAGTCAGCCCATCGCCCCCAACAATTTGGATCTTCATTTTACCCACCTCAGAAGGATGGAAGGCTGAGTCAACCTTGAGTGAGATTTGAACTGCCAAATTGTAGTCAGCCAGCAGTAATTTGCAGTACTGCACCGTAACCACTGTGCCACCCTGGCTCATATGATTAGGTATATTAAGATCCTCTTTTTCAGAAGAGATTCCGGATATACATTTTGGCTATAAAGAGAAAAGAAATTGTCACAAGGAAAACGTTTGACACCTTTAGGTGGTCAACAGGAATAAAAGAGATGGAATAAGGGAGTAGAAATGTGGCTGATCACAAAATTGTGCCAGTTTAATCTTCACTGAGTGAAAGGGAGCCTCCAGATGTGTAGATCAGATTTTACCTGTTTTCTGAACATTCTGCATAATTTTATTCAGCATTACCACAGCCTATTTTATTCTCTGTTGTTGTTGTTTTTTAGTCTAAGTTGCAGTTGAATATTGATGTTTTCTGACTGGCTTGATCCAATAAACATAATGGCGGCCACATTTTGGATCAAATGAATTCTTGTTTTAAAACTTACATGACAGTTTTCCCGTATTTGCTCAGAATAGCAGGAAACTAACCATCACACCCAATTTTGATGATGAAATAATAAATAGCTCTAAGAGTGGAAACATTGAGGGATTCAGGGGCAAGGAAACTTAAGAGTCACAGGCTCTCTTCTACCATGAGTTAGAAGCTTACTTGAATCAAAGATGTTTTTTCAGGAGGCAACTGGACTTCCTTGTTTTTTCTTTGAAAACTATCCTGTCAGAGCTGAAGATGCTTCTTGGATGAGAAGCGAAAAGACTTTAAAGAAAAACCAGAAAGTCCAGCTGCCTCTTGAAAAAAAAGCACCTTTGGGACAACCATGATCTGGAGGACTGAAGATCTCTACAGAACTTTAAGCCTACTTGAACCACATCTTTGAGGGAAAAAAAGATCCTCCCATCCAAAGCAGACCTAGAGCATTCAGATCTTATCTTTTGTAACCTGAATGTAACTTTCTCCCTTTTTTTTTTAAACTAGAAAATGCCTCTCAAGCCGTAAACCAGACTCAACCTTTAGAGAAGGCTGTTGTTCTACAGCTTGGGACTGCGCTGACCGCCTACCACGAGCTGGTCCAAACGGCCTTACCCACAGGGAGCTGTGTGGACACATTGCTTAGGAGTCTCAGCAAGATGTATGCCATTCTCACAACACTTGTAAAATATGTGAGTGCTACTGACCTGGAAGAGTAAAGACAGAGTTACCAGATTTCCATTATTCAAAGGGAGTTAAAATGTAAACAGCTTTTACGCAGAGAAGTAGAGAAAAAACTGGTCATGCAGAAAATTCCCATAGGATTATTCCTTAAAAGATTCTGAATCTAAGTGTTGTCTGCCAAAGTTATTCAGACACTAGAATGGAGTTGTCTGCTATAAGGTCCAGGAATATCTCTGTCTCTCTCTCTCCCCCTCCCCCTCCCTATATTTTTTATATTTATATATATATTAAAAAAATGAAATACCACTCAGAGGCATCATCACAAAATCTTCAGAACTGTAAAGCCTACAAACTTGAAATTTGGCACCTATGTTCCTCTTGGCTTCTAGATCCTCACTAAGACAGGATTCTTCAAAATGACCATCAGAGCATTAATATTTTGTATATTATTATTAACATGCTCTGTTGCTAAGGAGTTCTACTTCCCCTCCCCACCTGAAAAGAAATCTGTTCCAAATGCAAAACACAAGGAGAGGAATTTCAGTTTCACAGCAGAAACCAGCTTTAGTAAAGAACAGTTGAGCAAAGCCACGCCTAGGCTACTTGCTGTCTTCTCACACAGCAAATACTGTTTCAGTTTCCATGTTTCAGTTTCCAAACAGCCCTCAACTCTCACACACTGGCAGGATGCTAGCTAGATGAATACTGATGGATGCTGGAAGGCAGAGGCACAATTTTTTCCCCCTTATTTTCCTCCCCCAAAACTAAGCCCAGCCACATAGTTTCGTCGCGAAGCACAGGTAATGAGCTAGTAATATATATATAAAGACATGTTGATTTGAGTTGGATTAGTGAGAAACAATGTTTCTTACCTGGGGAAAGGGTCATGATTCTGTTACTCCATCTGCAACAATAACATGTATTCTTGATTGCCTCCCATGCTATTTCTTGGCCTTGCCTACCTCAAACCGTTGACATCAATCTTGAAAACCCAATCGGAGTTTCTCTCCAGCCTGCCTTATATCAAGCAAAGTAAAGGCAATATTATTCTGAGTTTCTTTCTCACGTTGTCCTTTCTCTGGGTAATCTTTTCTCCCCTTAATGTTCCACTGCTCCCTTCCCTAAGCCACGTTTATAGATATTCTTTCACAGCGTAAGAAGGTCCTATCACTCAGACACAACCTCTTGCATTTGTCTCCCAGTATCTCCAAGTGTGTCGAAACACAACCGGAGGTATTCCAGAACGATTTGAGAAACTGGTGAGTATTGCTCACTGTGCACAATGCCTATTCATGATTAGGCACCATTATAAATATTGGGCCAGGCAGAAATGGAGATTCTGTGGAGATCGTAGAAGGGAAACTCTCAGGATAACTATAACCTCATTGCTTCTACAGGTTAGACTGTCTGGTTCCCACATGACTCCCCAGTGCTATGCCTTCATCACATACGTACAGGTGAGAAAATGTGCTCCATTTCTTATTTCTAGTCCCAGATGAAGCTACTATTAACTTACAAAGAGGAGTGCTGACAGCGTAAGACACAGCAACCTTGTTGAATCAAATTGGATTTGAGTTTGAGCATCACCCGGTAGGGATGGGAAGCTGGTGGCAATCCAAATATATCTGTGGATGTTGTAATATTAAAATCTGAGGATCAACATTCTATATGAGCCACACTGGCACAGTGGTTAGAGTGCAGTACAGCAGGCTACTGACTGCTGGCTGCCTGCAATTTGGCAGTTCGATCCTGATTGGCTCAAGGTTGACTCAGCCTTCCATCCTTCCGAGGGGTAAAATGAGGATCCAAAATTGTTGGGGGCAATATGCTGATTTTGTCAACCGCTTAGAGAAGGCTGTGAAGCACTGTAAAGCGATATATAAGTGCAAAGCTATTAGATGTTGCTGGCGGACAGAATTCTACTATGTTCTGAGCAGCCATAGAACTGTATGAATGTAGCAGGCAGAAAAGTCTTGAATTCGAGGATCCAGAATTTCTCTAAAGCTGGGACAAAAGTCATTGGAACTACAGTGTGAGGCTATAGTCCTCAGAGTCAGGAAAACACATTGGTAAATGTTGCCAGCAAATAACCAACTGAAGCCTCTAATCCAGACTCATGTGCCCAGCTGCTCTATTCCCACAGACTCATTAAAAATGTGCCTTCCTAATGTAATTTTTGTTCTCTACAGAACATCCAACGTGCAACCCTGACCTCCGCTATCGAAAAAAAGAAAAAAGATAAAAAGGTAGAGGAATCCGCTGTTATGGTAAGCATGGTTAATTTTTCATATTTATGTAGTTCTTTGAAGCCAGGCTGAATTAAAAGTTGATCTTCAATATTTTCTTTCATGTAAATCTTAGGAGTGGGTTTAAACCATTGTCCCACAGTAGTTCCTGACATTTTTGCGTTCTAAAACTACAGCAACATCTATGAAAAGGAGATATTCACACAACCAGAAACAATTGGTGTGTTTGTGCACAATAAATGTAAGAGAAAATGGGGTGGATTTAACATGGTTGATGCTTGGACAGAAGACTTATTGTGCTTCTGTCAGCAGAGATTCTACGGTAGTTACATAAGATGTCTGTGTGAAGATTTGATTCAGTTGAGTGATGGCAATAATGTAGTTTAAAATATTTAAAATCTTTCCATGTTGCCTGTTTGCATAAATGTGAAACTAGTGTAGCCAACAGTATACTGCTTTGTAGCTTCAAAAAATCCTTTGTAACTAAAACTTGCGTAGCTATTTAATATCATCTGCTCTATTTTGATCTCAAAATACAGTAGTTCTTTAGATTTGTTCTACTTTTGCTAACTTCTGGCCCATGTAAAGTCTTTGTTGGGTGCTGTTTGGTGACACTTCTTATGAGATGGGTAGTTATATAAACAGATAAAATCCTAAACAGTAATAATGTGTTATTTTCTATTAATATGCTCATTTTCTTGGAATCCGTAGGCTAAAGTATTGCGGGAGACTAAACCAATTCCAAACTTGGTTTTCGCCATAGAACAGTATGAGAATTTTCTGATCCATCTCTCGAAAAAGTCAAAGGTAAGATTTAATTCTACAAATATAGGAATTCCTTTTTATAATACTGGCAATTATGATATAAGGTAGTGTATCTTTTATGCTGCACTCTGAAGTCTGTGCACTTAATGGTACATTAGCCCTGCCTCCAAATTCAAAATGTTAATTATTTTTCAAACGAAAAAAAAAGCAATTTCAGCTCTTGACTCTACTTCAGAATAACATCTGGTATGTTTTAGGTCCGTTAGAATTCAATGTGATTGAGAAAGGTCTTCGTATGAAGCCCTCTGATGAAATATTTGTCTCACAAACCAAATTCAAACTGTATGTTTTTATTCAGATGCGAATTTTCGGTGAAATCAAACTTGATCCATACGCTTACAGCAACCGTAACTCACATAACCGAAGTGTAAATTTGACTGTGATGACTTTTTTCAATGCTTTGAATGCTGGTGTAAACATTTTGTAAAACGATTGCACGACCTCTGGCTGTTTCAGGTCAACCTAATGCAATACATGAAACTAAGTGCTTCCCGGGACTTCCGAATCAATGTATCTACCGTAGAAAATGTTCTACAAGAACAGGATGCGGAGGACGAGCCAGACCAAGATGAGGTCAGTTTGCAGGACAGGTGACCATGTGGTGCCTGGGGTCAACCACCTGCCTCCAAAACTCCTTCCCTTGATACCTATACACCTTCTTTTAAATAATTATTTTCATGATATACAGGTGGTCCTCGATACACAATCCCAATTGAGCCAAAAATTTCTGTTCCTAAGCAAGAAGAGTTGTTAAGGGAATTTTGCTCCATTTTACGGCCTTTCTTGCCAGTTGTTAAGTGAATCACTGCTATTGTTAAATTAGTAACACAGCTGTTAAGTGAATCTGGCTTCCCCATTGACTTCGTTTGTGAGAAGTTTGTAAAAATGCCTTATTCTACTGTAACAGAGAGAGTCGAAAGTCAACGCTTTTTCCTTTCTCTCTTTCCTCACTTTTCTTCCCCCTCCCTCATTGTCCTCTTATTTACTTTTGTGTTCTGTATTTTACAATACTTTATAACTTAATATAAAATGTAAAAGCAAGAAGTTTGCAAAAGGGGATCACGTGACCCGGGGACCCTGCAACCACCATAAATATGAACCAGTTGCCAAGCACCCAAACTTTAATCCCATGGGGATGCTGCAACGGCCTTAAGTGTGAAAAGATGATCGTAAGTCCTCTTTTTTCAGTGCCGATGAAGGTTCAAACAGTCACTAAATGAAGTGTTTTAAGTCAAGGACTACCTGTACATTGAAAAGGGAGTGTGGCAGAGCCCTTCCGATTTGCAACAATGCCTTTGGGCTCCACAAACATTCTTGCCGCTGGTAAGAGGACCGGGCCATTACATTTCGGAAGCCTCTTTGTGAATGTTCTCCCACTAAGGCCTCGAACCTTCAAATGTGCTCCTCATCTCCAGGAGGTTTCTTTATAGTCTGATGGAACACACCGAAGGATCCTTATTTTGGCCACAGCAGCAATGTATCTCTCTCTAAATTCTCCTTGTGAAGTTTGTATGAGTATCAATCCCATGCATGCTAACATCAGTTTAAATAATTCTAGTGTCCTGCAGCTTGTTTTAAAAGCAAACCATTGATGGAACATGGCAACCACCCTAGCAGTCCTGTTCAAAAGTAAAGGGTCAATTCCATACTGCTAGTGCTTGGGAGCAGGAATAAAGACTAGCCATGTTTTTGCTTCCATGAGTGTTTTTAATTTAAGAAATAAATAAATAAAACAGAATCCCGAAACGTTTTGTTGCAGGCTCTCCATCCTTACCATCGTTCTCTTCTGTTTCTTCCCTTGAAAAGTATCTTAACAAAGGCAAAACAAACACAAAAAACCCTTCCAAAAATGTTTGGGAGATTTGTGCAACAGATGTAACTAGTTTGGTTAACTAGCAGATTATACAGCTTGCACTATTTCAGTCGTTCGCTAACTAATGTTTCCATGTGTTCTCTTTTTATTTCTTCTAGAGCACTGCATCTGCCCAGTCAAACACCAGCAGAGAACCCAAGAAAAAAAGACGAAAGAAATGAGAGCTGCTCCTTTTCTTCTCAAATGGCTGGCTTTGCACTGTTTTAACATCTATAGGGACGCCATCTTTTTCACGTAATCTACAGTTTATTAGAAAAGTGTTTCTTCACCATATCCTTTGCACATAGAACCTTCATGCTTGCAGTATCAGCAACCTGCTGATGATCTCTCCGTGGCCTGTCCCTGTAAGGCACATTGAATTCGCAACTTTTCCTTTTGGTCTCTAATCCACCATGCTGGTTGTGGGAGCCACAGTCCTTGGAGATATCTGTTCTCCTCCTTTTGACTTGGAGTGAGAAGAAAAAGCAGATGTCCATGACCAAGAGGTTCCTTCTGGAGGATCCGTCTGGGAAGAAGTGTGACCGGTTAGCTTCTAAAACTGAATTTCATTTTCCTTTTTCCAAGGAACCTTTTGTTATTTTAATAAGTTTGTATATATCCAGAGCTTCCCCTGTAAGAAATTGACAAGAAAGAAGTTTCAGAGAATCATTTTTGTGCATATTAAAAATGTTCAAAAGTTAAAACTTAATTTGTAAAGATTTGTGTGCTGGAATCTTTGAAGATTTTTGCTCCTAAATATATCCTGGCCCAGGCAGAGGTTTATTTAAGGCAGGAAAGAACAAGCAGATTAAAACATTTAATTCAGGCTCTCCTTATATTGATCAGAACCTACAGATACTATGAATATATTTAGATAATACGCTAGAGTTGGGGCTTAACAGAACTTTCTTCATTTACTTCGGTAAAGTATTCCTCTAACAGTTCAATAAAATGCATAATGTTGTGTTGGTTTCTTAAACTGTCACATTTGGTACAGCAATTGTTAACCATGTTTCTGAAAATAAACAACTATATACTTTTAAAAGTGCACATTAATTTGGGAAAGCAATTTCAGATAGCCCTGCTATTTATACGTTCCTTCCATTATTGGAATAGGAGGCTTCACTTCTTAAAAAGTATCTTTCTGTGGAAAAATAAAATAAAATGTTTATATCCTGTTACCCAAATATTCAAGCTCCTTCAATTTAAATGCCTCTCATTTCTATCTAGTCATGCATAAGAGTGTCCTGTTAAGTCAGAGAATGTAAGGGAAGATACTATCCTCAGTTAATACTTTCTCTCCCTGTTGCAGGAAACACGATAATTCATGCATGCATTTTGGGTTTCTCCTTAAGGAATAATCCTGGGCAAAGTTTTAATAGCCAAACTGGTCCTGAGGATGTCAGAAGCCTTGTACAAAGCTGATTTACAGGCTGAAAAAGGTTTACAACCTCTCATTATATAGGATTATAGGAGCCTCTGTGGTGCAGTGGTTAGAGTGCAGTACTGCAGGCTACTTCTGCTGCTTGTCAGCTGCCTGCAATTTGGCAGTTCAAATCTCAACAGGCTCAAGGTTGACTCAGCCTTCCATCCTTCCGAGGTGGGTAAAATGAGGACCCAAATTGTTGGGGGCAATAGGCTGACTCTGTAAACCACTTAGAGAGGACTGTAAAGCACTGTGAAGTGGTATATAAGTTTAAATGCTCTTCCTTCCTTCCTTCCTTCCTTCCTTCCTTCCTTCCTTCCTGCACAGTGGTTACAATGCAGTATTGCAGGCTAACTGCTCACATTGCCAGAAGTTTGATTCCTGACTAGCTCAAGGATGACTTAGCCTTCCATCCTTCCGAGGTGGATAAAATGAGGACCCAGATTGTTGGGGTGAGAGGCTGACACTGTAAACCGCTTAGAGAGGGCTGTAAAGCACTTGTGAAGCGGTATGTAAGGATAAGTGCTATTGCTAGTGCTATTATTCAGCAACTGAAAGATAGAATTCTTGTCAACACTGATTTTGAAAATCAGTAACAATCTGATACACACCTTGGGGGATATTATAGCTTTGTTCCAGTCCTCCTGGGTTGGATGGGGTGACACAATCCATTGTTGCCTCTTTCCTTAAACAATGATCAATATCTACGGCGCTGAAAAAGGCCACTGACTGAGGCAGATCCTGAAGACCGAGTTTATAGGCAAACATACACCTAAAAAAGGGAATGCTGCATTTAGAAGTGGGAATCCCTTCTTCCTTTGGAGTAGATCCTCATCAGTTAGAAAATAAGTTACTTCAAAGGAACATCACCACAACACACCCTCACTATTTCCATCATACGCCTCTAGGAATTTTCCTTTAGAGAAAAAAAAATCAACTAACCTAAACACATTTTAATCAGCCACAAAAGCAATTTTCCTTAGTTTGAAAAAAAGGGGTAATATATCAAATAGAAAGCGTTACCTTATAATACTTTATTCTAAATTAATAAGAAAGAGCTTTGGGTTTTTCTTTTTACCCATATATATTAGTTGGCCACGTTCTATTTAGTGCTTGAATCTGTGGTTGAAAACTATGTCCAAAACTTAGTCCTTGAAACTCTTTCACTCATTGTAATCACATACAAGTATTTCCTCAAAGAAGGACAGGTAAAAATCTCCATCCCTGCTCCCAAGATGCCACAGATTCTCTGGGATTTGTAAACACAATGATGCAACCTTGAACCATCCTATTATTATTCCACAAATATATAATTGGTAAAAACTGCATGAAGGGAGAGTAATTTTTTTTTTAAATCAGATCTGCATTCTTTAATTTTAAAATACTTTATTGCCAATGTTATTTCCAAGATTTGAGAATAATTCCAACACTCTTAACACTTAATCTTCCAGCTAACTGGTAGAAGATCTAAATTCTAAACAGTAATCTGTCACAATTTTTGATATGCAGCTACTAAATTACGGTGTCTCAGAGGATTTGTTTCCAATAATTTCTTTTCCAACTCAATATAAACTGAATACTATTGCAGATAAATTCCTATTGGTCTAAGAAAATTTCTAGCCATGCTGCTCAATTCCTACCAGTTGAACCACCTTCCCCAAACTGACCGGCATTCTCCAAGGTCAATAGGAACACAGTTTCCAAAATCCTTACCTAGCATAAAACATCTGGGCTTGCAAACCCCAAACATTTGGAAAGCACCAGATTTAGGAAACATCCCCAATAAAGTATGAGCTGCTTGCCGAACGACCAGACCGGTGCTTACCGTGTGAGGAGGTTTGTGATCTGCAAGGCAAGTGCTGCCCGATAGCGGTCCTCGCTCTTGACCAAGTAACGCACTTCATCATGGATGCTGATGCAAAAACGTCCATCAATGTCAAATACATCAAAGAGCCATTTCATAGATACGAGCATCAGATGCAGGTAATCCACAGCTGAACTCTGAACCACCCAATTTATTCTGCTGGTCACAAACTAGAAGGGAAGAAAAAGAAAAACTCAAACCGATAATGTAATATTTTTTTCAATGAACATTATGCTTGCTATCTAATTGGGTAGCTGAGATTTGGAAGGTCTGCACATCAGCCCACCTGCAGCCTATGTTTACCCATCTACTCCTTTGCAGCTTTGATGCGTTGATGTCTATCTGCAATTGCAGACAGGTCTAAATCAAGGCCAAAGATGGTTAGGACAACATCTCCAGTTACAGCTAAGTCACTACTTTTAGCAATAGCACTAGACTTCCATACCACTTCAGAGTGCTTTTACAGCCCCCCTCTAAGCAGTTTACAGTCAGCCTCTTGCCTCTATCCATCTGGCTCCTCATTTTACCCACCTTGGAAGGATGAGTCCTGGAGCCTGGTCAGATTCGAACTGCCAAATTGCAGGCAGCCAGTAGTCAGCAGAAGTAGCCTGCAGTACTGCATCCTAACCATTGCGCCCCCACGACTCATCAAATTAAAAAAAATTCAACTACAGATAGTCCTCAACTTACTTAAGTTACAATGGCACGGAAAAAAACTGAATTACAACCATTTTTCACACACCATTTCAGCACCCCTATAGTCATGTGATTTACATTCAGATGCCTGACAACTGACTCACATTTATGATGGTTGCAAGTGTCCCGGAATCACATGATTTCCCACTTTACGGCCTTCTGACAAGCAAAGTCAATGGAGAAGCCAGATTCCCTTAACAACCGTGCTACCAATTTAACCGCTGCAGGGATTCTGCTTAACAAATGGGGCAAAACTCAACTCAACTCATTTCTCACTTAGCAACATTAAGTTTTTGTGGTCCTGGGTGGAGGACTAGCTGTCGTTAGAACAGAGGGATTTCTTATCTCACCTCGCCCCCAACAGCTTCTGGCTCCAACGCTCGAGAAATTTGGCAGCCCAGCACCGGGGTTCTGGGTGCGTCCGACATGGCAATGCTTTCCAGTTTGTTGAACATTTCAGACTCTGTGCCACTGGCCCACACTCGCTGGCGTACCATGTCCCACTTCTTCCTACGAGACCTAGAATATGAAGCGCATCCCTGCTGAACTCAGAGATCAACAGAACATCTGACCCTGCAGTTTGGGGTTGCAATCATTCAACTCCAAGAAGGAAGAGTTGCACGGCAGCAGGACACACACAGAGCAAAGAATAACGAAATGATCATTGTTATCTTTTAATGACCCCATAATCCCTTGTGGGGTGGAATCTGGGCAACTGAATGGAGCTATTAAGAGTGTTTGGATGGCCAGATGCCCTTCCTGTCTCCAAAAGAATAACAAACTGATACTACAATCATACAATACCCAGATTTTAGTTTTGTAGCGTTTCAGCTTCCGTTTAAAATGACAATAACAAAAAGTTATTTTTTTTAGTTTCTGGGCCTTACAGCTGAAAAAGCAAACTCAAGGATGTTTCATTGATGTTTCAGAAGTCCCTAGAGCAGAGGTCTTCAAACTTGGCAACTTGAAGACTTGTGGACTTTAACTCCCAGAATTATATATTTTTATATATATGGTATTTAGGTTTCTTCGGGTATTTCCCCACATCTTAATATTTATGCTTTTATTATAGCGACGTTTTGGCAGAATCTCATCTGCCATCCTCAGGCTTGTGTATTGGGTTCTTTTTAATCTTGTGTGTCAGGCTTGGCAGCCATTTTTGGGACTCCCATCAACCAATCAAGAAATGACAACACAGCCAACCTCCCCACCAGTATTTATAGAGAGACGGCAGCTCCAATCACGCTTTGCTCGCACAAGCACAAAGCCGAAAGCACCAGGATGAAGATGGCGAGTGAGATCTCATTGAAACGTCGCCAAGATACTCTCAATCTTACACGGGAAAAGACCCGAACACGCCAAGACCTGCATATATGTACCTGTAAAAATCTACGAAAACACACACACACACAATTTTTTGCACAAATCTGATTATTTTGAAGGAAAAACAACAGTAAAGCTTGGCCTTTGTTATCTCTTACCGTTTCTTTGCTTCTCTTTGTAACCGCCAGACGTCTTGCATGGCTATGGAACCGTCTTCTGCTCTTTCTACTGTGAGGCCCAATTGATTCACTAGCCATTCTCCTTCCTCAGACAGGTGGCAACTATAAGCAGTGAAAAAAGGAGGTTAAGAGGGGAGACACCACGTAAAAGCTGTCCCAAAGCTTCTTTTCTTCAAGAGGCAACTGGACTTTCTGGGTTTTGCTTTGAAGACGTTTCGCTTCTCATCCAAGAAGCTTCTTCGGTTCTAAAATACTGAAGTTCTGAGGACACAGCTGAAGAAGCTTCTTGGATGAGAAGCGAAACGTCTACAAAGAAAAACCAGAAAAGTCCTATTGCCTCCTGAAAAAAGCACCTTTGGGACAACCGTGACCTGGATGGATTGAGAATCTCCATAGACATCTAAAAGCTGCCAAAAATTTACAAGCCTGATGCTGAACTTGTTTAAGCAAGCCCTTCAAATCTGCCTCTGTCCTTAGGACTAGACTAGTCTAGTGAAGAGAAGGACCAGGGGACGCAGGGTAGCAGTCTTCCAATATTTGAGGGGCTGCCACAGAGAGGAGGAAGGGGTCAAGCTATTTCCAAAAGCATCTGAAGGCCAGACAAGGAATAATGGATGGAAACTGATCAAGGAGATATTTAACCTGGAAATAAGGAGAAATTTTTTGACAGTGAGAACAATCAACCAATGGAACAGAAATTGCCTTCGGAAGTTGTGGGAGCACCATCAATGGAGTCTTTCAGAAGAGACTGGACTGCCATCTGTCAGGAATGGTGTAAGGTCTCCCGCTTGGGCAAGAGAGGTTGGACTAGATAACCTACAAGGCCCCTTCCAACTCTTGATTATCTGTTAAAAGTTGGACATGGGTTCAAATGGCTGGTAGACCACATGTAGGAAGTTTAAATGCCGATGGGTTTTCTCTTGACTCTCTTGGATGCTCTACAGGTGGGCCTCGACTTACGACCACAAATTTCTGTTGCTAAGCGAGACAGTTAAGCACCCTTTGCTTTGCCTCACTTCATGACCGTTCTTGCCACAGTGAATCACTGCCGTTCTTAAGTTAGTAACAAGTTTGTTGAGCGAATCTGGCTTCCCCGTTGATTTTACTTGCCAGAAGGCCACAAAAGGGGATGCCAAGGATGTCCGAATTGTGATCATCTGACCAGGAGGATGCTGCAGTGGATGTACATGTGAAAAACGGTCATAAGTCACTTTTTTTCAGTGCCGTTGTAACTTTGAACAGCCACTAAATGAACCATGGGATGTCCAAGACAATTCATACTGTGCATTTGTATTATTTCACTTTATTATTAAAGAAGAGGGGGGGTCAAATTATTCTCCAAAGGCCCAGAGAGCAGGACAGGAAACAATGGTTGGAAACTAATCAAGGAGAGAAGCAACCTGGAATTAAGGAGAAACTTCCTAACAGGGGGGGACAATTAACCAGTGGAACAATTTGCCTCCAGAAATTATGGGTGCTCCATCACTGGAGGTTTTTAAGAAGAGACTGGACGGTCACTTGTCTGCAATGGTATAGGTGCTGCTACTTGAGCAGGGGGCTGGACTAGAAGACCTCTGCGGTCCCTTCCAGCTCTTTCTATTATTTCTATTCCTATTCCATTCTGCTTGTATTATTACACTCAGAACTGCACGGATTGGGAGAGCCTCTAAATCAATTCAAGTCAATCCACCAAATCATGCAATAAAGCCAAGGCCACCTTACCGTCGGATTCCCTTCGTGACGGCGTACATTTGCCGGGCCTTCTCACCGGCTTCCTGTTCTGTCAGGCGGTGGTTGAACTGCATGAGGAGACGCTCGGCAAACGCCTGCCCTGCCCCGTAGATGCGCCCGTAGTTGAACACCTTGGCGTGATCTCGGCTGATGCCCACGGTGGAGGCCGTCTTGCTGTGCAGATCTGTGCCGTTGCTCTTCTTCCCTTGAAGGGTCATCCAGCCAAACGCGGTGCAGCCTTCGAAGGGGTGGAAAAAGGGGGTCAGGAAGCAAAAGATCGTCTCTTTTTCTTTTAAACATTGTTTTTAAAATTTTTGACAACAAACATTGACAAACACAAACATAAAACATCAAGTAAAACCATCTTTCCATTGTACAGTGTGACGGTTGGTACGTATCTTTTGTGCACGGTATCAACAGTCTTTCCCTTCTAAATTTAAATTTGAATTCATATTGTATAGATCAACTATGCATATTGTATTATTATCAAATCATGATTAGACTTTAATTACAGATTCACCTCATCCTTTTCGAGCAAATCTCAACTTTTACAAAACCTAGTTCATAATATCATTCATTTCATTGTGATCAATTATAACGTATCATTGCATTGTATTATCTGCAAAAGATCATCTCAAGGTGGCTTAAGAACCAAGAACAGTTTCGCTTCTCATCCAAGAAGCTTCTTCAGCTCTGACTGGATGGTGAGGGAATGGAGGGATTTATATTTATATTCCTTGCAGACAGCGTTAGTCATTTGCATCCTTTTAGAGGGTCGTTGAGGCCACCTGGAGGTTTATCTGTGTCTTCAGGGTCACCTGAGTAGTGCTCCTGGTTCCTGTGTTCTGCAATTTGTTTTTTGTCTGGAAATCCGTTCTACTCCCACCCCATTCGAAATTCTAGTCCCAATTGTGGGGAAATAAATTGAGGATACTTATTCAAGAGGCCTTTTAAAAATAGGAGACAATAAACATATCAAAAATTGTTCTATCAAGAGCTGTTCACAGAGAGGACACAGAGAAGGTTGATGCTACAGGCACAATATTTTGACTACCAAACACCCGGGAGAAAACTTCTCAGTATACCGATACTTACCATGCATGCCAGCAAAATGGGCTTCTCCCAAAACAGCTGCAATCCAAAGTTCTTGAGAATCAACATCAGCTCCAACCAGATGATAACCAGGAGGAGTCTGGACAATAGCTTTCAGCTCACTGCCCACCCGGTCAGTCTGCAAGAAATGGAGGAAAAAGATTTTGCTTCTCAAGAAGCTGCAGTTGATGCGTGGGCTTGGATTAAAAGGAAATGCCTTTCTCTCCTCCATCATTTTACTCTCCAAAAGATTCATTCTTCAAAGTGGACAGTCAGTCATGCTGTTTTATCAGTTCTACATGTGCATCAGTGGCTTGTGTCTTGCATTGGGAATGGCAGGGAAAAAAACCCAAATTTATTCTGCTCTTCCATAGGTCCTAAGCTTAGCCCTGCCATATAGGAGGGTAAAGCAGCCAGAACAATAGCCATAGCGTTTAGACTTATATACCGCTTCACAGTGCTTTTACAGCCCTCTCTAAGCATGTTTACAGAGTCAGCCTCTTGCCCCCAACAATCTGGGTCCTCATTTTACCCACCTCGGAAGGATGGAAGGCTGAGTCCACTTTGAGCCTGGGGGAGATTTGAAATGCCAAATTGCAGTCAGCCGGCAGTCAGCAGAAGTAGCCTGCAGTACTGCACTCTAGCCACTGCGCCACCGTGGCTCATAGCAAACTTTTCTAGCAAAATCCTGAATTTACAGAAATGCAGAAGAATCTTAACTTTATAGCTGAATCATTCTACTTAGCCCTGTAACTTCATTCATGCGCAATACTGCTATTTATAGCATACTGAGAGTTATATTTTTTATAAAACATTCTGCAGCAAGTGCAACTTTAGTGAACCCCAATAAAGGGTGGCTGAAATTAAGGTACAGTCATATGAACCAGAAACTTCATTTCCAGAAATCATAATAATAATAATATTTATTTATATACCACTCCTCTCCCGAAGGACTCAGAGCGGTGCACAGCCATACAATTAAAACAATAAATATATTAAAGTTAAAACTAAATTAAACTAAAGGCCCTGGCTGAAAACAATTAAAACCCCTCCCTAAAACTTAATATAAAAATTAAAATACCCAAATCTAAAATCAGCCCAAGCAGACCTGGTCAAAGAGCCAGGTTTTCAAGGCATGCCTGAAGGTCCCCAGGTCCGTGGCTGTACGTAACTTCGGAGGCAACCCATTCCAGAGGGCAGACGCCCCCACAGAGAAGGCCCTATTCCTCGGGGTCACCAGCCGGCACAGATGCTGATGGGACCCGCAAGAGACCCTCCCTGTGGGAGCACACCGGACGGTGAGAGGAAAATGGCAGAATGCGGTCTTGTAAATATAATATATATATATATATAATGAGCCTGGTGAGATTCGATCTGCCAAATTGTAAGCAGCCAGCAGGCAACAGAAGTAGCCTGCAGTATTGCACTCTAACCACTGCGCCATCGTGGCTCTTCAATTGAATGCAAACTTTAGGACTTCAGGAAAGAAATTACCTTTATCCCGTGTCTAAAAGCAACAAGAATAGGTTTCACTTGCAAGTCTGGAAGGGTCTCAAAAATCTTAGCATTATGAAAACATGCCTGTAACTTCCTGTTTTCATGCTATTTCATATTCAGCTCCACTGTAGGAACAGCTAAAAGGGCAGCGCGGCCTTCTGCATATACGAAGCATCTGAAAAGACAATTTTACCCTGGCATTGCTGGCGGTCAGCCATGTGGGCTCCACGGCGCGCCGAGTTACTGTTCCGGCAGTCACGACTTGTGGCAGGATGGCTCCATAAGCATTCTCATCGTCGTAGTCTGGATGCCTAGAAAAAGATCACAGTGAGAACCCACTTCAATGCCCAGAAGCGACCCTGCAGATTTCACGTTGCTGTTTATGCCCCCAAAGCAGTTAAAAACAGATCTTCAATCATTGGCCTCGACATCTCAGTAAGATGAAGAGATCCAGTTAGTTGGTTCTTCCTCCAGCTGATCCACAGGCATGCAAACTCACCCAAGTGACTGCCACTTCTATAGGTATAAAAATTCCCTTGTTCCCTTATTTACGCACACAAAACCCTGTATTTCTAGCATTCCCTATTTTCAGGATCCATAGTGTACATATTACTGTTCATTATACTGTTCATCAGAAAATCTGAACGATTGCTAAGTGGATGAGCTGCTAAGCTGAAAGCCACCTTTCCACCACTGCATATAGTGACTGTAATGGTGATGGAGTTAACACCTTGGCATTTTGGCCACTAGATACTTCCTTCTGTAATTATATCCTTAATAGCAAACTGTTGCAAATTTGCTATGTTTAAAGTTTGAAATTAAATACAGCAGAATCCTAATAAATAACCAGAAAAAGGAGGCAGTATCATCTTCTTGATTTGTTAACTGTGCGCGCATTAAGATTGCATTTTGTTGCAGATTGCAGGGAAAAGTACTGTTTAAGTGAACTCCAGCTGGATTCTGAGGTCCCAGATGGAGAATTCCAAGACTATCCATGTGAAAAATACAAAAGGGAGCTCCAGAACTATGGATCTTTCCCCTAGGAGAAGACACAATGTTAATTCCATTAAAAAGCTAACTCTTGTGAGTTGATTTCTGCACCCTCTTTCCAGAGAGAAGAGATTCACAGTGACAATAAAAAATAATATCTGAGGCCCAAAAGGATCATTACTTGAATGCCATACCTTTATATGGATTTTAGCTGAGGTTGCTAGTTTAGGATAAAATAAAAGAGATACATAAATTAAGCAACATTGGTCTTGACTGCATTTCTCTTTACATACCTAGTCACAGATCTTGGCAATTCTCCTTTCTTCAACCAAACCACTATCTGTGAACTGCAAGGAGAACAAAAACTTTACAATAAAGACTAAGCTTATCGGGCTGGTTTTCCTGTCTGGTAAAGCTGACACTGAATATTCGAAAGGCAAAACCAGTAATCTACCTGAAGGAAAGTAGTTTATTTTGATGTTGGACTCATCTACAATGGGGCTATCAGCATTCACCCCCAATGGTTCATCAGGTATGGATAGTCCTTGACTTACGGCCACAATTGAGCCCAATATCTGTTGCTAAGTGAGACATTTTGTTAAGTAGGTTTTGCCCTACTTTACGACCTTTCTTGCCACAGTTGTTAAGTGAATCCCAGCATTGTTAAGTAACACGGTTTGTTAAGCGAATCTAGTTCCCCTCCTTGACTTTGCTGGTCAGAAGGTTGCAAAAGGGGATCACGTGACCCCGGGAGACTGCAACCGTTGTAAATACGAGCCAGTTGCAAAGCCTCTGAATTTTGATCATGTGACCATGGGGATGTTAAAATGGTCCGTGTGAAAAACAGTCACTTTTTTCCTTGCCATTGTAACTTTGAATGGTCACTAATCAAACTCTTGTTAAGTCAAGGACCACCTGTATTGGGAACTCATTCAAGCTGCCCCAACTTAGGTTCTCTCTTCATATTGAACATTTCTTGGGTGTTGGGAGCTTGGAATTGGTTTCTGCAACCTGAACAAGTTTATGATAGAAGGACGACATTCTACGTACAGAACAGGGAGTTCAAATTTTTGCTGTGCAGAAGGAAAAGGAAAGGAGAGAAAAGAGAATAAGGAAGAACAAGCAATTAAGGGCTGTGAAAATATTTATAGACTTCTCACATCCCAGACATAAACTGTTTCAACTTCTTCCCTCAAAACGACACTATAGAGCAGGGGACTCCAACCTTGGCAATTTTAAGACTTGTGGACTTCAACTCCCAGAGTTCCTCAGCCAGCTTTGCTTTCTGGGGAACTCTGGGAGTTGAGGTCCACAAGTCTTAAAGTTGCCAAGTTTGGAGACTCCTGCTATAGAGCCCTGCACACCAGAACAACTAGACACAAGGACAGTTTTTTCCCGAAAGCCATCACTCTGCTAAACAAATAATTCCCTCAACACTGTCCAACTATTTACAAAGTCTGCACTACTGTTACTATTCATCTTCTCATCACTCCTTATCACCCATCCCCTCCCACTTGTGACTGTAGGACTGTAACTTTATCCCTTGTATCCTGACGATTTATATTGACTGTATAAATAGTATGATTTGATTGCTTACTGTACCCTCTGACTATTGTTAAGTGTTGTACCTGATGATTTTCGGCTCTTGACAAATGTCTCTTTTATGTACACTGAGAGCATTTGCACCAAGACAAATTCCTTGTGTGTCCAATCACACTTGGCCAATAAAGAATCCTATTCTATTCTATTCACGCGATGGATAGTTGGCAACGCAGCCAAATTTGTGTTCACCTGCTCACCTGATGCGTTTATGAGCGTTTCTCCAGAAGGAGATTTTCTTGTTGATTTCCAACGCATGGGTCCCATCGGCTGCTCCTATTCCAGCTTTAAGGGTACCATCTTCCATCTTGGCTAAGAAATCCTTAGCAAATGGGCTTCCAACAT
Source organism: Bungarus multicinctus (assembly GCA_023653725.1). Classification (NCBI taxonomy): domain Eukaryota; kingdom Metazoa; phylum Chordata; class Lepidosauria; order Squamata; family Elapidae; genus Bungarus; species Bungarus multicinctus. Next base: position 11,583,250 of record CM042843.1, read on the forward strand.
TGCTGGCGTTACCATCCTTTTAACAGCAGGAGAGGAAAGTTTATTTTGACTCAAGAAGCCACTGACAAAACAGATTCTGCAAGCAAAATGCAATGCTTCTTCCTGGTTATTTTTAAAGAGACTCCTTCTTCCATGCAAACATAGAAACTCCCTCTCAGTTCAGATCCCCATGGGAATATTAGAGATTAGATCAGATCAGATGAATCACCGTGGCCCATTGTATCCCTGAAAGTTATTTTCTAAATGCGCAGAATAGTTTTTCCATTAATTAACATTCCTCAACCGTATTCACCACAACTGAGAATGAGAAAATCTTCACAACAGCAAGCAAAACAAATTCAAACTCTGGTGCCTCTCATTTACATTCCCTTTCTTTTGTCTTTCCAATCAGGAGAAAAGATACTTAATTGCTGAGGTGCCTTTAGTAAGAATTCTTCCAGCCAAAATTCATCGGTGAAACGGATGCATGCTCGGGTTAAGTCAAGAGTGCCATATTCTCCCCCTCGCCAAAATACAAAATAAAAAACATCCAAATGAAAAACACCAGTGTGCACTAAATGGAAAGGGAAGTGAGATGTAGAGGAGACTGCAACAAACTGCAGGGATTATCAAAATGGCAACACATGCACAATGCCAGTAGATGCAAGTTGACACTGGCTTCCCCGACAGATACAGAAAAACACACACGCCATGAGGTTCACCCTTACCTTGTGAGGCAGCTTAAAAAACCAGCATCCAGGTATATTGACATCATTGTAAGGTCCGTTGCCATGGTGATATTCGGGAGAACTCTTCACCGATTCCTTTTCGTCCTGCCCAGAAGAACCGATGAAGGATTAAGCATTTGTAAGCCCACCCAGAGTCATTTGTATGTAGATATATAGGTAGGTGAAGGGACATGGTGGCTCAGTGGCTAGGATGCTGAGCTTGTCGATCAGAAAGTACAGCGGTTCGAATCCTTAGCGCCGCGTAATGGAGTGAGCTCCCGTTACTTGTCCCAGTTTCTGCTAACCAGCAGTTCGAAAGCATGTAAAAATGCAAGTAGAAAAATAGAACCACTTTGGTGGGAAGGTAACAGCGTTCCCTGCGCCTTTGGTGTTTAGTCATGCCGGCCACATGACCACGGAGACGTCTTCGGACAGCGCTGGCTCTTCGGCTTTGTAATGGAGATGAGTAGCGCCCCCTAGAGCCAGAAACGACTAGCACGTATGTGCGAGGGGAACCTTTACTTTTATATAGGCAGGTAGATTGGTAGGTAGCTAAGAATGCCTTAAGCATGCCTGATATCAGATTGAATGATGATTATATTCTTTCTTTAGATAGGTCATTACCTGTCTCAGTTCTCTAGTTATGGGATCCACATCTGTATCCACCTCCACATGGCCAAGCAACTCAAACTGACATGAAAAAAAAAAAAAGGAAATACTTTAACATGTGAAACATGTTCTTCTCTTGTGTCTGTCCAGTTATTGCTTATTTTCCAAGTTTGCATCTGACGAGAATAATTATTTATAAAATGTGAAAAAACCCTCTGCATATAAACAAGCAAGCAATATTTTACGCTATGTAACATGCAAATTTTTAAAAAATAATAATAATTAGGGCATGGTCGTTTTTCATCTGTAAAACACAACCCAATAAGAATTCTTGAAGCTTTTGGGGCCGGTAATGCAACCTGCAGATATCTCTACAAAAACAATTGTTGCAAAGACCGAGGAGCCGGTGAGTAGACTGGTTCCTTGGAACTTCTCTGGATAAGGAAAAGGCAGGAGATCATCTACCTGTGCGCTGGATGACTGTTCCTTGTAAGGAGACCACAGAATAGCACTTTTCTACAGGTCTGATGATAGGTAGACGGATGGATGAATGATAGGTAGATAGATGATAGACAGACAGACAGAAGTAGGTAGGTAAAGTAGATAGGTAGGGAGGTAGATTGGTAGGTAAAGTAGGTAGGTAGGTAAGTAGATATAGATAAATAAATAGATTGGTAAGTAAAGTGGATAGGTAGATAGGTAAGTTGGTAGATAAAATAGGTAAGTAGGTAGGTAATTTGGTAGATACAATAGATAGGTAGGTAGGTAGATAGATACAGATAGATAATAGATAGATAGATAGATAGATAGATAGATAGATAGATAGATAGATAGATAGATAGGTAGGTAGGTAGGTAGGTAGGTAGGTAGGTAGGTAGGTAGGTAGGTAAATGAGTGGATGGATAAATGGATGGATGGATAGATAAGGTAGGTAGGTATTCTCTCTTTCTCTCTCTCTCTCTCTCACACACACACACACACACACACGAACAATCCAATAAGAATTCCCCCACCCAATATCTGACAAGGTACAATACAGTGCACACTCTGTCACAAAACTGTATATTTCATCTTGGAGAGGACTGCCAGTACCTTTTGCCAAAAATCACCGTTTTCTGTTAAGAACTCTTCTTCCAGGTAGCTGTCAAGGGAAACCGGTTGCTCCTTGCCTTTCCCCTTGCAATATTCCCGATACAGATGTTCTATTACCCTATCAGAAATAAAGAGTTTTAAATGCCCTGAATTGCAGCAGAATTACAGCCATCCCTTGTCTAGTGAAGCATGTGGCCCCTTGTCTTGATTCTCGTTACTGAATCACTTTCATGAGGAACAGTCACGTTAGATCCGATATCTGCATGAAAGAACAGGGCTTTCTTTCCAGGATAATGTATGTTTGCTAAATCCAAAGTTCTTGACTACCTGCTAACAATATAAAAAAGTTCACCAAAGGATATTCTTATCTTTACAGTTCTCGAGAAGCATCAAAATCCAGGAACGTTGGAGAACCATCCCTGCAGCGCCATTTGCTAAGTGTCCTTTCCAATACTTCCTTTACTGTTTTGCTGTTCTCCAACCGAAGACTGTAATACAGATCTTTGTGCCAGATGTATACACTGTCAACTCATAAAATATTTCTATGGTCTTTTTAAACTTGCCAACAGAAAGGGAGGGGGGAACAGTGCAGCCACTTGCAAACCGAAACTACATCCCAGAAATGTTTTCAAAGATAGTTTCTAGGTGACCGAAGTTTCTGCCCTGCAAAATTCTAACCGGAGAACATGATTGATGACTCTTGGTTATGGATGTGTCCAGGGGTGTCCATCTCTGTAGAACCAGTAACTCTGAAGAACAGCAGACATAGAACTGGTTCTATGTCTGCTGATGTTTTTGCCCACACGCCCGCCCGGGCTCTTATCTGACCTTTATTTCCTGCTTTTTCAACTTCAGCTGCCATGCGAGGCACAGCTGCAGATAAAAAAGCAGGAAAAAAAGTGCTGTTTCAAAGGCTGCTTCTCTGCACACAGCATGCTGACGACGATTTACAGGCGCGCAAGCGCAGCATGCAGGAAAGCACATCGTAAATCACCGAACCTCGTAAAACATCTAACCGGTAGTTAACCCTGTTCGGATCCCATCCCTGGATGTGTCCCATTGGAGAATATGAATTATGATAAACCCAATGGGTGGGGGAAAACCAGGGTCAGGGGTGACAATGAATTATGTGTCTCAGAGTCGGCTACACTCAGGCAATGCCGGCATGTTAACTCTCAATAAATCCTTTTGAAGTTTTGGAAGTTTGGCTCGAGACTCATGATTTAAATGGGGGGTAACTGCCGGAATCCTGACATACACTTGTACACTGAGAGAACTATATTCAAAGTTATGCTTCCATTTGACAACATGCAGGAGGTGGTAGTCTAGCTCTGTGGGATTCACTTCTCCAGAAATCCTTCCTTACCTGAAAGGGCAGGTGGGCAACGCAGCCTCTGGATCGTCCTCTAACAGGTTGTCCTTCCTTCCTGGCACCAGGTAGCCCCAGCCGTGCTTCTCAGAGTAGTGCAATGGAAAGCCATCCCAGGTGAGCCTCATGAGCTTTGGAGTCACTCTCATCTGAAGGCTGATAAGGCTGGGTCCAGGAGACCAACTGGGATCGTTGAGACGTGGACACAGGTTGCGATACCACCTACCCAGGAAGAAGCAAACAATTTTGACACTCGACCCACAACTGGATGGTGAAGACTGCTTACAAAGCTGTTTGACCATATTTCTTTTCTGAGACTGCTGTTTGTGTCAGGGTTCCAAGTAATACACCCACAGCAAACAGAACTCTGAGGCAGGTGAATTCCTCAAAGAACAGATTTATCAGATACATCATATTGGAACAAGCTGGTGAAAACCAACTCTGAATGTTCCCATGATTTTCACCCAATTAAAAGTTTTCCTCCCTTCCCCAAACCATCAGTCACGTGGTCCAATCCCGGTGTCTGGTTGCCTGATAACTTCTCCCCTCCTCTCTCCGACCACCTGTGGGAATGTCCTTGGTTCCCAGGAAAAAGTATTTTGTTTTGGCTACAAAACCCCACCTATCTCTATTCCCCCTCCCTATCTCTCAGCTCCGGTGTGGCAACACTGATGCCTCAAAATGGCCTCAGTCAGGTCAGCTTCAGGATCGACAACTTGTTTTGTTCTTCATGACCCCATGGGCCACAGCGCACCAGACCCCCTGTCCTCCATTGTCTCCCAGTTTGCTCAAATTCATGTTCATTGCATCAATGACACCATCTAACCATATCCTCCTCTGCAAGTCCCCTTCTCCTTTTGCCTTCCATCTTCCCCAACTTTTCCAAGGAGTCTTCTCCTCTCATTCGGTGGCCAAAGTATCTGAGCTTCAACTTCAGTTATCCGTCCTTCCAAACACCAGATGTACACCACTGCCATGAAATCTAGGCAAAGAAAGACCCAGCTGTGCTGGTTGGGCTTTAAAGGAGGAGAAATCCATCAAAGCTGGAAAGAAGCAGATTTTGGAGAACTGTTTCAAGAGAACTCCTTATTTATCTATATGAAACGTTTCTTTAGAAACTTACTCTGGGTGGCCGGGGAGATGCTGAATTCTCTTTGGCTGCAAAACCACCGTCTCCTTTAGACTCTGAAGAACCTGCTGGGTGGCATTTTGGCTTTGCTCTTCTTCTTCTGTTGGGGGACCAGGATCTATTTTCAAAAAATAACAATACAACATATGCCAAAAAAAATAATACAAGCAGCATGCAAACCATCTTGATTGAACCTTAACCTTCATCCTCATCTTTTCTGATCTCAAAGAGCCTCAGAGCCTATCTTGCCCCAATAACTCCGTGTCTTGCAAAGTTATAGCCTGATGTAATAGCAAATGAGTTGAAAGAGAGGAGAAGACAATCAAGGAAATTGAGGCTGGATGGAGCCGTTGAGATTCTCAAGAAAGAGGTGAGAAGTTTACAAAATGCAATGTATGAATGGATGCAAGCACAAAGAAAGATAGGGAAGTGCGGTTAGTACTGTTGGTATAGGCTAGGTTTAGCTAGATTTTTATTCTCTTATTTCCTCCCTTTCATTTTTGTTTTGCTAAGTATGACTTATTTTGCTTATATTAGATGAATGTGTGAGTATGCATGTGTGTCCTTCGTAGCTCTCATTCAGAAAGCTAATTTCAAAGACTCCCCCAATGTTCAAGGAAAATTATGGTATGGTTAAGATGAAACTGGTTCACACATGATGCTAAACCATGGTTTGTTAAATCCTAAACTCCAGAATCAAATCTACTACTGATGGGTGGTGAACTGCCTTAACTGAGGTGTTGCAACCACAATGGTTGGCCTACAGGAGTGCAGTATGCCACAGCAAAACAAATGCACAATTTCAGCTTAATACCACGTGTGATCCCAGCCAGTGACTGCAATGTACAGGTACCTAAAGGTGATCAGAAAGATAACTCTGGACCACAAGGCCTATGACTTTGAGCTGGCCATGAAGAGAATCAAACACCCAACTATACCAATGTAAGGAATCTGCTTTTAAGCTCATCACATATTTTAGTTGGCTGTTCACCACTCTGAGTCCTTCGGGAGAAGGGCGGTATACAAAATTATTTAAATAAATAAATAAAAATAAAATCACTAAATGATCATTTACCTTCCTGCCACTCTGGTGGAAATGCTTTCCCCACTGCTTTGGGTGGCTCTTCATTGGTGCCTTCTTTTTTCTTCCTAGTTGGTTTTGTTTTGTTTTGCTTAAATTTTTGGAGGTCCCATTTCAGATCCCACATCCAGGGGTCATCTTTGTACCTATTGGGATACAACAGGCCAACCCCAAGGAGGGATCATTCCAACAGCCACTTCTCATCTAAACCAGACTTTCCCATCCAAAGGCATCACCTGACCAACTGAGATTCTGCAGGCTGCAACCAAACACCGAGTCAACCAAACAGTCAATCTATTCCTCCATTCGTCTTCTCTCATTACCACCCTACTGCTGCTTGACCGAGATCTCAATTGCAAGACCCGTGTACTCAGCAAACAGTGTCGTTCTGATTTAAAGCCTACTAACTCTCACCATGCCATAACTCAACAGTACCTCTCCTCGTGAAGCAGTTGACAAGCATCGTCTGCCAAGTTCATCAAAGACTTCTTCATCTCTTTTTGCAGCTCCTCATAAGTGTCCTGAGCTTCATCCAGGTACTTCACCCAGTTCTGATTAACAGGCAGGTAAGAAACCCCCATTTCTAGCATACCTGCAAAAGTTACGGGATGTGGACACCTAACGGGGAATAAGAGAAAGGAACACGCTAACCCCAATATCTGGCAGATGATGGACAATGTTGCCTATAGAGAGGAAGTATCTGATAACAAAGGAGGATTTTTAACAATCTGTCAAAATCAATGGACAAAATCCAGAATGATCCTCTATAGAATAAATCTTGAGTAGCTTCAAAGGCTGGTTAAACCCCATACTGCCCAATATTTATTCCCCATAGGAAAAACTATCACTGCTATTTGTTTCTTTGGGGCATAATCAAATAAGATTAAGGATTATTCTTTCAGCCATGTTGTATTTCTAAAACCAGCGGTAAATAATAAAAAGACAGTAACTGTATTTCAGGGTTGAACTGTGTGGTCTTTGCTGTTCTTTGAGCTTGATAATGTTTAATTTACCAACTAGGTAACATCTTCAGTGCCAGTGAGTTACTCTCCTTCAATCCCATTCCCTTCTAGCACTGAAGATGTTGTCTAATTGGGTAATGAAATGTCTGCAGCCAAACTCAAGAGAGCACAACAAATTAAACTTTGTCTGCTCCTAAACAACTATATACAAAGTCAACCAAGACTGGCAGCTAATCCAGAACACTGGAGTCTCATGCTCAATACATTTTTTACTCAACGAATAATTCACCTTTTCAAGAAAAGAGGAAGCTGCTCATGGAATATTTCATAAGTAGCCTGAACGTCAAGAGCACAGTAATTCATCAGCTCCTTTGAACAAAGAGAAACATAAGGAATGGACAGTTATTAAAAGAAAGATCATAAGCCATTTGCTAGTTGATTATTGCCTCCTGATTATTTAATGCAGATACTTTCTTGGGTCCTACCAGCTGAGATTCTGTTCTCAGAAAGAGAGATTTTCAAGATTTTCTTCCCACCTGGAAGTTATCCCTGACATCATTCATGCTGCCCTTGACGAAGAGTTCGCGGGCTTCTTTCTTCAACGGCTGGCCTCCAACATAGAGAGAATGCACATCTGCCAGGTTGTTGATACTGCTGATATTCACCCAGTTCCAGGAGCCAATCTGCAATAGAAGACCAGCAAAAGAAAAATAAGAAACTACAGATTCAAAACCACGTGGAGAGAAACTAGACATGTTGGAAGTTGAGCAGTGTGTTAATATAATAAACAATAAAGGCAAAACCATCTATTCCAATCAACATGGCTCGTTTCTCCCTCATAGTTTTAACCCTCAGAGCAGGGGTGGGTTTCTACCTGTTCGCACCTATTCGCTAGAACCGGTTGTTAACTTTCTAAGCAGTTCGGAGAACCGGTTGTTAGAAGAAATTACTGGCCTAATCCTGTAAGGAAGGCAGGAAAGAAACATTCTGGTGTTGCTTGCAGAAACTGCCTCTCCGTTAACCCTTATTACATTCTTGGCAGGACTAGACTTCCTGTCTCAGGAACTTCTCTGGAGTTTTTTTCCCCCTCCTTTGCTGGTACTTTGCTTGTGTGGAGTGACCATTCAAAGTTACAATGGCACTGAAAAATGTGACTTATGACCATTTTTCACACTTACGACTGTTGCAGCATCCCCACAGTCATGAGAGGCCAGGCGAGGAGATGCGTGCCTCGATGTGAGTGATATTGAGTTGGCCACACCCAGCCAATAACATGACCACCAAGCCACGTCCACCTAGTCACATGACCACCAAGCCACACCCACCACCTAAGCCACGCCCACAGAACCGGTTGTTAAAAATTTTGAATCCCACCCCTGCCTCAGAGTTAAATAACCAGGTCATCTCTTTGGCAATCTCTCTTCATTGATTGACCAAGCCTCTCTGGCTTAATCCATATAGGCAGTAGAATAAGGATGGAAGAAAACACAGAATATTGTTGTCCGTCCTTCAATAGATGAGAAGTCCCATTTGTGAATGCTACTCTCCTGTTTAAAATAAATCTAAAATAGAGTCCAAAGAAGAGCAACCAAGATTACGTGCGGTACTAATACCACTCTATAAAGCCTTAGTAAAACCACACCTGGAATACTGCATCTAGTTTTGGTCATCACATTATAAAAAAAGATGTTGACACTCTAGAAAAGGTGCAAAGAAGAGCAACCAAGATGATTAGGGAACTGGAAGCTAAAAAATACAATGAACAGCTGCAGGAACGGGGCCTGGCTAGTCTAGTGAAGAGAAGGACCAGGGGAGACATGATAGCAGCCTTCCAATATTTGAGGGGCTGCCACAGAGAGGAGGGAACCAAGCTATTTTCCAAAGCACCCAAAGGCCAGACAAGGAATAATGGATGGAAACTGAACAAGGAAAGATTCAACCTGGAAATAAGAAGAAACTTTCTGACAGTGAGAACAATCAAGTGATGGAACAGAAATTGCCTTCAGAAGTTGTGGGAGCTTCATCCCTGGAGGCTTTTAAGAAGAGACTGGACTGCCATTTGTCAGAAATGGGGTAGGGTCTCCCACTTGGGTGGGGGAGTTGGACTAGATGACCTACAAGGTCCCTTCCAACTCTGCTAATTTGTTTTGTGGCAACTCTTTTCTGCTCTTTTAAAGATAGACTTGAAAAGAGGTAAGGAGACCATGACCGCACCCACACTCACCACGGGCCCACTGCCTTTGCTGCGTGTCTTCTTGATGTGTTGCTGGACCTGTTGAAGTCCTCTCCCCTTGCCCTGCTTGGCCGCCTTCCAAAGGCTGCGCTGGAAACCGGTCAGTCCCGAGATAGCCATGTGCATGCTCATCGTGTCCAGGAATCGCGTTTGGGATCCCTGAAAGAGAGGTTGGAACGATTCCAAGGGAGCATCCCTCCAATGCTGCCTTACAACCCAACGTGGACTGGAACACGATGCAGCCAGCTTGCATCTCACTTGGCAACTAGCATTGTACACTCTGGTTTCTTAATGTTGGTAGGTGCTTCCAATACTCACTCACTCACTCACTCACTCACTCACTCACTCACTCTCTCTAGATAGATAGATAGATAGATAGATAGATAGATAGATAGATAGATAGATAGATAGATAGATAGATATGAGTTAATATACAGACAGACAGACAGATAGATAGAGATGAGAGAGAGTTTATAGACAGATGATAGATAGAGATGAGAATTAATATATAGACAGATGATAGATATGAGAGAGTTTATAGACAGATGATAGATAGAGATGAGAGTTAATATATAGACAGATGATAGAGATGAGAGAGAGTTAATAGATAGATAGATAGATAGATAGATAGATAGATAGATAGATAGATAGATAATGAGAGAGTTAATATATAGACAGATGATAGATAGATAGACAGAGATGAGAGAGTTAATATATAGACAGATAGATAGATAGATAGATAGATAGATAGATAGATAGATAGAGATAACAGTTAATATATAGACAGATGATAGAGATGAGAATATATAGACAGATGATAGATAGATAGATGAGTTAATAGATAGATAGGAGAGAGTTAATATATAGACAGATGATAGATAGAAATGAGACTTAATATATAAATATATAGATAGATAGATAGATAGATAGATAGATAGATAGAGATAACAGTTAATATATAGACAGATGATAGAGATGAGAATATATAGACAGATGATAGATAGATAAGATAGATAGATAGATATGAGAGAGTTAATATATAGACAGATGATAGATTGATAGATGAGTTAATAGATAGATAGATAGGAGAGAGTTAATATATAGACAGATGATAGATAGAAATGAGACTTAATATATAGATAGATAGATAGATAGATAGATAGATAGATAGATAGATAGATAGATAGATAGATATAAATATATAAAAGCAAAAGACCCCTCACGCATCATCACAAATCTCCAGAACCGTAAAGCCTACAATCTTGAAATTTGGCACGTATGTTCCTCTTGGCTTCTAGGTGGTAAGAAAGGATTTTTTGAAATGACCATCAATTAGTATTTCATATATTATTATTAACATGCTCTGATGCTAAGAAGTTCTACTCCCCCTCTGCACTGAAAAGAAATCTGTTCCAAATGCAAAACAGAAGCAGAGGAGTTTCAGTTTCAGAGTAGCAACCAGCTTTCCTTGCTGTCTCCTTGCTGTCTCCTTCTTGCTCACACAGCAAATACTCTTTCAGTTTCCAAACAGCCCTCAACTCTGTCACACACTGACAGGACACTAGCCAGATGAATACCGATGGATGCTGGTAGGCAGAGGCAGATTTCCCCCCCTCCTTATTTTCCTCCCCAAAAACTAAGCCCGACCACATAGTTTCATAGTGAAGCACAGGTATCGGGCTAGTATAGTAGTATTCTGCAACAGCCAGGTTCAAAGAAATGTACACCATCAACCCCTTAAACATTTGCTGAACTGACTGCACTGATCCACTTAACAACTGAAGTGATTCAACTTAACAACAGTGGCAAGAAAGATCATAAAATGGGGCAAAACGCCTTTTAACCACCTTGCTCAGCAACAGAAATGTCAGGGTTCCAAGTAATTCACCCATAGCAAGCATAACTCCAAGGCAGGTAGATCCCTCAAAGCAGAGGTTTATTGGATATATTATATTGGCACAGGCTGGAGAAAACTGACTGAATGTTCCCATGGTTTTCAGCTAATTAAAAGTTTTTCTCGCTTCCCAGTCATGTGGTCCAATCAGGATGCCATCCGGTTGCCTGGTAACTTCAGTCCTCCTCTCTCTGACCGCCTGTGGGAATGTCCTTGGTTCCCAGGAGAAAGTATTTTGCTTTGGCTACAAACCCCAGCTATCTCTATTACCCCCCCCCCAATCCCTCAGCTCTGCTGAAGCCTCAAAATAGCCTCAGCCACATCAGCTTCAGACTTGACACTACCTGTAGAGAATACCCCAGGAATCTCCTGGTGGTCTCCCAAGTTAAGTACAAGTGCAACCAGACCTGACCCCCCACTTTAATTTTTCAAGATCGGGGAAGTCACACACACCCCGGCCACAAATCTTTTCTCCTTCAAGCCACCCTGTGGACTGGGTCAGAGAAGGAGAAGAAAACATGCTGAAGAAATGGAGAGGGGTGTCTTACCTGGATCAGGTACTGTTCCTTAATGTGAGCCCGGTCAAAGGAGACGTTGTGGCCCACCACCAGCCTCTCCTGCCCATCCTGCCTTTTGAGGCTGCTGCTGTTTTCCAGGGGGATGAGATCGGACAGGCCCAGCTGGTTAGACCAGCTATAGCGTTGTTCCACCAAACGTTTGCTGCACCACGAATACCTGGGAAGCAGAGTAGATCCATGTTTACCCTGTTTTTCATTTTGGTTTAGCAACTCTGCTTATCGCTCTGCTGAACACCTAATTCTCACAGCGCTGTCTAATGTCTACGTGTATTTTCCCACGTAGTATGGCTGTAGTTAATTCTTATTATCTTTCCTACTCCCCACTTATTGGTATCATCATGACAATAATTATCTTTGTTCTGTGGCTTTGCATATATACTGAGAGCTTCTGCACCAAATTCTTTGTGTGTCTAATCACATTTGGCCAAACACAAGTATTCAACTGTGGAACCTGCCAAGGTTAGTGCATAAACTATATTGGTGCACATCAGAGGTGGTATATTCAGCAGGTTCTTGACCAGTTCTGGAGAACCGGTAGCAGAAATTTTGAGTAGTTCAGAGAACCGGCCAATCCCACTTCTGACTGGCCCCGCCAACCCCATCTCTTTTCTGCCTTCCATTGAGTCCCAGCTGATCGGCTGGGTCTTCTTTGGTTGCCCTTCACAGGAGAACGGAGCTGGAAAGCAGGTTAGTGTCGTGGGGAGGGAATGGATATTTTGCAATATCCTTCCCCTGCCACACCCACCAAGCCACACCCACAGAACTGGTAGTAAAAAAATTTGAATCCCACCACTGGTGCACATCTAGCCACTGCGGCTTATCTAATAAACTCTTGGTTTCTTTTTGTATTGAAAAGATTCTCAGAGCAGAGTTGGTGCAAAGAAACAACAGAATCCAAAAAAATGAAGGGGGAAAAGATTGTCTAGGGATGAAAGTCTGTGATTTGTTTTCTTTTCTCAATAATCTTATGGTCCTTTGTTTTCCAGATGCTTTTAAAAGCTGGACTGGAAAAAAAATCAGCAAGTGAAAGTTGATTCCCCCTCAACTATGGGAAAAAGCTGAATTGGTAGAAGCTGGACAGCCGATGTACTGTTCAACATTTAATAGGAAGTAAAACAGAATCTGTTGTACGTCGAGGATTGCCTATACCTAAGAACTTGACTCTAATCCCAGAAATGGCTCTACTTCTCCTTACCAAGCATTGGGCGACAGAGCCACCGCAAGGGTAGGACAATGCCCTTCTTCCATGCACACCTCCACATCAAAGACCAACGCTCGTTCATCGGGGAAGTCCACCTTTTCCCTCTCCCCGCTGGAACTGTACTGGGTCCATCCTACTTCCCAAGCCCATTCCGTGGGCCTTGGCGGCATCTCGTGCTCGATAAGCTCCTTGGCAGCTTCCAGATAAGGGAGGCTCTGCGTCTGAGCCAAGAGGCGGAAGTGTTCATCTACGTTAGCGCCATACATCCGGGGAAGCTGCAGTGCCACATCAGGAATGGTAGAAGTTTCTTTGCCCCACAAGTCATGCTTCTGCAAGTGTTCTATGCTCTTCTGGATGTCCCCCTCCGAATAATGAACTTGAGCACCCCGGAAAATCTGCTCGTGAAGACCTTTTGAGAGCATCTGGATGCCTAGAGGATTCATGCGCTGCTCCTCTTGGACAGGAGCATCAGTAACCGGAGCCATCTTCTCCTGAAGCAGGCGACCTGCCGAGGAACTGGAGGAGCAAGCTCGGGTTCTGCCCAGGAAGGATGGGCTTGCCAGCGATGTTCTCCATGCCAGACGTTTCATCGTCACCACCAGCAAGCGGTATGGAAAACAAGGTTTCCTGGCCAGCTCAGATCTGTCTGGAAATAGCATGCATCAGAATTAAGGCCCATGTCAATATTTCCCATCCCAGCATCCCAGATTCTTGTAACCCTGCCTTGCCAAGAGACCATAAACCACCATTCGCCTCTATTGTAAACCCTGATTTCTTATTACGACTTGCTGAGAAGAGGATAGGATAGGATAGAATGTATTGGAATGAAGAATAGAATAGAATAGAATAGGATAGGATAGGATATTGGAATGAAGAGTAGAGTAGGAATAAAGTAGAGTGGAAGAGGAAGAGGAGGAAGATGAAGAGGAAGAGGAAGAAGAAGAGGAATAGAATTCTTTATTGCACAAGTGTGATTGGACACACAAGGAATGTGTCTTGGTGCAAATGCTCTCAGTGTACATAAAGAAAAAATAAATATATATTTATCAAGGATCATAAGATACAACACTTAGTGATAGTCATAGCTTACTAATAAGCAATCAAATCATACTAGGAAACAGTCAATAAAAATCGTTAGAATACAAGCAACAAGGTTACAGTCATACAGTCACAAGTGGGAGGGGATGGGTGAAAGGAAGGATGGGAGGATTAATAGTAATAGTAATGCAGACTTTGTAAATAGTTGGACAGTGTTGAGGGAATTATTTGTTTAGCAGAGTGATGGCGTTCAGGAAAAAAATGTCCTTGTGTCTAGTTGTTCTGGTGTGCAGTGCTCTATAGCGTCGTTCTGAGGGAAGGAGTTGAAACAGTTTATGTCCAGCTGGTTCATATTTATTCAACACAGTGCACTGATGATGTTACCTAGTTGGGTCATGAAATGTCTGCAAGGGAACAATACATTAAGGACCCGGCATTTCAACCCTGAGCTGCAAATATTCTACCGGTGGCACTGCTCTATTAGCCAGCCCCATGTTCCTTTCTCTTCGCCTACTAAAAAAACCAAATTGTTCCTTCGCAAAATTACAAACATCGATTATGTCCGCCAGCAAAATCAGGTTATCCATACCACCCGAAAGGTATTCCTTTCCAGCTATCAATATCACCTTCCTATCCTCTAAATGATGATTTATTGAATGCCTTTGTTTTCTCACGTGCTTTTCAAAACGCTTAAAATTCAACCCATTTACGCAAAGGGCCATGTTTGCTTAATTGCTAATCATGGTTCTGTGGTCTAAGCTAGCAAGTACCAAGCAAACTCGGTTTAAGATCGAACGACACGTGCAACTTCGGGGGGAAAATGGGTTCATGCAGAATAAGGGTTAAGCGGTGGGTTGCATGCAAGACGCGTGTTAAGCAAGTCGTGGGAATGAATGCATTCTCTCGCACTCACTCAGACCTCCCCTTCTTTCATCGCCCGCCATCCAAAAAAGGGTTATTTAAGCCCCCCCCCAAATTTGGCTATTCCTTGCACACACACCCCCAAAAGAAATAGATGCTTACTTACCTCCTAACCCGAAAGAAATCTGCCTTCCTCCTTTTCCCAAGAAAGAAGATGCAGGAAGAGAAGAAGCTGCACCTCCCCCCCGTGGTCCTGCACCCTTTGAAGATTGCAAAAAAAAAATCAGCCTCCCCCGCCCCCCCCAAAAAAAACCTTTCCAAGTTTGCTCCCCGCTTCCTTGCACCCCCTTGCAAAAACTCAATCCCAGATCTGCAGCGCTTCCGTTCCAACTCAGAGTCTCTTCCAACTCAAGACGGAGGGCGGGGGTCGAGGATGAAAGGGAAACCAACATCTCCTTCTCTCACGTCCCGAAAGCTCCCCAAAAAGAGAGAGCGCCCCTAAATAGGATGTATGGGTTTTTTTTTAAAAAAAAAAAAACGAGGTTGAGAAAATATATATATATATCGCTGAGGAATAGTTTGTCTCGTGTTTCTTTCTTTGCAGGCCTCCCCTGCATCTGAGGGAGGAAATGGTACCTTCCTAAATACCCACGGCTGCAACGGAGTCCCCGTTGCGACTTCTATAGAGATCGCGCAGACTCTTTATCGTGGTGGCCGCGTGGCCTAATGGATAAGGCGTCTGACTTCGGATCAGAAGATTGCAGGTTCGAGTCCTGCCGCGGTCGCAAAATAAGAGAAGTTGAAGCTTCTATGTTTTTTTTATTAAGAATTCAAATGAGGCATATTTTTATTACAGTTTCCTCGTTTTAATGGTGGAGCATGTTCGTTTCAGTTCCGAAGAAGCCCTTCTGTCTTTTGTCATTCTATCTGTAAGCTGTTCTTTAAGTGAGGGGTCCTTGGTGCTCTCTGAGCTTGGGCTGTTTTTTTTTTCTTGCAGACGTTTCCTTACCCAAACTAGGTAACATCATCAGGATTACAATACAGAGCAAACCCCACTCCTTTCTACCGGTAACATTGAGGGTGTTACCTAGTTGGGTAATGAAACGTCTCCAAGAAAAAAATAAATAATCCAAGCTCAGGGAGTTCCAAGGACTCATTATTTCACCCCTGAGCTACAAATATTCTTTTTTATCCTTTATGGATACTTTAATTTAGCCTTTACTCACACAAAAGTGCTCCCAAATGTTGCTAAAGCCTCCAAAGGCGATTCCTTTGGACACACAATCCGACGCGTTTCAAAGGCAGAAATCTGCTGATTGACAGCCTCCCAAACCCCAGGTAGCAAATGCTTTCTACAAACTGTATCGTGGTTTACCATTATTATTTATTATTTATTTATTTATATTTTATTTGTTTGTCAAACATATGTAAGATAACAAAGGATAGGCATGAACATAAACATGAACAAAGGAAATAAATACAGATAAATGGGGACAGTAAAACAGGGACGGTAGGCAGGCTGGTGCGCTTAAGGACCTCTTAGGAATGGAGTGAGTCCACAGTAGACAGTTTGAGGTTGAAGCTGTGAGGGGTTGAAGCTTTAACAATGAGTCAGATAGGGCATTCCAGGCGTTGACCTCTCTGTGGCAGAAGTCGTATTTTCTGCAGTCGAGTTTGGAGTGGTTTACCTTGAGTTTCCATCAGTTGTGTGCCCCTGTATTACTGTGATGGAAGCTGAAGAAGCCATTGACACACAAGATGTTACAGCAGACAATTTTGTGTACTATGCTCAGATCGGACCCGCAGGAGGCGCAGTTCTAGATTGTCCAGGCCCAAAATTTCCAGCCTGGAGTTCATAGGGAGTGGAGGAGTGAAGTACTTTTCTCGATGGTCTGGTTCACAATGCAGGTTAAAGTAATAAGCTCTCAATGCCAAGGGGGCATATTGTGTGAATCACAACCGAGTAATAAAGGAGAGCTGAATTTGTAGAAATTCCACAGGACAGAATCCCCAGAGGGGATTCTTCCAAATCTTATGGCTCAATCCATGCACAGGATGTTTGATCATTAAATGAGATTGTTTCTTTCATGACACCAGGAAAACTGGTGCTCGGGGGAGGCAAATATTTTTGGAACCCAAAAATGCAAAAACAGACATCAGGATGAGATACCTTCCCAACTCTCATCCTGGTGTCTGTTTTTACATTTGGGTTCAAAAAATATCAGCCTCCCCAAGCACCAGTTTTCCAGACCGCGGCGTTTTGTTCCCCTGTCTCCAAAAAGGCTCAATTTTTAAAAACAACAAGCAACTCCATTTCTAAGCATGGAAATTCCACCCCGAATCTCATCCTGGTGTCTGTTTTTGCATTTGGGTTCAAAAAATATTTGCTTCCCCGGGGTAAAAACAGACACCAGGATGAGATTCAGGGTGGAATTCCATGCTTAAAAATTGGTGTTGCTTGTTATTTTTAAAAATTGAGCTTTTTTGGTGACAGGGGAAGAAAACGCGGTCAGGTTTGCAGGTTGTGTGATTCCAACTATTCCATGGCTTCTGACTTAGTGCAATGTGGGAATCCTGAGAAAAAGGAAAGCAGGGAGAAAAGGTACCCAGGCAGGGGTTTTTTTTTTACACTACTTTTGTTGTTGTTGTTGCTAGGAATACTTGTTAGTTGCGATGTCGTGTCTGACCCATTGCAACCCCATAGAATAGCATAGCATAGCATAGCATAGAATAGAATAGAATAGAATAGAATAGAATAGCATAGCATAGCATAGCATAGCATAGCATAGCATAGCATAGAATAGAATAGAATAGAATAGAATAGAATAGAATAGAATAGAATAGAATAGAATAGAATAGAATACTTTATTGGCCAAGTGTGATTGGACACACAAGGAATTTGTCTTGGTGTAAATATTCTCAGTATATATAAAGAAGGAACATTAGTTAAGAATCAAGAATCATAACGTACAACACTTAATACAACTTATTAATACTTAGTACAACGTTCCTCCAGGCCTTCCTGTCCTCTACCATCCCCTGGAGTCCATTTAAGCTCACGCCGACTGCTTCAGGGACTCCATCCAGCCACCTCATTCTCTACCATCCTCTTCTTCCATCGCCCTCCATCTTTCCCAGCATTCGGCTCTTCTCCAGGGAGTCCTTCCTTCCCATTCAGTGGCCAAAGTCTTTGAGTTTCACCTTCAGGATCTGGCCTTCTAAAGAGCAGTCAAGGTTGATATCCTGTAGGACTGACCGGCTGGATCGCCTTGCATCCAAGGGACTCGCAGGAGTCTTCTCCAGCACCAGAGTTCAAAGGCCTCCATTCTTTGGAGCTGAGCCTTCCTTATATGCAAAGAGATAACACTTTGTAAAAAATAAAACAATCATAATTTCAGCCTGGATTGTTAGGTATCCCCAGGATCAGTTTGCGACTGGAGTGGAAGATCAGACTGGGTTCTTAAAGATCAGACTTGGCTCTTTTCAAACGGATTTTAAAAATATTGTTTAGATGTATAGGTTTAAAAAAAAAACAAAAACCTTGAAATGAATGAGGAGGTAGGATCTTGGTATGCCCAGTAGGTGGCAGCATTGACTGCAAAATTAAATGCGTATTAATCAGCTTTTTACTACAATATTATGCCAACAGATGGATTTGAAATCACATTTTGGAAATTGAACATAGAACTAGATAGATAGATAGATAGATAGATAGATAGATAGATAGATAGATAGATAGATAGATAGATAGATAGATAGATAGATAGATAGATAGATAGATAGATAGATAGATAGATGATAGGTAGGTAGGTAGGTAGGTAGATAGATAGATAGATGATAGGTAGGTAGGTAGATAGGTAGATAGAAGTTAGAGATAGAGAGAAGAGAGAGAGAGAAAGGTAGATAGATAGATAGAACTTAGAGATAGATAGAGAGAAGAGAGAGAGAGAGAAAGATAAATAGTAGTTAGAGAGAGAGAGAGAGGAAATAGATAGATAGATAGTAACAGATTGATAGAGAGAAGATAGACAGATATAGATAGAGAGAAAGAAGAGAGAAAGAAGATAAATAGAAAGATAGAGAAAGAGAAGATAGATAGATAGATAGATAGATAGATAGATAGATAGATAGATAGATAGATAGATAGATGAATGATGGACAGACAGACATAAAATCTGCTTGAGCTCTCTCAAGGCATCCATGTATAACATCCTTTAGGCCAATGTTTCTTATTTTTTCTCTCTCTCACGATCCCACTTTTAAAAATTATCCAGAAACTCCCAAAATGTTTTTGCTTATATGGATTATATTTATCAAGATTTGCCATATTAAAAATGAATATTGATGCCGATGCTTTTGCTTCCCCAAAATTGGATTTATTTAGTAGGCCTGAGTTGAGTTAAAATGTCCACTGGGTAGCTTTTCATCTGAACACAACCTACTTATAGAGGAGTAAATATCTGCTTAATATTCTCTAGGGAGTAAATGCTTGAATCTTTGGGGGTGTGCATCAACAGCTGTTTTGTTCTTCCCTGCCACAGATTTGGCATCTAAGCAACCATCTGGGCCTTTTCTCATAACAACCTAAACCTAGCATTCTAAAATGTTCTGGGAAAGGAATGGCATTTGTTAGAGAGAGAGAGAAAGAGGAAGAGGGAGGGAGAGAGAATTGTGTAAAACTGTCCACAGTTTTTTATTCTTTGTTGCTGTTATCTTGCCATTCTTTTATATGCAAAACCCCCCATAAACTAAGAATAGTAATAATAATAATGTATTATTATTATTATTTGCTTTGCCTTAATTTAAAGTTTGCCTGAAGAAAGATTATTGGGGAGAAATAAGTCAAGAGGACTGGGCTGTTTGAGGCTAGTGTATATAATTTGTTGAGGTTCATTAACAATGCCATGATGAAGATAATCTATCCTAAAATAGCCACTTACCAGATGATAAAAATGACAAGGTTGCTTCTCAACTTCATTTTTATACTCAGGTGTATGGAGGGCTTGTGTATTCCACAAATCTGGGCTCTCAGGATGAAACTATGGATAAATATTTGCATAGCGCCCAAAAGCAAGACTTTTGCAATATAGATTTGTTACCGGCACAGCTGGCACAGTATAGAATGCCTACGAAATTTACAGAGCTCGTGACCTTTTTAGGCGAAGTATGGAACGTCTATATGATTTTAATACGCTATATACAGTACTTCCCCTAGGCATATCATATCTAGGCATATCATATCTGTATATCATATCTAGGCACTGTGCAGAATGGCATGAACTATTTAGGCAAAGTATGAATGCTGGAATCCAGGATGTTGTTTTGCATCAAGCCAAATTCCAATTTAAGGGGGAAACAAAAAGATTTTTAAAAATTCATAATTTGAGATGGGGTGGGGTTAAGGGTTTTTTTCATGAGTGCTGCAAAAAGCCAAATGACCATTAGAGGTCAGCAAAGGGATATTAGCTAGCATCCGCCAGATTTTTTTATTTTTTTTTTTGCAGCCCTGGTATGGTATGTTTAAATTTGGGAGGCTTCAAAGAAAATTGCCATAAATATATTGGTGAATGCTGAATGCTTATGCTTGGTAAAATCCTAGAATTAAAACTATCCAGAAGAGGTGATGACTCCAATTTGATATACCATCAAATCCTGGACTAAAACAGCAAAGTTCTTTAAGCATAGAATATTTCCTTTCCTCCCTCCCTCCCTCCCTCCCTCCCTCCCTCCCTCCTTCCTTCCTTCCTTCCTTCCTTCCTTCCTTCCTTCCTTCCTTCCTTCCCTCCCTCCCTCCTTCCTTCCTTCCTTCCCCCCCTCTCTCCCTCCTTCCTTCCTTCCCTCCCTCCTTCTCTCCTTCCCTCCCTCCTTCTCTCCTTCCCTCCTTTCTTCCCTCCTTCCCTCCCTCCCTCCTTCCTTCCTTCCCTCCTTCCCCAAAAACTGTGAGCCACTCCTATTCTTTACAGACAAACTTAATTACATTTTCTTAATATTAGCAGGGTAACGTGGACACAGTGAAACTCTTGTGCTTTTTAACAGTTCTGCAAAAGAGGTGACCTTTCTTTCTGCTTCGCCCTACTGAATCAGTCCTCAAAGCCGGCCAGAGTAAAAGGGGGACAGCCTGAAGTAAGGGGGTAGAAGGAGTTACGCTGGATATGTACAGGATTCAGGGTCTCTCCAAATCATTTGGGATTACAGAGTCCAATTCATTGATTCCCATTTGCCTGTTTTGTGAAGACAGATCTGCACCAAACAAGATTCGGTCCACTTCACTGCTGGTCAAGATTGATGAGTTGTGTTTCCCTCCCAGGTTCATTAAAGAGGCAGCTCGTTAGATGCTTCATCATAATTACTATAGGATGTTAGTACACCTTATGTTTTTGTGAACAAAAAGAAGTGATATATTGAAAGTGTTCTCACTATTTTTACCCTTTAAGTTTAGGTAATACCAAGCTAGTTCTTATCATTTTAGACACCGTATTATATAAATTGTCAAGCCCACACAGCTTTCCCAATTTCACACAGATAAAGTGGTAGGGAATAAATGTCCTGCTTTGGAAAACTGTTAAGGAAATACTGATTTGCTGCTTTTTAATTCTTCCAAACAGACCCAAATACTAGATTGGCAGAAAGACCTTAATGGCGGGCAGGATTCTGACATTTAATGAAATTTCATTTATCAAGCTGGGAATTCCATAGGATGAAAGGAAAATCCAGAACTATAAAGTAGCTTTTTAATATTAACATGTAAATAACATTTGAAGAGAAGGGAGCGAATAGTTGCTTATTTATTTATCTGGAGTGCCGCATATACCGGAAAGACAATTTTGAGGCATAAGCGACAAGATTATAATTTTTTTTGTTGTTGTGAGTTGTCCATCCGGAGTGATTATTTGAAAATTCGTATAGACGAATATAACTTTTCCTTGCTTTGAAAGGGGAAAAAAAAAAGATATTTCCGGGTGCAAAAACACTGTTTTATTACACAGTACATACATTATTCAGCTTTCTCAAGGCAAAGGGGAGGAAATTATGCCAACCCTTAAAAAAACCCATCTCGTTCTAAAATCGCGTACAATCCAAACCAGAATCAGACAAGCTGAAAACGGTTGTGGCAGTCGCCACCGGAGAATACCTCTCCCCTTTCTGAAAACGGGTCTGTAAATTTATTTTTCGCTCCATACACCTCATCCACGGTTCCAACACTTTTGCAAGAATCCTCCGTTCTTTCTATCGTCCTTTCTATCGTGGAAGAATGAAAAAGGAAGGAAACCACCGCACAAAAAATAAATATTTCCGTGGTGCAAATTCGGGAGGAGAAGGTGCAGTTGCGCCTAAATTGCAGGCGAAACGCAGGTGCATTTCGGGACAGCCAATGCTTGCAAAAACGCCAAAAAAGAAAGAAAGAAAGAGAGAGAGGGAGGGAGGGAGGGAGGAAGGAAGGAAGATAAAAAAGAAGGAAAGAAAGAGGGAGGGAGGGAGGAAGAAAGAAAGAAAGAGAAAGAAAGGAAAAAGGAAAGAAAGAGGGAGGGAGAAAGGAAGAAAGAAAGCAGGAAAGAAAGGGAGGGAGGGAGGGAGGAAGAAAGAAAGAAAGAAAGAAAGAAAGAAAGAAAGAAAGAAAGAAAGAAAGAAAGAAAGAAAGAAAGAAAGAAGAAAGAAAGAGGGAGGGAGGGGGGGGGAGGGAGAAAGAAAGAAAGAAAGAGGGAGGGAGGGAGGAAGGAAGAAAGAAAGAAAGAAAGAGAGAAAGAGAGAGAGGGAGGGAGGGAGGGAGAAAGAAAGAAAGAAAGAAAGAAAGAAAGAAAGAAAGAAAGAAAGAAAGAAAGAAAGATGGAGGGAGGAAGTAAGGGAAGGAAAGAAGGAGGGAGGGAGGAAGAAAGAAAGAGAAAAAGAAGGAAAGAAAGAAGGAGGAAGGAAGGAAGGAAGGAAGGAAGGAAGGAAGGAAGGAAGAAAAAAAAAGAGAAAGAAAGAGGGAGGGAGGGAGAAAGGAAGGAAGGAAAAAAATGGATGAAAATCCACCCGGAAAGTGGATCCTGGACTCGATAAGAATCCAAAAACAGCACAAACGGTTTCATTTCTTCGCGGACAAGAGTCGTCTCGTCATTTTTCATCAGAAAAGTCTACTAGGTCGCCTGCCTAACTCGTTTAAGAGACGGGGGGCGGGAAGAAGGACGTGAACCCCACGTATTATAACAGCTTTAGGGTTGTATTTGAAAAGCGCAACAAATTTCACGGCGTCTAAGAAGAGAAAGTGGGTCGCGGAAGGTCAAATGAGATTAAGAAAGGGGAAGGAAGGAATCACCAGTTTGGAATAAACGATAGTGCAATTCCCAAGGAGGCCGCTAGATGCCGCCCTTGTTCACGCCGTTCGTCGCCCTACGGCGCTTGCTGTCAAAGAAAATATTTTTTCCCCCCCAAATTTCAGACATTTCACTCCGAAGCCAACACTTCCCTTCCGTCCTTGGCCTTTTAAAGCCGCTCTTTACAGTAAAACGGGCCCTGAACAAAATAAGCATCGCGACCTATCGAATATTTAACAGGTTCTGCCTGGTTTCCTCAGGATTTTTGTTTTGTTGTTGTTTAAACAACACGTTTTAATTAAACAGAAAACCCAGTTCCATTATTAATACAGAGGGTGGGGATGAGGTTTTCGCGTTTGAACATTTCCCTGGAGGCGAATTGGGGGACGGCATAATTTGTGAAGTTTTTTGGGGGGAGGGGAAGAAGGACACTGAATTGCACAAACATTATTATTATTATTATTTAAGGAAGAACGAGCGCCCAGGTTTGATATTTTGTGTGTCTGATATTTTCCACCGGTTTCTTGAAAGCAAAAAGGTGAGTCTCTTGAGACAAAAAGCAGACAACAAACAAGATACACACACACACACAGAGAGAGAGAGAGACAATCTTGGCATGCCTGGATGAAGGACCAACTTTTTACACAACCTGGGAACAAAATTCCAATTGTTTTCAAGTGCTCTCTAGGCACAAAGTGTTATCTTCCCAAAGGTAGTTGTTGTTTTTTTTCCCCCAGGGGGCAAGTGGACTTCCTTATTTTTTGTTGAAGATGTTTTTCACTTCTCATCCAAGAAGCTTCTTCAGCTCTGACAGGATGGTGGAGGGAGGGAAGGATTTACAATAGGTCAGAATGGAAGAAGCTTCTTGGATGAGAAGCGAAACACCTTCAACGAAAAAATAAGGAAGTCCACTTGCCTCCTGCAAAAAAAAACACAAAAACCCACTTTTGGGACAACTGGATGACTGACTTTTAGCTACACAATTTGGGATGAACACCCTTTGAATGGGATGGGAGTAGGAATGGATTTTCAGAGGGAACAATTGCAGGCTACAGGAACCGAGAGGTGACGCTGAGGACACAGATAAACCTCCAAGTGGCCTCGACGACCTTTAAAAGGATGCAAATGATCAGCTGTCTGCAAGAAATATAAATCCTTCCATTTCCCCTTATCCAGTCAGAACTGAAGAAGCTTCTTGGATGAGAAGCGAAATGTCTTCAAAAGAAAAGAAACAAAGCAAGAAAGTCCAGTTGCCTTCTGAAAAAATAAGCACCTTTGGGCCAACCATGACCTGGATGACTGAGAATCTCTACAGACTGTTGAGTGATCTGTATTTCTGCTGGGTGATCAGGAGGTGATCTCTGTTTGTAAAATGTCCAGCAAAAAAATCAATGGCTAGTAGAGAAAAGGGGGAGGGGAGGGCATTCATTTAGCTACCTGCTCCATTTGGAAAGAGGCCTATTTTCTCTCCCCCCCCCACCACCTTATTTTCCCTTCCCTCCCCTTGTTTTGAACCAATGCAGTTCACAAATAAACTGGAATAAACTCCTTAGTTGAGTTATGGCAACAGAACAAATGAAGGGTGCATTTGTGTTTTTCCAGCCTCCATATCCAAGCAACTGTTTCAAAAATGAAGTGGCTTCTTTTCTGTTTGGGCCATTCTTAGCCTTAGGACAGAAAATAAAAATAAAAAATAAAGGACAGAAAGGTCAAAGGGAAGCTCATCTTGGTTACCAGGACAAGCCAAATGCCTCTGCAGGAAAAACTGAGAAGCCTGGGAGACCTTAGAAGGCCTTGAAGGGGAAAAGGAGAGGCTACCTTGAAGTAATTCCTCTACCCAGGCTGGACAATGAGGGGGGGGGAAGGGTTTGCTTAACCTTGAGTGCCCTTCAGCCAGTCGGTAAGCAGTGCGTGTGTGTATGTGTGTGTAGCTTCCCCCAGTCTTGGAGCTACTGTATGAGTTCCCTGCCCTTTTTCACAAAGGGGTGGGGTGGGGGATAATTCCAAAAGGAAGGAGAGGGGGAAGAGAGAGGGGGGAGAGAGAGAGAGAGAGAGAGGGTGGCAGGGCTGAAAGAGAAGAAGTTGGGAATTTTCTGTCCTGCTAGAGATGCCCCAAAAGGCGAGGAGGAGGAGGAGGAGGAGGTGGTGGGTCCCTTCATGGCGAGATCAAGAAGAGATTATTATGCTGGTCAGCTTGTCTATTGGGAAGATTAACAAGGAGCTTCCAGGAGAAGGCAACTCTTGAGGGCATAGCACAACCAGGTTTCTTGGTAACACTATGGTTCAGATTCTGCCACATTTTTCTCCCCCGTTATCATCATCATCTTCTTCTTCTTCCTCTTCTTCTTCTTCTCCTTCCTCTCCTCCTCTCCTCTTAGTCTTCTTCCTCTCCTCCTTCTCCTCTTCCTCCTCCTCCTCCTCCCTCTCCTCCTCCTTCCTCTCCTCCTCCTCTTCTTCCTCCTCTCCTCCTCTTATTCTTCTTCCTCTCCTCTTCCTCTCCTCCTCCTCTTCCTCCTTCTTCTTCCTCTCCTCCTCTCCTCCTTCTCTTCCTCCTTCTCCTTCCTCTCCTCCTCCTCCTCTTCCTCCTCCTCCTCTCCTCCTCCTCTTCTTCCTCTCCTCCTTCATCTCCTCCTCTTATTCTTCTTCCTCTCCTCCTTCTCTTCTTCCTCCTCCTCTCCTCCTTCTCTTCCTCCTTCTCCTTCCTCTCCTCCTCCTCTTCTTCTTCCTCCTCTCCTCCTTCCTCTCCTCCTCTTATTCTTCTTCCTCTCCTTCCTCTCCTCCTTCTCTTCTTCCTCCTCCTCTCCTCCTTCTCTTCCTCCTTCTCCTTCCTCTCCTCCTCCTCTACCTCCTCTCCTCCTTCTCTTCCTCCTTCTCCTTCCTCTCCTCCTCCTCTTCTTCTTCCTCCTCTCCTCCTTCTCTTCCTCCTTCTCCTTCCTCTCCTCCTCCTCTCCTCCTTCCTCTCCTCCTCTTCCTCTTCTTCTTCTTCCTCTCCTCCTCTTCTTCTTCTTCCTCTCCTCCTCCTCTCCTCCTTCCTCTCCTCCTCTTCCTCTTCTTCTTCTTCCTCTCCTCCTCTTCTTCTTCTTCCTCTCCTTCCTCTCCTCCTTCTCTTCTTCCTCTTCTTCCTCCTCTCCTCCTCCTCCTCCCCCCTCCCCCTTCTTTCCTGGTGGTGTCCTATCCAAGTAGAAAATTACTATCTTATATACACTGCTTATCTTTGGGAGTGGGGATTTCATGCAAAGTCAACTAGGGATCCAAACTGGGTTTTCAGCTAAAGGTGCATTTAATAAAATGCAGGAACTAGACC
The DNA here is from genome assembly GCA_023653725.1 of Bungarus multicinctus. Classification (NCBI taxonomy): domain Eukaryota; kingdom Metazoa; phylum Chordata; class Lepidosauria; order Squamata; family Elapidae; genus Bungarus; species Bungarus multicinctus. Next base: position 11,609,602 of record CM042843.1, read on the forward strand.
AAAGGTGCTCCTAGAGTTCCCTCCCCCATGCAAACATCTGCCTGAACATCTGCCTGGATCTCCTTCTTGCATTGCCAAGGCCTGGTTTTCTGGCTTAATGCTGGGTCTCTTCCTCAAAATGGAGGCAGTGGAAATGCCCATTATCCATCACTCCCATTGAACTGTTGAGCCAATCCTGTGTTCTGATTCCGGCTTTCGGTCTCCCATGTTATAAGGTATCCTGATAGGCCTGGCAATCTTACATTAAGATGCAGTGTGAATTTTTCCCCAATGCATGTTTTGCATTAAATAATGATGATGATGATGACGATGATGACGACAACAACGACAACAAGACAACAATGACAACAACGACAACAACGACAACAACGACAACAACAACAACAACAACAATAATAATAATAGTAATAATAACAACAACAAGAAGAAGAACAACAAGAACAACAAGAACAACAACAACAACAACAATAATAATAATAATAATAATAATAATAATAATAATAATAATAATAATAATAATAATAATAATAATAATAATAATAATAATAATAATAATAATAATAATGCCAAGCAAGGAAAAGATTTTTTCCACAGGTCTCTTCTAGAAAAGCAAAATGACATTCCACTTTCTGGTCTGATTCCTGACTGCAGTTTTTACTTATGCTCTTTTATTTTATTCCCTCCACTCCACGTAGATGTGGAAACGGGAGCAAAATTCATTTAAACTCACTTCCAAAAGGACCTTGGAGAAGTTCCACAGCACTCACAGTTTTCTCCCATTACAAAAGCTATCATTGGAGACCCTTCATGGACCACAATTCAGCAGAGTTGATGCATCTGTTGATACATCTTCAAACCCCAAAAACTTTAACCTTGAACTATCTACCATGGACCTCACTCCATTCCCAAGATATCTGGAAGGAGGCGTGCATAAACCATCCCTGTCCTACTGTTCCCATTGATTCGTACTCAATTATTATGTATACACTTAAACCAGTTTATGCTTATATGTTTATATGTTATGTTCGTACTTATACTTGTTTCTTAAAACAAGTATAAGTACGAACATAACTTAAAATTCAGGGCTCCTTGGTGCTCTCTTGAACTTGCTTGCCCTGATGATGCTACCTGGCTGGGTTATGAAACACCTGCAAGAAAACAAGCAGGCTCGGAGAGCATTAAGGATCCCTCGTTATAACCTCCACAGCTACAAATGTTCTCCTTTATTGAAACTTACAATTGCATTTAACTAACTTCTTCCAAACTGTGTCCGAGCTTGGTCTTTTCTTTGCACAAGAACTCTGTTCCTTTCCATGCCTACCATGTGAGTATTTTACACATAGAAACTCATACATGGAGATGGGTGTGTCTGTGTATCACATATCAAATGCAGTGATCCTCCAAAAATTGGATGACATTCCAGGCCCATACTATACATTTATGCATCTGTTTATGCATCTGTATTTACACAATCACAAGCATATAATTCACCTAGATTTATTAACAATATTCATCTATCTCCCCAGCTCTTCTCTTTTTCTGTGTCTCCATCAAGAGATGCCTGGAAAAGAAATAGGAAGACAGAACGAGATTCAGCTAAGAAGGAACCAGTTCTGGGAGATGCTGTCCAGTTCTCTGCTGGGCCCCAGCAGTTTCTCCTCCTAGTTTTCTATCCTGTCTGGTGTGTTGTTTTCTCAGCCTGTGAACCAGGGGCAACTTCTCCCTTGCTGGCTCCAAGTCAGCCTGGCAAAGGTAGGGAATATTCCATGGGATCGGTTTAGAGTACCCAGAAAGCCAAGGCCTTCTCGGTGGTGGATTAGCGATCTCTCCCAATGGCTTTGCGAGGTTGGATTGGAGTAAGAGAAGCACAGGAGGTCTTCCCTTCTCCTCTCCTCTTTCCAAGTGGCCTCCTTTTGGAACACCAGCCATGGCCTGAACTTGTCTTCTTCTGCCCCAAAGGCTGAGCTTGTTGCCAGCCTACTTATACCAAATAGTTGCAGAAAATAAAGCAACAAAGTGCCTGGAAATTACTACCTGACTCTGTTGATACATCTTCAAACCCCAAAAACTTTAACCTTGAACTGGCTACCATGGACCTCACTCCATTCCCAAGATATCTGGAAGGAGGCGTGCATAAACCATCCCTGTCCTACTGTTCCCATTGATTCGTACTCAATTATTATGTATACACTTAAACCAGTTTATGTTTATATGTTTATATGTTATGTTCGTACTTATACTTGTTTCCTCATACATGCTTGACAAACTAAACTAACTAACTAACTAACTAACTAACTAACTAACTAACTAACTAACTAACTGTATAACTACATAAATAAATAAGAGCAAACTTCCAACCCCTACTGCAATTCTGGCTACCAGCTATCCCTCTTGCCTAGCTCATCCGGACTCCTTTCTACAAGGTATCCGCCTGGCTTCCCCAACCTTTCTCCACCAAGGCCGCAAATTATTGCACTCAACTCCCGAAGAAACAAAGGAGCACCCCCCCACGCACACACACCAATAGTGTTAAGTCTCCTTATATTTATCGGGCAAAGAGCCCTCCACCTCCCCTCTCCTCCCCCAGAAATGGAGCCGCTCAAGGGTTTATAAGTGACGTAGGAGGAGGCTCCTGCTTCGGTAGCCACCGAGCTTCAAGTTGCAGGTTTTCTCTCCCCCCCCCCCGCACCCCCCCTGCAAATGACAATTCCTTGCAGCCCGCCTCAACTCGCTCTCCCACCCACCCCCTTTTGCTGGGGGTGGGGCCCGAGAGGGAGAGAAAGAGCTTTCGTTTTTCTGCTGGGAGGCAGACAGAGTCCTAAAGAAAGGGAGAGAGAAAGAGAGAGAGAAAGAGAGATAAAAAAGAGAGAGAGAAAGACAGAGAGACAGAGAGAGAGAGGGAGAGAAGAGAGGGAGACAGAGAGAGAGAGAGAGAAACAGAGAAAGAAAAGGAGAAAGAGAGAGAGAGAGACGAGAGAGACTGGGAGGGTGCCGGGAGGTGGTGGTGGGGAAGAGAAGATCCCTCCCTTCGACGAGGGAACTGTTCAGTGGTCGCTCAAGAGAGAGACTGAAAAGAAGGAAAGGAGGAAGAAGAAAGGAAAGATCGCGCGGAAGAGTTACAGCACTCGTGAAAGGTAAGCTCATGTTTTAACTTCCCATCTCTTTTCCTTGCCCCGAGAGCGATCCTAATTTCGAAAGACCTTGGGTGCAGAAGGGTGGGGGGCAGTTGGGAATAGAGTGGCGGCGGCGGGGGTCTTACGGGGGGCTTTGGGGAGTCGTCGCCCATCCCAAAGACCAGGCGCGGCTTTACCCAAAGAAGGAGCGCTCCCTTCGGACGAGCTGAACTCCGCAGGGAAGGTCGCGCCGTGTCTGGGACGCCGCAGGACGTTTTGCCGGCTGGCGATTGTAGGGTATTTTCCGGGGTCCTGCAATTCATCGCGGAAAGAGGCTGGTGGGTTGGCAGCCCCAGGCTAAGCCTCTGAAAAGGATGGGGAGTTCGGGGGAGGGAGGGAAGCAGAAGGAACCCAAAGAAAAAGGAAAAGCAGAAAATAAAAGAACCGGGGCTAAATTCATCGGGCAAGGCTCACAACCTTTCTCTTGAACCGTTTTGTGCCAACGCAACCTTTGCTTTGCTTTGCTTTGTTGGGGGGGGGGGGGGGTTTGTTGGTTGTGAGGCATACAAAGGCTTCTCGGTTCCGTGTGTGTGTGTGTGTGTCTATGTGCATGCGTATGTGTTCCCCCTTTTGCGCGCACCTCTCTCTCTCTCACTCACACACGCACGCACACGCACACACAAGGGTGTTGATTGACTCTTGATTGTCACCCAGACAAGGCGGCACCGGACGACGGCATTCCGGAGGTTGGTTCTCTTCGCTTTCGGAGGGAAGGGGTCAAACTTCAGCTTTGACCAAAAGAGAAAAGAAAAGAAGCCAAAATCCTTTCTCTCCTTCTTTCGCACCTTCTCCCGCTCTCTGGGTCACTTAACAGAAGGTTTTTATATATTCTGGGCAATCCGCTTCGTGTTTCTCTTCCCCAACCCGCCCCAAGTAAACCGGAAAAAAGCGAGATTTTTTGGGGGGAAGGGGTCACTCTAAAAACTCCCCAAAAACTTTGGTCGCGTGTCTCCCCCGCCTTCCTTAGCTTTGTTTTCTTTTTAAACGGCAAGGAGGGGGGGGGAGAGAAACTGGTTATGCTTAAAAAAAATAAAAACCCAAACAAACCCTGTTTGGAAGAGGCTGCGTACTTTCCTCCCTTCTCTTCCTATCTGGGGTCTGAACACGCACGTTGAGGCCCGCTTCCCCCCCCCCTCCCACCCCCAAGAAAGGATAACGCCCTTTCAGCACTTTAAAGTGCCGGCTCAAAGAACTGAAAACGGAGAGGATCCTGTTGCGTGCGTGTGTGTGCACGTGTGTATATGTCTGTGTGTCGAGGGGGAAGAAGAAGATGGTGGTTACTTCCTCAGTAAACGGTGGCTTGGCCGGGGGCGGGATTGCGTGGGCGGGACGGGGGGGGGGGGGTAGTTCGACTTTGACAACTGTTCCAAGATTGTACCGCTTTACCCAACCGCTTCCTTCGCCTTTGAGTTCGCGAGTCCCGCCTTGCCTTAGCTCTTTTTCCCTCATCCAACACCCTCTCTGTTTCGCCCTAAGAACCAGCCTAGAGCAAGTCTGGGGTGTAATGAGTAAGCTGCTTCCTTACCAGCAGGCGGAAGCGAAGTATTAAGACATGTCAAGTGTGTCTTTTCAACCCACCCACACTCAACACCCACCATACCCGCGCACTTCCAGAAGTGCCCCGCAGCCCCGCGCAACCCTTCTTCCCAGGGCCCGCAACAAAGTTGCCCCTAAGTTCCCACGCTTGCAAGAGACAAAGGAGCAGCCCTGGTCTAAGAAGGGATAGAAGAAGTTGAGAACGGTGAAAACACTCGGGGGATTTTCGCTTTAGGGGGATGCAGGCCGGAGGGAAGGTAAGAGAAAGGAAAAGAAAACCATACAGAAAAGATCTGATTTTTTTTTTTTTTTAAGAAAAGGTTGGTTTGGCCTCTTTATTTTCAGCCTCCGTGGGACAAAACTAACGAAACGGAGGTCTGGAAGATTTTCGGACGGGAGAAAATCTGGGCCAAAGTCATTGTTAGGCAAATCAGCAGAGTCAAGGCGTAGAGAAGGAAAAGTGAAGATTTATCGATGAGGTTTTCCCACAGTTGAGGGTACTTTTTTTAAACCAAACCAAACCAAACTACTACCCGTTTCGGGGGCATTTTGACACTTGATTGGTTTTTGGCTTTCAATTTTCAATTGAAGCTTACTCCGTTGTCATCCAGTAAATCTGAGACGGTGAAGGAAAAAAAAATCTCTCGTGGCCTCCAGAGATTCTTTAGGAAGGTTTCGGTTAGAAATGCAAACATTTTAATCTTCACAGCAATTAGCAAAAGCAATTGCATATTTTTGCTCTACACGAGACACCCCCTTGAAATACCCGTCGCCATTCCCGAATGCTTCAATGATTCTGGGTGTGTATTTGTGTGTTTTAAGCTTCGAGTAAAACTAAACTGCGATTAAAGATGGGTAGTAGGGGCCGCTCCATTATACTACCGGAACGATCTGTTCATTTTCTTATTTTATTTATTGTTTAAATTCCTTACAATAACGGTTATTTTAGCGGTCTCTCTCTCTAAGCAGATGGGATGGAGGAGAGACAGGGAGAGAGAGAGGGGGGCGCAGAAAATGTTTTTAAATCGAAGTAGATTGCAACTTCCCCTCTCCCCCACCCCCACCCCAAAAATGCTGTAAGAGGACCTTTTTTTTTTAATTTAAATTTTGTTTTTCCATTTTATTTTTTATTTCATTTTTGCGCCTCTGGAAAAATAACTACAGGGAAGTTGAAAGAACAGCTCAGTTACGAGATTTATCGCTTGCCGATAGAATCCTTTGAATTGTTTGGTGTGGTTTCCCCTCCCACTCCCGCCGCCCTCCCAAAGGGTCGGGAAGGGTTGCAGGAGGTTGCAGGCAAAGCCAAAATAAATAAATAAATAAATTGCCTTTTTAAAGCTCGGGGAAATAACTTCGTCCGCAGCTGCTTCTGCTTTCGACACCTCCTTCCGCCCCCCCCCCCGCCCCCGGCGTTATTCTAACTGGTAGAGGATGGCCTGGGATTGTCGGAGCGCTGACCGGGTCTGGAAGGGGTTAATCTGATTGTTCGTGAACTTGGGCTCTCTGTCTGGAGGTTGATGGATGGATAGACTCCGCTGGCAAATTCAGACGGCAGAACCTCCCCCCCCCCCCCCCACACGAGGGGCCTGGGAAACACCCGGGAGAGAGGGACAGCAGGGAGACAAAGGAGAGAGAGAGAGAGAGAAAGAGAGAGAGAGAGAGAAGAGCAGGGGGAGAAGGGGGAGCTGCCACCCCTCGTCTTTCGCTCCCCTCTGTTTTAAACCTCATTTCGAAGCAGGGGGAGACCTTCCGAGGCACCTCAAGAATAGCTGATTCAGTCCAGGAATGAAAAGCTGCAGGCTTGGACATTGGGTAGGTCGGCGAAGGGAGAGGGAGGGAGTAGGGGGGATCTCTTTTCCGGTGGAAACCACCGAGGCTCTTTCCGGGGTTCTTTCCTTCGGGGATCCAAACTCTGGCTTTCAGGCTCTGCACAGTGTCTGTGGCAACCTCAACTTCCAAGGGAAGGAAGGAAGGAAGGAAGGAAGGAAGGAAGGAAGGAAGGAAGGAAGGAAGGAAGGAAGGAAAGGAGGAAGGGAGGAAGGGAGGAAGGAGGGAGGGAGGGAGGGAAAGAGGGAGGAAGGAAGGGAAGGAAGGAGGGAGGGAGGCAGAGAGAAAGGAAGGAAGGAAGGAGGGAGAGAGAAAGGGAGGGAGGGAGGGAAAAGGGAGGCAGGAAGGAAGGAAGGAGAGAGAAAGGAAGGGAAAGAGGGAGGGAGGGAAAAGGAAGGAAAAAAGGAAGGAAGGAAGGAGGGAGGGAGGGAAAAAGGAAGGGAGGAAGATTTCTGTGGGCATCTAACACGAATTCAGAGGCAATGCAGAAAGTCCTTCGGTCCGGCTCGCCTACCGACCAGACCTCTACCCCCGTCCTGTCCCTTTCTCTCTTTCCACACCCTTCTTTTTGCCCCTCTCTTCCCAGCGCCTCGAAAAGCTGGGCGGGGGGGGGGAGGGAGGTTGGCGCTACTGAGCACCTCATCACCTCCTTGTTCCACCCCGGGCACCTATATTTCAAAGCTTCCCCGCCCCTTCCCCCGCGGCCCGGATTAAACCCACTCCGCTTTAGCCCCGGAGGGAGTGGTGGTCCGGGAGGGCCTTTGGCTGGGGTGAAGCGGCGAAGAGCCCCACGGCTACCGGTTCCTCACCCCGGCCCCCACCTGCTTGGCCCTCGTTGCAACCCCCCGTTCCCTAAGCCCAGGCGCCACCAGGAATGTATACGCGTGTTTGTTTTAATCGGAGCCCCATCAGAGTCTTAATTACGGCGGGGAAGGAGGGGGGGGGGCGAGCGACCCGCCTGCATCTCTCCCCCCCCCTCCCCCTCCCCCTCCGCACCTCCTCCTCTTCCACCCCGTCTGATTGGCTGGAGTAAGACGCGGCTGCCCTGACGTCACTCAGCCTGCCAGCAGACCCAGCATCTTGGAAACCCACCGGAGAAGAGAAGAGAAGAGAAGAGAAGAGAAGAAGTGCCGGGAGTGGAAGGCAGCATCTTCCCTTTCCCGAGATCCATCGGAGAAGGGGGAGCGGGCCGGGGATGAAGGGGGCCGGCTGGAAGGTCAACCCGGCCTCGTGGGACCGGCCTGGCCGTAGCCCAAAAGAACTCCGCAGTCGCTTCGCCCGTCACCCCGCCGTTCTGCTGCGCCTTCTCTTTGGCTCGGGTTGCGTTTGATGGGCGAAGGATGTTGCCTCGCTCTCCGTCGCCCGGGCTGCCGCGCGTAAGTGTGCAGGATCTTGCTCGCTCTTCGCCGCCGCAGCCGCCTTTTCTCTCCTTCCGAGGCGGAGAGGGAGGCAGCGGCGGAAGGAAACGCGCCCGTTCTGGGGGCCTGCCACCCGTGGCGAGAGGGAGGGAGGGAGGGAGGGAGAGACACACACACAGACAGACAGAGAGAGAGAGATGGTCTTGGGTTGGGTACCTGGGATGCGGGGGCAAGGGAGGGAGGAAGGAAGGAAGGAAGGAAGGAAGGAAGGAAGGAAGGAAGGAAGGAAGGAAGGGGCTCCATCGGCCCGGTTCGTCCGAACACGCTAGCCTAGGTGGAAAAGGGGTTGGGCCGTCAACTGTGCAGTAGCGTGTTGTGGGAACGCAGCCATTGTCTCAGCTTCTTGTCCGAACCAGGCCAACTCGTTGCCCTCATACCGGGTTGGGCACTTCCTCTTGAGCCGACAGAGGAACGGTGATTTTTTTTGGGGGGGGGGTGGGGGTGTTGTTTCCTTTTCTATCCGGGTTCAGGATTTGTGGTGCGGTGTGAGCTCAGCCGGAGAGCAAGGAAGACAATCGTTTTGGGTTCCCTAGGGCGGTCTTGAGTGCGGGAGGTAACGCGGGGCGGGCGTCCGGCAAAGATTTTGGATGCAGGAAAAGAGAGGTCTGTAGGTGCAGAGCTGGCCAGGTGACACATTTCTCTCTGCCCCCCCCCCCCACCCAACGAACAGAGGAGGCAGAAGCGGGGTGTGTGCGCGTGCCCTCAGTTAAACGAATGTGTGAAAGAGAAGCGGCTGGAAAAGGGAAGGGGTCAAGAGAGGTCTCCTTCTCCCTTGGTTGAGATGTTGGATTCTGACAAGCCGCGACTTTGCCTCCGCTTTGTTCACCTTCCTGAAGAAACCAAGGAGCTATTCGCACAGCCCCTTTACCTGGGCAGTTAATACTACGAGGTAGCAGTTGCGTTTCTGAAGGTTGGTTAGCGCTAACCTTACTCAGGTTTGGTGTGTGTATGTGCGAGAGAGAGGGAGGAAGGGAGAGAGAGGAGGGAGAGGTAGAGAGAGGAGAGAGAAAGAGGGGGAGAGAGGGAGGGAGAGGGAGAGAGAAAGAGGGAGAGAAAGAGAGAGGGAGAGAGAGAGAAAGAGAAAGAGTGTACGTCTTTTTGTATTTTAGTGTAGCAATGTGCAAATCCAACCCAACTGGTTAAGATAAGGATGTAGTATATTTTGAGGATATTTTGAGGATATGGATGCTGGTTATTTCAACAGCCACATTAAGCAGGTTTGAGAAAAGGTGTCCATTGGATGTATACTACTCTGGCAGTTTTGGAAAAAAAACACAGAAAGAACAGCCTATGGATAAACCCCACACACCCCTTCAAGAGGATCCAGTAGTTTTAGAATTGGGCCCCAATGCACACTTCCAGACTGGCTCCCATCACAAAAGATTGTGCCTGGAAGTGTGCTTCCGTGTGCATTTATTTGGAGGAGCAAACCAAGGGGGAGAAGAAGAGATGGGTAGCAGGAGAGAAGAGGGTGAACTGGGAACAGCCTATTTTATTCTCCTTGGCAATTTGAATTTTAGCTCTTACAATGTAAGGGATATATTTGATGGGGGGGGCGGAAGTATTCAAGAGAGTTTGTAATTCTCCGTGTTGTTGAGATTTTAAAAAAAAATCAGCACCGGAGAAGAGGCTTAACCTCAAAGCAATTACTAATTATTTACAATGGTAATCAGAACCCAAAAATATTGGATTTAATTCAGTAGTTTTTTCTTTCTGCTTCTTAAGCTTCGGTTGCAAAGTTGCATGGCAGAATCAAATGGGTGGCTGTTATGTTCACTTTGAGTTCTTGCTCCTTCCAAGGGAGTGTTGCTGTCCACAAGAAGAGCCCATCCAACTTTGCATGCTTACAACTCCTTTTCAAAGGTTTCTTGAAAGGAGAAGGAGCAGCAAGGTTTATTTTATACCCGTGGGGTTTTTTATTTAACCTACTCGTGTTTTTTTTTTTTAATCTTGAATGTGTTAGGACCAAGTCAGTTTGATTTACATGTGTAATTTACATGCATTTATTACCATGTCTCCTTATATAATAATTTGGGGGAGGGTTGTGAAAGCTGGCAGTGGCCCACATGCAAGCGGGGTTCGGTTATCCTAGGATCTCAAGGACTCCTTGTTTATGAATAATTATATCAATAATTATTATGTATTATCATTATTAGCAACTTTTTACTGAATGAATATTTCGAAAGCTTGAATTTGCAAAGACAGCCTCTACAATTAAACTTAGGCCTGTTCCCTTAATTTCAGACTGAGAAAGAGAGAGCTTCTAATTGTTTTTTTTTAATGGGCATTTCTTCCACATTATGTTAGTCATATCCACTGCATGGATCTAAGAAAACAAGGAACCATAGTGGACAGAGGCATTTTCAGGAAGGAAGGCAAACAATAGGAATGATAACTCTAGTGGACAGAGGGACTTTCCTCTAACACCTTGAATTAATTTTGGGTTGACTTTTTTACTGATTAGGATTTTTTTTTTCTTTTTCCTTTTCTCTTTCGCCTTTTTATTTTTCGATCTATCTGCCTCCTTATTATTATTATTATTCCTACTACTATTATCATTACTATTATGACTATTACGATTCCTTTTCAAGTCAGATAGGCCTCAGCCTTGACTCTGTGCAGGGAGATAGTATTTTCATTCTCTTCCTGAAAGCACAATTCCCTTAATGTCAAACCCATCGCCAACACCCCTTGCTAGCCCCGGCCAGAGAAGGGAATTTACAGAAGGAAATGGATATGCTCTTCACACTGACCACTTAACTTCATGCCCACTCCAACCTCTTATTCCTCATTACTTTCTTTCTTTCTTTCTTTCTTTCTTTCTTTCTTTCTTTCTTTCTTTCTTTCTTTCTTTCTTTCTTTCTTTCTTTCTTTCTTCTTCCTTCCTTCTTTCTTTCTTTCTTTCTTTCTTTCTTTCTTTCTTTCTTTCTTTCTTTCTTTCTTTCTTTCTTCTTCCTCCACTTTCTCCTCCTCCTTCCTCTCCTTCCTCTTCTTCCTCCTCTTCCTCCTCTTCCTCCTCCTCTTCTTCCTCTTCCCCCTCCTCCTTCCAGTTTAAATTGTGTAAATTTGCCAAATACGCACTCTTGCACACACCCTTGAGTCTTCTAGGATGGGTGGGTGGGTATTCATGGTGTTCATGGTTAGCTAAACATGACCTCTTCCTAATTCAAGGATCCCTGGCATCAGATATAGGAAGAGGGAGAGTGCTGGCTGGAAAGTGGGGGGTTTGGGGGAGGTACCAAAATAGAAGCATTTGCAACCCGAAGACCTGGTTCTCCATGAGAGGCTTAATACGATTGGAGGGGAAGACGAGTGGGAGAAAACCCTCGGTGCAAGGAAGCACAATGGGCGGGTGCCCGTTTTGGTGCACCAGGCCTGCAGGCCTGTGGTTTGTACCGCTTTAGAACGTGGTATCGGTCCTGGCTTGTGTAAACAGGCTGAACCAGGGAGGGAGAAAGGGCTGATGAGCTTTGCAGGGCAAAAGCCAAGAGCTGTTGCTACCTTCACCTCCCTGCAGTGGCCCTAAGGGAGCTCCCAGCAAGGGTGAATTTAACTTGCCTTTCTACCCCAGTCAATCAGGCAACCTCCAACCTCTTTGAAGCTCTCCTGGGCCTTGAGAACAAAAGCTAAACGGCAGCTTTGGGCACAGAGAGAACCGTTCTCTATTCGTCTCTCCCCCTCCAACCATTTCACAGCTGTTGGGGGGGTGGGTGTGAGAGAGAGAAGCCCTTCCCCTTCCTTCCCCACACCTTGGCTCAGTTCCCACAACACGCTGAGCAGCAGAGTAGAATAGCCGATCTCCTTGTTGTTGTTTTTTAAGCCAAGTCGGTTGTGGGTTTGTGTAGGGTTCATTGTATCCTGGAAGCCTAGAACATTACAAGGATTAAACCATGGTTTTGGTTACGTGCCTTGTGCACACAGAGGTTTCTGGCCTTTGATCTGGGCCAAATGCCCACAGAGAGGTATTAGTAGGCTGTTATCCTCCTCCTCTTGCTTCCATTCAAGTGAGCTATCTCTGCATCTTCTCTTTATCTTTCCAGTCTCTTGGCTGAAACATTATATACCTTTCCATCAAGGGCTGTGCTGAGCTATAGACGTCTAGGGCATTCTGCTGTGAAAAGACCATTAAGAGTTCTTGTAAAAACAACAACAACTCACCAATGACTCATAGCAAGGCCACCTTAGGTGAATTTTGTAGAGTCCACCCCCCAGGATCAGCCCATAGAAATCTGAGCAGCCAAACCAAAAGCGGCTTAGAGGAATGTTGGCCGTGATCCTAAGAGAGGGAGAGTTGGAAGGGATTTCCAACAACTCTTGAGAGATCTTGTATTCTTATCTCCCTGCTCAGACAAATGGCCGTCCAATCTCTTTTTTTCAAAAAAAACAACAACAAACAAACCTCCATTGATGTAACTAACTCATAACCCATCTTAGTGGTCGCTCATTTCGTTTAGTGGTGATTTGCAGGAGCTGATCAGAAGATCAGATATTGGATGCTTCTGCTATCATCTCTTCCTCCAGGACTGATCTCCCTGAAAACTCCCCCCCCTACCGTCAGCCTGCGTTTTTTTACTAGTGGGTGGAGCCAGGATTGCAAGGAGGCGGGGTCACAAGTGAAAATGGGCAGACATGCCCACAGGATTCTTGTCTTTCCTTGCTAGCCACCGGATGAAGGATAGATAGTCCTCCTTGATACTAAACATTGTTCTACCTCGCTCCGTGCCAAAGAGGCCTTCAAGATTGGGCTGCAGGTGATTAACTCAGGTGGGCTATGACTTTCTTTTTTCAGCTTTGAGAAATGGTAGTGTTTTTCTTTCTCTCTCTCTCTCTTTATTTCTTTCCCTTCCTTCCTTCATTCCCTTTCTTTATCTTTCTTTTCCTTCCTTCATCTCTCTTTCCTTGTCATTCTTTTTTCTTTCTTTCTCTCTCTCTTTCTTTCTCTATTTCTTTCCCTTTCTTTCTTTTCCTTCATATCTGATACAACTACCTCCTTGCTACGCTTTCCAGAATGGCAAGGAATTATTGAGTATTATAAAAGAACAATTGATTCATTCTAAAGTTTTTATTCTTTTAGTTGGTTCTTGACTTCAGTCTGCACTGAAGTTAAGTTCTGTTTTCAGCTTTCTTGGTCTATTTTATTGTCTGTCTGTGTCTGCCCCCTTTCTTTCTTTCTTTCTTTCTTTCTTTCTTTCTTTCTTTCTTTCTTTCTTTCTTTCTTTCTTTCTTTCTTTTCTTCTTTTCTTTCTTTTCTTTCTTTCTTTCTTTCTTTCTGTCTTTCTTTCTTTTCTTTCTTTCTTTCTTTCTTCTTTCTTTCTTTCTTTCTTTCTTTCTTTCTTTCTTTCTTTCTTTCTTTCTTTCTTTCTTTCTTTCTTTCTTTCTTTCTTTCTTTCTTTCTTTCTTTCTTTCTTTCTTTCTTTCTTTCTTTCTTTCTTGAGAGAAATTGTTATTTTCAAAGGGACAAAGCTTTCAATCAGATCATGACCCCCTATAGGATTAACCCTCGACTAGGGCACAAATTCATTTTCTGCTGACATTAACAAAATGCAAGGATGCTGGCGGAGAGGAGACGATTTTCCTTCTCTCCTCCCGGTTTGAATGGGGCGGAAGGTTGAGGGTTTTAAATCTGATTGGAACCGTAACACAAACGGAACAGTATTGCTACGACTTTACTTCTCCTCACGAGAGGAGAAATGGTAAAGATTGACAAAGCAGCCAAAGACAAACCAGAAGCTCCGGACGTCAACTAGAGAGAATTAGGAAGGTTGGATGGGTGGCCGATTTCCAGCACCTTGGTCAGTGCCCTCAAGTCCTGGCAAGCTTATTGGTAGCTGGAGGTATAGAAATTTGGTCCAGGAAGGGAAAACAGACCCGCCACCCATCAACGATGGTCTCTTTCTGGGGCTGTAGGATGGGGATAGGGGGACTCCCATATCCAAAGATCTTTCCATTAGGCATTGGGATGCTCGCAGTTTGCACCCTGAACCGGATTATTTTGCCGCTGCCCGGGACGGGATGTGCGGGGGGGGGGGGGGGGGGGGAGAGAATACGTGAGAAGAAGACCTTTTGTGCTGATTAGCGTAATTTAACTTAATCTTAATTTGTACCCCCACTCCCTCCCAAAGGTTGTGTGATCATTCTTCACACGCCTTCTGAAATCACGCTGCATTTCTTGCTTCCTGGTTCACTGAGGGTGGCGGTGGTGTTGTTTTATGACACGCTTCTTTTTGCAGTTTTAAATTTGCTGTGCTCACCTTCAAACGCCCTCCCCAGCCCCATTATCCGATTACACCATCCGAATTCCCTTCTTTAATGTAATGCGCCTGCAATGACCCGGTTCAGGGGAGGCTCGGTTCAGCCGTGGCCTCCGAAGAAGCACCGCTGCCCGTCTTTTCTTCCTCCCGCCAACGCAGCCTCGCGTGCCCGGCGACAAATGCATCAGAGCGCGCCCGCGTACTCGGGGTATCCAAGCAGTTTAAGGAAGGGTGTGTTGGGGGGGAAGAGGCCTTATTGCAGGGGGTGAGAGAGAGCTGTATGGCGGGAGAAGTTCTCCGAGAGGTGCCCTCTCAGTCCTCCAGGGGCGAGGACAAGAGGAGCGAGGCGCACGAGGCTGGGGCAATCGAGGGTGGGTGGGAAGGAGGGAAGAGGCTGTGGCCGCCAAGATCCACTTGCTCAGCCATCATGGGCCCCTTCACCTCTAGCGTACCCCCCTCT